>JAFEMH010002164.1:0-370608 GCA_022495995.1 Adenophora triphylla var. japonica | reverse complement strand
TCACTATTTCATATTATATTTCTTTAATTTTAAATGGTGTTTAATTATATATATTGTTATACTAATTTTGATTTAAGGTAAATTATGCTATTTCGTGCATCGCCCGAGTATACTGGTAGTAAAAATAAAAACTCAAAAGAATATAATAATGGGTCGGTCAAGACCTGAAGCCTATTGGGCCGCCCGTTTGGCAACTCCACTTGTCGCACCCTTTCAGGTTCCCAGGTCCTGTTCTCAGGATTTCAACCAAACTGGTTCCCAATTCTCCAATTTCTTGCTCAACCTTAACCCTAAACCTCATTTTCTGTAAAATGTAAATGGATTTTCATCATGGTATGAATTGAAGTAGCGAAATTCACTGATCCGTCTCTGTTTCCCGTTCTCCAATTTTACTCCTTCTGCAGGGAATTGTACTTTACGGGCAATCTTATAGTCACACCCTCCACCTGTTCGACAAAATGACCCTGAGAAGTTTATGGAGCGTTGTCAAAAGCCACTCATGTTATCTCTACAAACCTCATGCGACTTTCCTCTTCTTTTCTTCTTCTACTCATCAAACCCACATCGTTAGCACATATGATCACTTGATAAATAAGCACCAGTTTTCTCCAGAATCAGCTTCCAAAGTCTCTTCATTTCTGCCTCATCTTCAACACCCAGAAAAGACTGATTCTGTACTATCATTCTTGAATGGGAATGGCTTCTCAAAGACCCAACTCGAGCACGTTGTTCAAAGCCTGCCCAAAATTCTGTGTTTCGAACCTAAAAGAACCATAAAGCCTAAAATCAAGATATTCCAAGACACGGGTTTCTCTCCTACTGAGATTGCCAAAATCATTTCATCTGACCCGCGGATTCTGAAACATAATAGAGACGATACAAATGATCATCTTAAACGATCACTTTTGGTGTTGCATAAAGTTTTGGGTTCCAGTTTAAGTGTTTCTGTTGTCAACAGATATTTTAAGCAGATCCTACATCGTGATTTAGACAAATCTTTGCTGCCGAACGTTGAGTTCTTGCAAAGCTGGGGAATCAGCTCTTCGCAAATCATATCTATTGTATCTCGCTGTCCAAGGTTAATGGTCATCAAACCTGATACTTTCAAGGAAACTGCCAAGAAAGTAGAAGAAATGGGCGTTAGTAGGGAATCCAAGATGTTTATTTACGAATTACGCACTCTCAGAAGCATGAAAACTGAGAATTGGGAACGTAAATTGGATCTCTTCCGTAGCATAGGGTTATCTGAATGTGATATCATGTCGACTTTATAAAGGGTGCCTTTTGCATTTGCAGTATCCGAGAGGAAAATCAAAGAAATGGCAGAGATTCTGCTTGGCTTGGGGCTGTACGATATCTCATTTATCGTTGACAACCCACAAGTTCTTATTTTCAGCATTGAGCGCACAATCAAACCAAGGATACAAGTTCTTAAGGTTCTGAAAAGAGACAATCTTTTAACTGTTAAGGCTAGCATGTATGCATATATTATGTCCGAGAAGAGATTCATAGCTCATTTTGTGCTCCCTTTTATGGATAGAGCACCAGAATTGTTGGAGATGATCAGTGAAGCAAAACATCGACTTGTGGTTGTGGAGAGATCCGAACCCTCTCAGTTTTAGAATGTTATGAATTTGTCAATTCGAATAGTGGGGAATACATCAATTGTCCTTGTACTTTGTGATGTAGCAGCATAGCTTTTGACATGTAAGTACTCATCCGTCTTTAAATGAACATATTTATCTAAATGAATGTCTAATTTTCTAAAGGTTTTGAGTTTTAACGGAAATATTGCATCCCAGTGTACCTGTTCTTGGCCCCTTTGGTTTCCTTTGTTCTCCATTCAGCAAAGTGAATGGCGGGGACTTGAAAGAAATGAGTATTAGGAATATAATATAATTATATTATATTCAAGTATATATTAGGAAGATAATATTTGTATTAGATTAAAAATATTTGTATAGATCTAGGCCTGCAAATGTATGAAATAAATAAGTTAACAATGTTATAACCGTAAATACATGTTGTAATTATTAAATGATTGTTAAATATTACCTCTAAAAGACTCAAACAACCACCGATCTGCTTGCATCCGTATCTAGATGCCTTCCCCAACTCCCGGTATAGATATGCCAACGCAGCTGTCCCCCAGGATAGAGACCCCACTCTGTCAATATCCACGCCTAATGAAAGGTAGTCTGAGGGTATCTTATCCTGAGTCTTGTCCACGAACAGCGTGGAGCCGAGGAGGAACATGATGTACGTAGAAGCGCGCTCATCGTCAGTCATGTCGGAAGGGGACTCAAAGGACCGGCGGAGGCCATCTAAAGAGTAGGTCGTGCCCTTCCGACATGTCTCAAGGCGTGCCCTGACGTTAGGCTCTGGATCCGCCTTCGCAACAGGGCCACCTGAACAGCTGATACCTACAAATTGAAAATGAAATAATTAATAAAATTGATAAAATTTATGAAATTGATAAAATTTATGTAATTTATAAAAAATAGACAACAAACAAGAATATACCTAGGATATGAGTGACGTCATGCATAGCGATCGTCATCTCCCCACTCGCATGTGGAAGGTATTAGTCTCGGGAGACCACCGTTCCACAAACGCCGTTAGGAGCGCCATGCTAGGCCGGCGAATGGTAGCATCATGTAGGTAATGGAGGCCGGTACCCTGAACACGAGCCCACCAAGCTCTATCATCCTCCGGTAAAGAAGCATGCGAGAACCTGTTGATTCCAAACAAAACATTATAATTAATACTCCCTCTGTTTCAAGAACCAGATGACATTTCGTGTGGAAATACCCGAAATGTTGGTGATAATTTCGTGTATAAAGACACGAGAAACCTCACCACATATCGTGTATTAGAGCACGAAATGCAAACTGATGAATCAATTTACATTTCGTGTCCTAATATACGAAATGTGGAAAGTATCTCGTGTACTACAACACGAAATGGTCTCCAACATTTCGTGTATTGGCACACGAAATGTCAACTGATTCTTGAAATGTTTTGCAAATGGCTATTTAATAAACAAATCATATACTTACTTATCTAGAATCTGCTGCCTCGTTTGGCGCTTCAACACCGGCTCACAAGTGGCGTTCTCCCATATCTTACGGGCTCGATGATGACCAAACCCGTACAACAAATCAACCTCCTCCGGGCCGCCACCGAGGTTACTCTTAAGCTGCCACTCATCATCCTTAGCCCCTTTCCCCTTTCTGGCCGGTGCCTCCCGCCTCTTGCGAGGCCTCACAGATACACTCTCCTCCACCTCCTCCTCCTCCTCCTCCTCCTCATCATCATCACTAGATATGTGACGACCCCAACCCTAGGCACTAAATTTAAATATCTTATTATATGCTTTTAATGATTATGATAGCTTTATGTGTTCAATTTTGTCTTTAGATTCTTAATTTAAGATAAATTGGATGAGAAGTAAATTTAGAATCTTTTGAGAAATTATTGAGTATTAAATAAAGAAACTTGGGGAAATAATAAAAATGGAAATATGATAAATAGTACAAGGAGGTTATTTTGGGTGTAGGGATGAATTAATTGGATAAGGATTTATCTTATTTTAAAAAGTGGTGAAAGCCTCTAGATTTAGAAGAGGGGGGCCAATTCCCTCTTCATTCCAAATCCTTGCCAAGTGTTCCCCTCCCCATTCATCCTCCACTCTACCCTCCCCCCCTTTAACCCCTCACTCTTACTCCCTTCTCCCTCCTTCATTTTTTTTACTCCATACTTCTCCTAGCAAGACATAGAAAAACTCCATGGAAGCTCTCAACCCATTTTCTTGAAGCCAAGCCATTCCTCCACCATTTTCAAGTTCAAGAGTGTTTTTGAAGTGGGATCATCTAGGGGAATCCATCAAGTTAGAAAGATCACCTTCCATTATAAAACCCTAAGGTGAGTTGTTATGATTTCCTTCTCCTACTTGTTCATAAGTTCTTTACATGTTGTTCTTGTTCTTGTGATGTTGATTTCATGCCTTGGAAACCTTAATGGAAGTTGGATGATTGAAAAATGAAACTAGTTGAAGTTAGGGTTCAAGGAAGACAATCTAAAGTGGTTGAAATGGGTGGAATTTGTAGTAATAATCAATCTAGGGTTACTTGGGTTTGGGTTTACTTGTTCGGATGAGACTCGGTAAAGCTAAGGTTCCCTTTGGTGTTCTTGTGATAGGCATGGTATAAGGAAAGAAAGACTAGGGTCAAAATGGGTAAAAATCCGAAAATGGGCCGGAGGAAGGCTTGGGCGGTCGCCCACGGGCTTGGGCGGCCGCCCATCACGGCAATTCATATTGGCTTTAAAGTCCACTGGGCGGTCGCCCAAGTGGCTGTGGCTGGCCGCCCATGTTGGGCGCATTTTGGCCCAGCCTTCCCTCGTTTACCGAATTTTCACTAGTAACCTCCTAGTATGATCCTTAACCAAAATAAAGTTTGAATCTAACCTTCCTGATATGAATTAATCCTTTTAACCTAGGTTATACTTAGAACAATTGTATCACTTAATGACACCTTAATTGGGTTACTATGGAACTACTAAGCACGTTAAGCTCCGAATCAGAATTGTTTGAAAATCTTATTCGCCTTATCAAATGTAACTCCGACTTGATAAATCTAACATGAATTCCTATAAAGACCTTGTAATATAGAATATTGTCCGGAAATTGGTTATTAAGCTTGATTCGTACTTCACCAATGTAGTTCAAACTTGGGAGGTAGATCATGAACTCTTATTGAGGTTATCCGAAGTTGTGTAATGACTACGTAGGAATTGTTTATGATATGTTTGCTTTTATTGCTTATTCCCTTTTGCGGGATTATTTAGCATGTTATTATATTATCCCAAGTGTGGATTTAATTATCGTATGGTTATATGTTATCCCAAGTGTGGATTTATATTGCAAGTTTATGCTATGTGGCCGGACTTTGGTATACCTGGGTTGTTGGAGGGTCGTTTCGGTGAATATTGCTTTAAGCTTCACAGGAGATGAGTTATGACAATAACTATCTCGGTTGTTAGGGGTTGTTTCCGGTGAATATTGCCTGCTCACAGGAGATGAGTTATGACAATAACTATCTCGGTTGTTCGGGGTTGTTTATGAATATTGCCTAAGCTCATAAGAGATGAGTTATGACGATAACTATCTCGGTTGTATGATTTGTTTGTGAATAATGCCTGCTAGCTCACAGGAGATGAGTTATAATCATAACTATCTCGAATTTATGATATTGATTCTCGGTGGATACGCATTCACGTAATAAGTGGAGTATTCACTTCCACAATGGTACGACTCATGATTCGAGACGGGAAAAGGTAAACCAAGGTAATGGAAGATGTTTACAGCTTTCCAATGTGTGTATGCAATTTGTTATGTGGTCAGATCTTATATGGCATATTGCACGCATTCATAATAACTTGCCGAGATTTATTCTCACCCCTCTCCCTTTACCGTTTTTAGATTCCGAGAGCAGATGGACCGGCCAAGTAAGTGGCGGTGAGGAGTTTGGAAGTTATATTTTGGGAATTTGTCGGGGTATGATTTGGTTGGTATAGAAAGTGTATTTTGGCATAATTCTTTTAAAGGGTTTGTATTCATAAACTTTAATTCCATTTTATATTCGATATTTTGTAACTAAAACCGTTTATTATTTTCAAGGATTTCTACGTCAACTCTTCCTCCAATGTGGAAAGGAGTAGAGTTATTTTAAATGGTTGTGTGTATGTTTGAAAGTTAAATCAAAGTTTTAAAAGTTTAGGATCTTTGGGTTAGTTTGAGGACGCTCCACTGGGACACGTGTAGGTTCCGGGTCGGGGTCCTCACGCTTGGTATCGAGCTCGGTTAGAATTCTCGGGCAGTAGTCTACCTGAGCGAGAGTGTGTGATGACCGACGTCGAGAGTATTATGTGAATTTGTTCAATGACGTAAAATGATATTGATCAACCAAGGAATCAAGGAAAGGCGAGTTATGGAGAGATAGATTCCTCCACAATCATTTGAGGTATATTGCACTCGCCTCCTGAGTTAGGGTTCATACTTTTCTAAATTCCGTTCATTTCGTTCTCTTGTGGCATTACATTTCGCTCTTATTTGCATAATTGGCCTAAAAGTTGCCTTATATGCCGGAGGTTCTACTCCTATGGGAGAGTACCTCGAATCATTCTTGGTTATCATGGTGGTTGTGATTAGGGAGGACCGCCGCAAGAAGCGAGTCTCCTTATTTCGTTTAATTTGTCTCCGTGTATAATTGAGGCGGATAAATTATTAATTGATATTATGTCATATATGCATAAATGTCTAAAGTATGGCCTAAGGAATGTGAAGGTTATTTGAATTGTGTGTTATATTTGATTTAAAAGACACTTGAATTATCTCATGTACCGATGGTAAATAAATTGGTGAACTCTTAGTCGAGGTTAGGTGTATAGCCTAATTAAGAATGGTTTATGGTTGTATAACTTGCGTGAGTATTTATACATTGGTGTCTCAAAGTGGTGGAGACTAGATATATGAGACTAGTATTGGAAGTGATAGTCTACATGGGATTATATGGATTATAAAATATCGCGAGTACGAGATCTTATGGAACTAATATATCTTTGCCTTATGTGCTATTAGTTGACTAAGTGGTGTTTTCCATGTGAGTTTCAAAATGGGTTTTCATCGTGTATCATACCAGGGTATTGAGGTTTTGAGTTGCTATAAGGTACTATTTTGGTATTCGGATTTCTAGATAGAGGACACTAATCGGGATGATGGAATTGATGATTCATCTTGGGAAATTATTGATAAAGAAGATAATTAGCTTAGCGAACCTCCGTAAGGATAAATTAGTACTATATTTAGAAAAGATGATACTTGGTGGTTATTTATAGATTATAGAGATCTCAAATTGGTAACCGTAGGAAATAAGTATCCGTTATCACTTGTTGATGATTTGCATGACCGATTCTAGAAACTAGTAGGATACTCAATGGTTATTAGTTGAATTTCGAGTGTTACAATTACAAGTAAATATTTGCTTTAAGGATATACTTAAGACAACATTTATATCTAGTATGACCGTTTTGAATTATGGGTGTGTATTAGTTATGGAGAGGTAAATAGGGTAAATGTGAAGTTAAGTATAATAGATGTAGTTATTGGTGACTTATAGGATCAACTTCAGGAATTAGTAATGTATGTATATGGCTTGTTTGAGAAATGATTATCATTAGTTGAGAAAATAAAATGAGGATGAATCTTATTGGAAGACAGGATACTTTAGGATGATTATACCCTGTAGGTCGACTTAGTTGCATGAATGAAATAAGAGATTGGTGTGATGCTTATGAGAGACTGGCGTTATGCGGATTTTTAGTTGTTAACGGTTATCGAGAGGTAAGTTAGTTTACACCGTTAATGTTTAATCACAATTGGGGATGATTGATCTATGAGAGTTCCAATTATATTTTCTTATTAGGAAATCATGGTAATTGACCGGAAACCGGAGGTAATGCATTACATTGTTACTAAGTACAATACCAATATTAAAGGTAGGGAATAGATGACTCAAATTAAGTAAAAGTGTTGAATATACAACTTGAGGAATTATTGAATTGAGGATGATTTACCTAGTTATAATCTTAATGATTATTTTAGTGTTATTTATCGGAGATAGTAATAGTATTGCGAGATTGTGTTTTCTTACAAGAGAATTTAATTAAGTATAAATATTATGACTGGTGGCTATACTATAAATAGAGGTCAAACAAGAATATTATGTTGGTATTGTTTAATTGTGTTTTAACAATTGAAAGTGTGTGTTGAACTTCGGTGTGAGCATTTGTACCCTTCGGGGATAATTGATTTAATAAGGTCAGTGAACCGTTTTTGTGTACATTGTGTTCGTGAGTAATTTAACTATCTACAACCTGGTATGGGACGGTTGTAGATAATTAAATCACTCGAGTTATTTTTGGTAGCTTATCAATCTTTTGAAAATTTCTTAAGAGTGTGAGTGGTTTAGTTAATTAAAACTGGTATGGGACGCTTTTAAATAATTAAACCATTCGAGTCTCATTTGATCTCATTTTATCTATCCTTGGAATTTTGAAAGATGTTGTAAATTTTAGAAAGTCATGTTATTTTAAAGGTATAGTTCGTACAAAAGCAAGTAAAAAGGCAACCTAGTTTCCCTATATTGATTAAATATATTAAAGTTTTTGATCCGAGAAATGAATTGATAAATTGTGGGGTTATTAATGTGGAGGTCGCAGTAGACTCGGTTTTTGTTTTGGAGTTGGATCGGCTCCGTTGTGGGCGGCCAACCATTTGATTGAATATTGATCTGTCACTGGACCTGGGCATAATTAGAGCATTGAATTGTGATATATAGTCGACTAGTATTCCGTTTATGGGAATCGTGTGGTCTTATTAGCATGTTTTCATTTATTATTTCATAGGCGCTATTTAATGTTTGTATCATGAGAAATGAGGATGAGATAATTGAAATAACTCGTTTCAAGCAAGTCAAGACATAAGGGGTTTGGTCATAAGGGTGAAAATGGAATATTGATGTTAGAAGGCCTATTAAAATATTTAGAGTTCTAGATTGAACTTGAGAGTATTATCACGATGAATTTTGTGATTTGGTTACTTTGAAAGAAAAAGGAGTATGTCGTTTTGTTTATAGGAAGTTGATGGTATTTTCTACTTATTTTATATATTTATAATGATGAGATTCATTGATCGAGTCCTTGTATATGTTAGGAGATAGTTTGGTTGTATAAAACCCCATAGTGTGAAATGGATTGGATAGTCATTCATTTTGGAAGATCCTACTGGAATGTAGGAATGCTATTGAGTTTAACTTTGTGAAAAATTGTGGAATCATTAATTATTATTGAGGATATGCTACGGGCATGAACAATGGATGTTAGTAGTCGATAGTACGTATGGTTACCAGTGGTTGAGTGCGTATAATGGTAGTTATCATGCTAACATTAAGATAAAACTGTATGAGGCATAGTTTGAGAAGAAAATATCGATCTCTAATTTGTTGGGGTGAGTTTGGAGAGGCAAGGCCTAAGGTAAATTGGCGCCAAAGTTCGTTAATCCATTTGAAGCTTTAGAAAAGGTTGGTGATTTGACTTATAGATCGACTTGGGCAATTTATAGAGTATTTAAAGTTTTAAATGCAATATTGTAATGTATTTGGTGGCATAGGTTGTAATACTCTCATTATTTATATTGTTATTGAGGTCGTAAAAAATTCGGGTTAGTGATATTGTAAGGTATCCTTGGAACACTAAGTTGTAATATCATATTATTAATAAAATTAGAATCTTGGGGAAGAATCACACATTGAAGAGACTATTTGAGAATTGGAGTCTGAGGTATACATGTAACCGAGGCGGGTTGAACAATTAGGCAAGTGACGCTTCAAATTCGGGACGAATTTTCTTTAAGGGGGAGTGAGTGTGACGACCCCAACCCTAGGCACTAAATTTAAATATCTTATTATATGCTTTTAATGATTATGATAGCTTTATGTGTTCAATTTTGTCTTTAGATTCTTAATTTAAGATAAATTGGATGAGAAGTAAATTTAGAATCTTTTGAGAAATTATTGAGTATTAAATAAAGAAACTTGGGGAAATAATAAAAATGGAAATATGATAAATAGTACAAGGAGGTTATTTGGGTAGGATGAATTAATTGGATAAGGATTTATCTTATTTTAAAAAGTGGTGAAAGCCTCTAGATTTAGAAGAGGGGGGCCAATTCCCTCTTCATTCCAAATCCTTGCCAAGTGTTCCCCTCCCCATTCATCCTCCACTCTACCCCCCTTTAACCCCTCACTCTTACTCCCTTCTCCCTCCTTCATTTTTTTTACTCCATACTTCTCCTAGCAAGACATAGAAAAACTCCATGGAAGCTCTCAACCCATTTTCTTGAAGCCAAGCCATTCCTCCACCATTTTCAAGTTCAAGAGTGTTTTTGAAGTGGGATCATCTAGGGGAATCCATCAAGTTAGAAAGATCACCTTCCATTATAAAACCCTAAGGTGAGTTGTTATGATTTCCTTCTCCTACTTGTTCATAAGTTCTTTACATGTTGTTCTTGTTCTTGTGATGTTGATTTCATGCCTTGGAAACCTTAATGGAAGTTGGATGATTGAAAAATGAAACTAGTTGAAGTTAGGGTTCAAGGAAGACAATCTAAAGGGTTGAAATGGGTGGAATTTGTAGTAATAATCAATCTAGGGTTACTTGGGTTTGGATTTACTTGTTTGGAGTGAGACTTGGTAAAGCTAAGGTTCCCTTTGGTGTTCTTGTGATAGGCATGGTATAAGGAAAGGAAGACTAGGGTCAAAATGGGTAAAAATCTGAAAATGGGCCGGGAGGAAGGCTTGGGCGGTCGCCCACGGGGGCCGGGCGGCCGCCCATCACGGCAGAATTCATATTGGCTTTAAAGTCCACTTGGGCGGTCGCCCAAGTGGTTAGGGCGGTCGCCCATGTTGGCAGATTTTGGCCCAGTTCCCTGTTTCGCTGAATTTTCACTAGTAACCTCCTAGTATGATCCTTAACCAAAATAAAGTTTGGAATCTAACCTTTCCGGATATGAATTAATCCTTTTAACCTAGGTTATACTTAGAACAATTGTATCACTTAATGACACCTTAATTGGGTTACTATGGAACTACGGAAGCACGTTAAGTCGGAATCAGGAATTGTTTGGAAATCTTATTTGGCCTTATCAAATGTAACTCCGACTTGATAAATCTAACATGAATTCCTATAAAGACCTTGTAATATAGAATATTGTCCGGAAATTGGTTATTAAGCTTGATTCGTACTTCACCAATGTAGTTCAAACTTGGGAGGTAGATCATGAACTCTTATTGAGGTTATCCGAAGTTGTGTAATGACTACGTAGGAATTGTTTATGATATGTTGTTTTATTGCTTATTCCCTTTTGTGGATTATTTAGCATGTTATTATATTATCCCAAGTGTGGATTTAATTATCGTATGGTTATATGTTATCCCAAGTGTGGATTTATATTGCAAGTTTATGCTATGTGCTGGACTTTGGTATACCGGTTGTTGGAGGGTTGTTCTGGTGAATATTGCTTTAAGCAGTTCACAGGAGATGAGTTATGACAATAACTATCTCGGTTGTTAGGGGGTTGTTTCTGGTGAATATTGCCTAGCGAGTTCACGTGAGATGAGTTATGACAATAACTATCTCGGTTGTTCGGGGTTGTTTATGAATATTGCCTAAGCAGTTCATAAGAGATGAGTTATGACGATAACTATCTCAGTTGTATGATTTGTTTGTGAATAATGCCTAGCAGTTCATTGTGAGATGAGTTATAATCATAACTATCTCGAATTTATGATATTGATTCTGGTGGATATGCATTCACAGAATAAGTGGAGTATTCACTTCCACAATGGTACGACTCATGATTCAGACGGGAAAAGGTAAACCAAGGTAATGGAAGATGTTTACAGTTTCCAATGTGTGTATGCAATTTGTTATGTGTTGCATCTTATATGGCATATTGCTGCATTCATAATAACTTGCTGAGATTTATTCTCACCCCTCTCCCTTTACTGTTTTTAGATTCCGAGACAGATGGACCGGCCAAGTAAGGGCGGTGAGGAGTTTGGAAGTTATATTTTGGGAATTTGTCGGGGTATGATTTGGTTGGTATAGAAAGTGTATTTTGGCATAATTCTTTTAAAGGGTTTGTATTCATAAACTTTAATTCCATTTTATATTCGATATCTTTGTAACTAAAACCGTTTATTATTTTCAAGGATGGTCAACTCTTCCTCCAATGTGGAAAGGAGTAGAGTTATTTTAAATGGTTGTGTGTATGTTTGAAAGTTAAATCAAAGTTTTAAAAGTTTAGGATCTTTGGGTTAGTTTGAGGACGCTCCAGCTCGGGACACGTGTAGGTTCCGGGTCGGGGTCCTCACAAGATAACTGTGCCTCATGCACAGATGCACCTCAGGAACGAGTGCGAGAAGATGAATCCTCACTAGAATATGTACCCTCACTATCCGTCTCTTCATCCACAAGCTGCTCAATCACGACATTCTTGTCGTGAATCTTTTTGCTCCGTTTATCTGCCTTAGGCTGCGTACTCTCGCCTCCTCAGCCTTCCTCTTTCTATTAGAGGTCGTCGCAGGTTTACGTCCCTACAAAAAATTAAATAAGAGACAATTAATTTTCAAGAACCAGTTGACATTTCGTGTGGAAATACCCGAAATGTTGGTGATCATTTCGTGTATAAAGACACGAGAAACCTCACCACATATCGTGTATTAGAGCACGAAATGCAAACTGATGAATCAATTTACATTTCGTGTCCTAATATACGAAATGTGGAAAGTATCTCGTGTACTACAACACGAAATGGTCACCAACATTTCGTGTATTGGCACACGAAATGTAAACTGATGAATCAGTTTACATTTCGTGTGCCATTACACGAAATGTTGGTGACCATTCGTATGTGTTCATACGAAACACACGCCGACAATTTCAAATTTTAGGCACACGAATTCGTATCCGATTCAAACAAAAAACCCAAATTTATGTTACGAAATCGCAATTAGAACCATTTAGGATAGGTTTAAACAACATTAAGCATTATATAATCCATTTTAGGCATAAAATTAATGTTGGGTTTTCAAATTGAAATTTTAGGTTAAAAAGAATTACTTTTGGAGCGGCGGAAGAAGAGACGGACTTTCCACCGGTTTTAGGGAGGTTTGTCTTCATTTTTTCCGGCGGTGGTGGTCGGCGGCGTTCGTCGAGTGAGAGAGAGAAGAGAGAGCGCCGTTGGTTTCTTAGGTTTTGAGAGAGAGAGAGAGAAAATAACGCTAGGAATAGAACAGTCTGACGTTTGAAATGGGGGAGGGAAGGGATTTTTTTTTAAGTATATATATGAAGGTATTTTGGTCATTTGCACATGCCTTGTAAATTCCATGCCTTGTATATAGTACTACCCTATATATTAGGAAGATAATATTTGTATTAGATTAGAAATATTTGTATAGATCTAGAAGATTCTATCCTTTCATTGTAACCCTATAAATATGTACCTCTAACATCAAAATCATTCAAGTCTTTCAATATCAATTCTCTCTCTCCATCTTTGATTGACTTCGTCTCTCTCTCTATTCTATCATGGTATCAGAGCAATTTGATCCATAGTAGGACCTCTCCGCCAAAACCCTAGCGGCAAAACCCTAAAGCCGCCCCTTCACTCTCACCACCTTGCTTCCGCCACCAAACATCAAAAAAACCACCCTTCTCCTTCAAACAACCCTCAGCTCATACCCCTCTAAAGCCAACACCCTAATCACCTCCTACAAACAACGCCCCACCCAAACACCACCCTCAAATAAATCTCACCCGCCACCTCAAAACCCTCATTGTTTCCGCCAAACACCAACAAAAACCCCACCCTTTCTCCTTCAAACACCCTCGGCTTAAACCCTATTAGCCTAAACCCTAATCTTCTTTACTTCTCCAACAAAACCCCCCTACAACCTGCGGCAAACCCACTGCCTGCCGCCAAACCCCCTCCCCCTTCATTTCCTTCAAACCACCACCGGCAAAACCTTAAAAAAAACGCACCCCTCCCCCTTCACCTCCTTCAAAAACAACCCTACTGCCTGCCATCTCCCCTCGGCTCAAACCCTTCCTAAGGCCGAAACTCTAATTTTTTTTCTTCTCTTTTTTTTATTTCCCTTGGCTCAAACCCCCTCTTAGGCCGAAACCCTATAGCCGCCCCTAAACCTCGGCAAATTCTAAAGCCGCCTCACCTCCTTCAAAACCTTGGCAAAAACCCTACTGCCATCAACTAAACCCCATCCTCCTCGGAAAAACCTTACTGTCGAAACCCTAACCACCACATCCGCCATCACCACCAACACCAAAATCCCAAATGGCCAAAAAAAAAAAACACCCTTGCACGGCCGTGTCTTCTACCTTGCACGGTCGTGCAACCAGTCAACAAAAAAAGAAAAAAAAAGTCCACACGAACTATTCCAGATCTACACGGGCGTGCAATTACAGGTGCCCGACCGTGCCCCAGCAACCACATCACCCCTACACAGCCGCACCCTCACCCCCTCTCCCTTCATCTCCTTCAAACAACCCAACTGCCAAACCCACCATCAAAACCAATACCCTTCTACACCAAAACCCCACCCTTGGCTCACACCTCTCCACAACCGACTTCCTACTTCCCCTTCAAACCCCTCGGCATAACCCTACTGTCGAAACCCTAACCACCTCCTTGAAACACCCTCGGCAAATCTCATAGCCGAAACTTTTTTTCCCCATCCACCCCCAAAACCTCGCCCCAACTCACCTTCGGCAAACACCAACCAGCCAAAAACCTCCTCTCTTTCACACTCACCTCGGCAAATACCCTTCAGCTAAAACCCCTACACCTCTATAAAACCCTCGGCAATACCCTTCAGCCAAAACCCCTACATCTCTATCAAACCCTCGGCAATACCCAACCTATCACCACCTCATACGCGAGGAACCACATCACAGGCAACCATGCACACGCGTACGCGAGGAACCACATCACAGGCAACCATGCACACGATCGGGAACAACATCACTTTCAAACCCGACTCATCTCATCACTCTCCAAGATTGGACTTATCCAAAGATCGTCCATCATGGGGGAGCATAGTAGGAATATAATATAATTATATTATATTCAAGTATATATATTAGGAAGATAATATTTGTATTAGATTAGAAATATTTGTATAGAACAAGAAGATTCTATCCTCTCATTGTAATCCTATAAATATGTACCTCTAACATCAAAATCAATCAAGTCTTTCAATATCAATTTTCTCTCTCCATCTTTGATTGACTTCGTCTCTCTCTCTCTCTCTCTCTCTCTCTCTCTCTCTCTCTCTATTCTATCAATGAGCTTCTCAGAACTCAGATTTAACTTTCAAAAACATCCGCTTTGTAAAATAAAATGGATATTTAATTAGGGACGGAGGGAGGGATTATGTTTTTTACATGCATTTAGTTCGGTCCATCCAACTACATAGATGGAATTCCAACATGTGGGCACATGCCCTTTTCATGGGGTATTTTTATCATATCATATAAAACAAAGTAGAGGGACTTCAATTACACAAAGGCTAAGGTGTAGAAGGAAAACAAAAAAGAAACTAAACTCTAGGAGTGGAGGTCCTCGTGTAGTCCGCAGCTAATAGGGCTTTGAGCTCCTCGTTGGGTGCTTCCGTACGCATAAAAGGAAGATCTTGATCAACGCCAAGGTTGGCAAGGTAATTCGCACAAAAATTTGCTTTTTTGAGGATGTGTTGAATGATACATACAATAGTTCGGAGGGGGCTTGGATATCTCCCATAATAGCAGCAAAAAGGTTGTTAATGTTAGATCATGTGTTGCCATGAATGTTGTCCCAAGTGTTGCAAACCAGTGTTGCCACTGGTGTTGCCACAAGTGTTGCCATTTGGATTTGACAACACTGAAATAGTTACTGTATTTTTCACAAATAAAAATGTGGAAATTAATGTTTAAATAACAGTAGTTAGTCTACTTAAAATGAGCTTGAATAGGTCCTCAGAAACTGCCCAGGCGTGATGTTCGAAGAAGAGGAAAAAATTAACAAATAAACATGTGTTTATTTGTTTAATTAATGACCAAGCAAAAAGAGATATTATCTAGCTATTCAGGGGGAGAACAAGTCAGAGTACAAGGCATCTACAGGTGAGAGGTACAAGCTGTTGGGATTGGAGTCCTAAACTATGAGGAAAAAGGAGTCTAAGTCGGAGGAGTAGGTGAGATCAAGGAGGAAAAATCGTCGGGGAGCTTCTGTCGTGTTGGCGACCGCCCAGGTGGTGGTGGGCGACCACCCACTTGGTCAGTAGGCATGACTCGGAGGATTTCCATCTTGGGCGACCGCCCATGGGCTGTTGGGCGATCGCCCATATTTCGGGGAGGAAATTTCTGCAGCAGATTTTGTTTTCTATTTTGATACAATCTCTTCTTAATTTGATTTAGGGTTTCCTTGTACTGCTATATAAACATAGTTACGACCTAGAACACTATGTAGCTACATATTAGAAGGTGTCTAATACAATATTGGCTTGGAAATTGCCCCCGAACGTAGTTCATGTGTTGAATGAACCGGGTAAACAATTTCTTGTGTTCTTGTGTGTGTGATTCTTCCATTATTGTGCTTGTGGGTATTTTGTTCTTTGTCTAGATTGCAACGGGGTACCACTAATTTCCCAACAACTGGTATCAAAGCATTGGTTCGGAGGATTCAAAGTTTCATTAGTTGATTAATTTTGAATCACGTTCTTGGGGACTTTGTGAAGCAATCAGATGAAGAATTCAATCGAGAAATTCAACGGTGTGAATTTCACGTTCTGGAGGACAAGGATTGAAGACTACCTTTATTGTAAGGATCTTCATGAACCCTTAAAGGAGAAACCCGAAGGCATGTCACAAGGGGATTGGGAGACGTTAGATCGGAAGGCGTTAGGAGCAGTGAGGAGCGCCCTAACCGACGACGTTGCACGGAACGCTATGGAGGCCAAGACAACGGTGGAGTTGCTACAAACGCTGTCAGACATGTATGAGAAGCCGTCTAATATCAATAAGGTGCACTTGATAAAGAGGTTTGCGAATGCGAAGATGTCAGAGGGGCAGACAAAGAAGAAGTCATATCGGCAGTTTCAAAGGTATGGTGGACCAATTGAAAAGTGTTGATATTACTTTCTCCGATGAAGTGCTAGCATGTTTTCTACTAAAATCATTGCCTGATAGTTGGGAGGTAACTATCACAACGATTAGTACGTCGAAAACACCATTGGTGTATACGGAGGTTAGAGATCTCATCCTTCAAGAAGAGTTGAGAAGGAAAGAGAAAAGGGGTGAATCTTCCGTAGATAGGGCTGCACTTAGGGTGGAGAGAAATAGGGGAAGGGGAGGACCGAAAAAGGGAAAAAAGGTCAAGTGCTACAATTGTGGCGAATTGGGTCATATCAGTTATGACTGTCCGGGTAAAGATGGTGGTGCACACGTGGTGGATGATGGGGGGGATGTATTAATCCTAGGAGAGGAGCAGTCGGGTGAAGGTTGGGTGTTGGATTCTGGAGCTTCTTGTCATGCTAGTGAGGATGCAGCATCAATGGAGCGGTATAAAACTGGAGATTTTGGGGTCGTCTATCTTGGTGATGGTCAACCATTGAAGATCAAAGGTAAGGGGGATGTGATGATGAAGACACCTAACGGGGCTGCTTTACAACTACACAATGTGATGCATGTTCCGGATTTAAGGAGAAGAGTGATTTCTGTAGGACAACTTGACAATGAAGGGTATGGTGTGACCTTCATTGGTGGGTCTTGGGAAGTCACAAAAGGGGCTAAGGTGATAGCTCATGGGGTTAAGGGGAAGATGTTGTACTCTACCTACAATGTCGATATTCGTTCCGGTGGGAGCAAGAGGCTAAAGAACCGGCCTATTGGTTTAGAAAGGAGAGACATCAAGAAACGGTATGTTAGGGGGGAGAAGGACACAAAGTTGATCAACGCGGTGTGAAAGTCCAAATGCCCTAACAGAGAGCGTATTCAGACCAAAAGAAGACGATGCAAGAAACAAGGTACGTCCAAGTTTCAAGGGGAAGCATTGCGAGGAAGGTGGGTCTGGAGGGAGAAGGCGAAGTTAGACTTGCGGGGAGAAATCAAGGTAGAAGCTGATTTGGGGAGGCAAGAACTATCTAACACGGAGAGGTTGAAACGTCGCTTGGTTTCAACTCGCCTTAGTACTTGAGCGGGAGTTTCGGTAGTGTCAAGACAATATGGGGAAATGTGTTCGAAGGTCATTACTTCGTGGTGGGAATTGATGGGTGTTTCTATGCTTATTAGTTTAGTCTCCGGTGGGAGATTGTTGGGATTGGAGTCCTAAACTATGAGGAAAAAGGAGTCTAAGTCGGAGGAGTTGGTGAGATCAAGGAGGAAAAATCGTCAGGGAGCTTCTGTCGTGTTGGACGACCGCCCAGGTGGTGGTGGGAGACCGCCCACTTGGTCAGTAGGCATGGCTCGGAGGATTTCCATCTTGGGCGACCGCCCATGTTTCGGGGAGGAAATTTCTGCAGCAAATTTTGTTTCCTATTTTGATACAATCTCTTCTTAATTTGATTTAGGGTTTCCTTGTACTGCTATATAAACATAGTTACGACCTAGAACACTATGTAGCAACATATTAGAAGGTGTCTAATACAATATTGGCTTGGTAATTGCCCCCGGACGTAGTTCATGTGTTGAATGAACCGGGTAAAAATTTTTTTGTGTTCTTGTGTGTGTGATTCTTCCATTATTGTGCTTGTGGGTATTTTGTTCTTTGTCTAGATTGCAACGGGGTACCACTAATTTCCCAACACAAGCAAGAGAAGCAAGAGAAGACTAAGTCTCCTACATTTGAGGCGAGAAGGCTAAAATGGAGGAAACAAACTTCAAGGCTGTTGCTGATCATTTTGAGTAGGCTCCAAGTATTTGTGGCCTATAAATAGTGCAGTGGATCTTCATTGAAGATCATCCAATTCAGAAAACGCAAATCTGCACAAGAAATAGAATTCTGCTCTCAAGTGTTGCCATTCAGTGTTGGCAACACTCAGTCCGATACTCGAGAATTTCATATAAATTTTCATATTTTTGTGAGGTTTTAAGTGTTCATTTTCAGAGAGAGTTCTTTATATGTTGTTCCTTATGTTAATGATTGTTTATCATTAAGAAACTTCTTCAACCTTGTATTGAATTCATATTATTAATAGAAAGGTCTTGCCCTTCTGGCACTCATCAAGTTATATATTTATATAATTTGATAAAAATTATATTCTTGTGTATTTTTTTAATTCTTCCGCTGCAAATTAGATTTATTTCTATTTATTTGTGTTTTTCTAGAATTGGTGTGTGTTGTTGTTAGTGTTGCCAACACTAAGGACAACACTTGTGAGTTTCGTCTCACCTTGTGAGTTTTGCCTCACTTGTTCTAAGCCATAGACAATTTCAATTGGTATCAGAGCCTAGCACTTGATATACTAAGTGTTTAGATCCTTTTGTCATGGCTTATGATCATGCCAACCCTAATCAAAAGAGATTACCGGTTTTAGACGGATCAAATTATGCTTATTGGAAGATTCGCCTACGCTCGCATATCAAATCAATTGATCTTCGAGCTTGGCGATCTATTTTAAATGGTTATTCTCTTCCATTACTCCTTCCGGATGAAGATGGTGACGTTCAAGTCAAACCTGAATCCGAATGGACACTTGAAGAAAATAATCTTGCTAGTTTCAATGAAAAGACACTAAATGCCATCTATGAATGGGTTGACATGCATATGTTCAAACTCATTCAAAATAGTCCCTCTGCAAAAGATGCTTGAGATACTTTACAAAGATTTTGTGAAGGAGATGGTAGTGTCCGTGAAACAAAGCTTAGGGGTCTCACTAGTAAATTTGAGAGATTAAGAATGGGTGAAAACGAAGACATCTCATCTTATTTTGAAAAATTGATTGATATTTCAAATGCTTGTCAAGTATTAGGGAAACCTTTTACAAATAAACAACTTGTTTCAAAAGCTATTCGTACTCTTCCCGAACGTTTTAATATTAAAGTTTCAGCTATTGAAGAGGCCCATAGAAATACCAACACCCAAAATAATAATCCATATGCTAAACATTATGGGGATAAATGTTTTCGGTGTAACCAAACTGGGCATATTTCCAATAATTGTCCGCAACGAAAGGGGGTTAATATGGTGGAGCGTGATGAGTATGATGGTGAGGAGAATGAGGAAGATTGTGAGGTGGTCTATATAGACCCTAATGGGGATGCTGACGAGGGGGACGAACACGAGTCATATGTGGTCCGGAAGCTTATGTTGACTACTCCTGCGGAGGAGGCTAATCCAGAGAGACATAATATTTTTCACACCAAAGGGAAGGTCAATGATTTTGTGACTATGATTATTGTTGATAGTGGTAGCAGTGAAAACCTAGTAGCTCGTGGATTGGTGGATAAATTGAAGCTCGATGTGCGCAAGCATCCTACTCCTTACACTGTGGGGTGGATTAACAATGTCGGCACTATCAAGGTACATGAGCAATGTCTTATTCCTTTCTCTATTGGTAGTTATAAGGATGAAGTTTTATGTGATATCGTTGATATGACTGCATGCCATTTACTATTGGGTAGACCTTGGAAATATGATCTTGGTGTTGTGCATAATGGGCGGGAGAATTTTATTCGTTTTACGAAAGATGGGGTTCGTTTTCATTTGCATGCTTTGAAAAGTGGTTCTAGTAGAAAATCGAAGGTGAAGCCTATTGTTTCTTTATGTACTGCCAATGAATTTGTAGAGGATATTGTGGATGCTCCTTTTGTGTTTACGGTGGTGCAAAAAGGGGTATTGGGACAGGTTAGTTTGGTCCCTAAATCTTTGCAGTCATTATTGGATGAATATCGTGATGTTATGCCTGATGAGCTTCCTGCAGGGTTACCACCCTTGCATAATATTGATTTGGTGCCAGGTGCTTCTTTGTCTAATCTCCCACATTACAGGATGAGTCCCGCGGAACATGATATTTTGCGTGAACAGGTGGAAGATTTGTTGAAGAAAAGATATATACAGGAAAGTATGAGTCCATGTGCAGTTCCGGCTCTACTTGTTCCTAAGAAGTCTGGTACTTGGCAGATGTGTGTGGATAGTAGGGCAATCAACAAAATTAATGTTAAATACAGGTTTCCTATTCCTCATTTGGATGACATATTGGATATGCTTAGGGATTCCAAGGTGTTCTCTAAAATTGATTTGAAGAGTGGTTATCATCAGGTTCGTGTTAGACCGGGGGATGAGTGGAAGACCGCTTTCAAGACTAAAGAGGGGTTGTATGAGTGATTGGTTATGCCATTTGGGCTGTCGAATGCTCCTAGTACTTTTTTGAGATTGATGCACCAAGTGTTGAAACCTTACAATGGTAAATTTTTGGTGGTATATTTTGATGATATTTTGATTTATAGTAGATCGGAGGAGGAGCATATTGAGCATCTTCAGGCGGTTCTGCAAACTCTGAAGGATAATGAATTGTATGTGAATCTCAAGAAGTGCAGTTTTATGCTTGATCATTTGTTGTTTTTGGGTTATGTTGTTTCTGCAGATGGTATTCGAGTTGACGAGGACAAAGTTCGTGCTATTCGTGATTGACCTACACCAACGACGGTCAGTGAGGTTCGTAGTTTTCATGGCCTTGCAACTTTTTATCGTCGTTTTATATGGAATTTTAGTAATATTATGGCTCCAATTACTGAATGTATGAAGAAGGGGAAATTTCTTTGGGGCGATAAAGCTACAGCTAGCTTTGCATTGATTAAAGAGAAGTTGTCTAGTGCACCATTGCTAGTTTTGCCTGATTTTTCTAAACCTTTCGAATTGGAGACGGATGCTTCTGTGGTTGGTATAGGGGCTGTTTTACGTCAAGGCAAGAAACCGGTTGCTTTCATGAGTCAGAAGTTGGAGGAAGCTAAGCGGAAGTGGAATGTTTATGAGCTTCAATTCTATGTGGTGGTCCAAGCTATCAAGCATAGGGAACAATATTTATCATAGCCGTGAGTTCATTCTTCATACTGATCATGAGGCCTTGAAGTACATGAATGGTAAGAAGCCACTTAATCACATGCATGCTCGTTGGGTTGCTTACTTACAGCAGTTCACTTTTGTTATTAAACACAAGAGTGGACAGCATAATAAGGTTGCGGATGCCTTAAGTCGTCGGGCTAATTTATTGGTGACAATGGAGAATGTAGTCGTGGGTTTTGATTGTTTGAAGGATTTCTATGCGACTGATGAAGATTTTGCCGATGAGTGGGCAAAGTGTAGAGATGGAAATCCTGTTGGGTTATTCTTATTGCAAGATGGCTTTTTGTTCTATATGGACAAATTGTGTATTCCATATGGGTCCGTTCGTGAAAGTCTTATTGCGGAGATACACAAGAAAGGACATTATGGGAGAGACAAGACAGTTGAGCTCGTTGCGAAGAAATATTATTGGCCACAACTTCGTCGAGACACGCACAGGTTTGTTCAGAAGTGTATGGTATGTCAGATCAATAAGGGGCAGTCACAAAATACTGGTTTATATACCCCTTTGCCAATTACGGATGGGCCTTGGGAGGATATTTCTATGGATATTGTGCTTGGGCTTCCGAGGACGCAACGTGCTAATGATTCTGTTTTTGTGATGGTGGATCGTTTCTCTAAAATGGCTCACTTTATTCCCTGTAGAAAAACTCATGATGCTTCTCACATTGCGGGTTTGTTCTTTAAGGAGTTTGTTCGTCTACATGGGATCCCGAAGACTATTACATCCGACAGAGATACTAAGTTTCTTAGTCATTTTTGGAGTACTTTGTGGCGTATTTTTTAGACCGATTTGCAGTTTAGTAGTTTGTTTCACCCGCAGACAGATGGCCAGACGAAGGTGGTGAATAGGACTATGGGGAATAGGACTATGGGTTCTATGATTCGCTGTTTATGTGCGGAATATCCGAAGAAGTGGGATTTGGCCTTATCAACGGCTGAATTTGCTTTTAATAATATGACGAACAGGACGACGAAGAAGACTCCTTTTGAGATTGTTTATCAACGGCCTCCTAAGTATACTCTTGCCTTGATTCCTTTGCCTAGAGTTCCGGGGTATAGTATTGCGGCTGAAAATATGGCAAAGATGATTGATGCGGTTCAGACAGAAGTCAATAAGAACATTGAAGCGTCAAATGCCAAATATAAGAAGATAGCGGATAAGCGGCGTCGTTTGAAGGTATTTGATGTTGATGACTCGGTGATGGTTCATTTGCCTAAGGAACGGATTCCACAAGGGACTTATCACAATCTTCACCCTAAGAAGATTGGACCTTGCCAGATATTGAAGAAGATCAATGACAACGCTTATGTTGTAGATTTGCCCGAGGGGTGGAATATTTCTAACACTTTTAATGTTTCGGATTAGTGGAGTTCCACCCAGATGTTCCTTTATATTTGGATATGGATTCGGGGATGAATCCTTTTGAAGTGGAGGCGAATGATGTCGTGCATATGGGACTGTTTCACGGAGGATCGGGATAGGATTCTCGGAATTCGCCAGAGTCACGACTCGTGATGTGCACGAGTCGTGACGGGATTCAGCACAAGTAAAAAAATTGGGACGAGTCGTTTCACAAGTGGAATGGCGTGGGCACGAGTCATGACGGGAAGCACGAGTCGTGACGGGAAGCACGAGTCGTGCTGGTGATGGAAAATTGAATCTGGTGTTTCCTTTTTCTGGTTTTTGACGATTTAATTTTGGGTTTTTTGTCTTTTCCTTTTCCAAGTTGTTTTAGGGTTATGTGGGAGTATTTATACTTGTTTTAGAGTTTTGAAAACATTAGACTTTTATCAATTGAATTTCAGTTTGCTTCTTTGCAAAACCCTTGGTCAATTTTATTGGCTTGCAGAAGATCTTCCTTGGAAATTCTTGTTATCTAAGGAATTGTGATTCTTTGCAGAAGGTTTTGATTTCGATCAAGCCTTGTTACTATTCCGATGCGTTACTTTACATCACATTGGCAAGACCTTTACCTTTGAGAAGGTTTCAGCACAACCAATATTGCTTGAAGCTCTGCCTCGAGATGTGTCAGAAAAACAGAGTATATGTATAATATAGAAAACAAACAACAATCACACAACACACATATATACGTGATTCACCAACTTGGCTACGTTACGGACAGAGGGAGAGAATATTATTATATTCTGTAAATCAACAGATCACAATCTCTAATCTATTGCTCAAATTCTTGACAAATTAAGAATTCATTTATTTGCAAACCCTAAATTTAGAGAAACAGGTGAACAAAAGGAACTACATAAATATGTTTTGGGGTATACTCTATTTATATGCATACTTCTAACCCCGTAGGTTTTCAACCTTGCTTTGTGGTGAAATATACTTCTATAGCCACACTTTGTGGTGACATCCTTGATATATCAATATCCTTGTTGAGTTTTATAATTCCTGCATGCATGGGGAGAAGACAAAGAAACAAATCTCACTTTTTTGGATTTATGCTCAAAAAGTAGTTCGACTTTACTATAATTAGGGTTGTTTTTCAAATCAAACAGTTTGAGCTCGACTCGGAAAAACTCAACTCGAGAGAGCTCGAATTGTGGTTCGAACTCGAGCTCGAATATGATTTTAAACTTGTTAATTTTTCGAGTCGATCGGACTTGACTCGTTTGTTTGATTAGACTTGATTCGAGATCGACTCGTTTCGAACTCGGCTCGATAAGCTCGTTAAAAACTCAAATTTATACTTGTTTGCTATCGGCCGTTTTGAACTCGCCTCGATAAGCTCGTTAAAAACTCGAATTTTCAATTCATAAGTTCATGATTGACTAGAACTCGAACTAAACTCGATAAGCTCGTTAATAACTCGATTTTATTTTATAATTTCATGGAAAATTTCCCCCAAAAAAGCTAAAATTCGAACTCGGCTTGTTTAGGCTCGATACCGACTCAAGAAGCTCGCAAGCAGCTTGAAACTCGATCCAACTCGACTAATCGAGCTCAATAAGTTTCAAACGAGCTCGACTCAAACTCGACTCATTTACTATCCTAACTACTAGCACTTTGGATCCTTAGATTGTAATGTCAGACATAAGGTTCACAATTAATATTTTGACTCATAAGTTTTTTCAGCTCTAATGATTCGTTAATAATTTAATGTTATTGGACATTTGCCGAAGCAAATACATAAAGTGGGGGATATAAGTGTCTTAACATTCCTCTATGCATGCATGTCAAGAACTTCTAATTAAAAATATATATCAAAAAATAAAATAAAATAATATTAATATCAATTCCTTGTGATACAAACCGGTTTTAGGGGTGGTCATGTGAGTGGAAACATGTCTAGTGCATTAGTTTTAACTAGTGATACACCATTGCGTTAAATTCATTAATAAAAAATTATATAAAAAAAAATTAAAATTTTAAGCAATTACCTGAGATAAAATTATAGATGAAGATAAAATAATAATTGTCAACACAATAATTTTTCATTACTTGATGATAATGTTAATGAAATAATATAATGAATTTTGAAATTTTTTCTTGTACAAAACTTTATTTGTTTAACTTGTTTGCTATCGCTATTCATCACATATTAAAATCTTTAAATCAACACGATTAGTTATCTTTCATAATGCAACATAAAGCTGACAATGACTGAAATTATTCATATCTATATCTATATATAATAACAACAAAGTGTTTTTTCCTACCAAAAATGTCACTAAAGGTCAAAAATGTCATTATAATAAAACTTTATTCTTTTGCATAAAATGTAGAGCAAAGATGTCAATACACAAATAGTTTTTTTTTTCTAAAGAAAGAATAGCTTACTTGAAAAGCTATGTATTGAATAAAGCCAAATAATTGAAGGACAAATTTGTCATTTTAATAATAATTGGAGTTTTTCTTTGTATATTAGGTATTAGTAACTTACTACTATTTAAAAAAAAAATTGGATATTCTCAAAATAAAATAAAGCAACAATTCGATAAAAACAAGATATAAATTTCATTTTTTTATTGTTGTAATAGATAAATTTATTGATATTTAGTTAATAAATCTATTATTTTGTATTATATAAGTATTTATTTTTTGAATCAATATTCTACAGTGAAAATTGTTTATAATAAACATTATTTAGTTTTCAATTTATTAATGATATTGCTGGTTCAAAAAAATACTAATGATATTTTGTGAAAATAATTGAAATAATGAAAATATTAGGCTTATTTTTTAAGATGAATTTGAGTTCGGGAAGTTTTCATTATGAGTATTTTTTTCACCTTTGTTTTTGGTTCGCGAATATTGAATTTAATAAAAAAGTGTAAATTTTTTTTAAAAAAGTAGAGATAATGTAATAGGTATAAATAAATGATAAGAGAGATATTGAGTATTTTAAGATAATATCTAACCACTTTGTGAGTAAAAAGTCCTTTTCTTTGTTTTGAAATTACATATTTTTTTTCAGAAAGTTAGGAGGTGATCTTTTTAGTTATAAAAGAGTGAGAGAGGAAATATTTTTGATTATTTTGATGAAAATGTGCATACTTTTTAGAAGAGTAGAGAGTTTCATAAAAAAAAATACTATAGGTGTGAGATTAAATGGACAAATGTACATACGATAAGAAGTATTATTATACAATTTTTATTCGTATAATTATGTATATATTTCTTTCGTATATATTTAAGACACTGATCAATAATTAATTACATTTTCATTATATTTTCAAATTTTCCATGCATTGGACGAGAGTAATGCTAGGTGAGAGTAAAACTAAAGTTACAAAGAAAGTTTACAAAATCTAGTTTACAAATACAATTGGCAATTAATGATTTGATGCTATGTTTGTGGACCCCACTACTGATTAATTAAATATTTAATAATTTATTGTCAACTGTATTTTGTAACCTAGATTTTATAAACTTCTTTGTAACCCTATCATTGCTTCTATAAAGAAATATGATAATAATTTCTATTCATTTATTACCAAAAAGCTCTAACTCAAGCAATATTTGATATCCCTTTTTATAGAGAGGTTAGAGGTCCAAATCCTACTAAATGTAGTTTCTAGCACTTTTAAGTGACACTATTTTAATATATTAAGTCATTTTTTTAATAAAAACATATTGAAATTTTGTTATTACTCTATTACACTCTTATTAATTTTTTTTATTGGATACTACTCCCTTTCGCTCGAGTAACTCTTATGAAATTTTTTTTTTTCAAATACATGAAAAACTAGTTTTAAAAATGCACGGTGGCATTTTCATAATTAACTAAAACTTCATTTAAAACGTGCGGTGATATTTTTGTAATTAACTGACACTTTTTCAAAAATAGTAATAGTGTTTTTCATTGACAAGTCTATTGTAAAATTGTGTCAGTTGTAAAATTGTGTCAGTTGATGTTGTTCTAGTGCAAGTGTTATTGTTAAATAGTGCAAAAATGTTAATGTTAAAAAAATGTCATGTGCAACGATAAAAAGTACTCCCTCCGTCCCACTTCAAGGGTCCTAAGGTAGTATTTCACGCTTCTTAAGATTTTTTTTTTTAAAAAATGAATAAAGAATTGCAAGTGGGTAGAAGATTAGAGGAGAGAGAATATAAAAGTTAAAACATTTAATCTTCCCTCTCTTCTTTTTGATTGGTTTTTTTTGTAAATATATTTACATTATAAGTGTATACATATCCGAAACACTGTTCAAAATTTGTCATTTATGAAATGGGACTCTTAGTTTGGGACGGATCAAAAGAAAAAGTAGGACTCTTGAAGTGGGACGAAGAGAGTAGATGTTATGTTAATAAGTTTCAATTATTTACGAAAATGCCACAACATCATTTTTAAAAAAAAGTTGCAGTTAGATATTTTTTATTTTGTTTGAGTTAAAATTGAATTTAAGCTGAGTAATAGTATATAACTTACAACTCTCAAGGTATTATGATTTTTTCAAAATACCTACGATCATTGATGTAGGTTGACGAAAAATACTGTACAAAGTGAGTATTCGATTGTCACTGACTCACCTACATTCACTCTCTCTGTATATATTAATTATGTATAATTTATATATTAATTATGTTTAATTTGATTATAATAATAAATAAGAACTTAGGCTCCGTTTGTTTCGACGTAAAACATTTTCCGGAAAACGTTTTCTGGAAAATGTTTTCCTGTAAAATGTTTTCCTGTAAAATGTTTTACGGAGGTAGAGCGTAAAATGTTTTACGGAGGAAGGGTGTAAAATGTTTTCGGGTGTTTGGTAAAACGACTCATATTTCACAAGGCCCCACCCCCCACCCACCCCCCACCCCCCACCCCCCCCAAATTTTTTTTATTTTTTTTTTGTAATCGCCCCTCCTCGCCTACCCCCCCCCCCCCAATTTTTTGTAATCGCCCCCTACCCTCGCCTACTCCCACCCCACCCCCCCCACCCCCCACCCAAAAAAAATATATTTTTTTTTTGTAATCGCCCCACCCTACCCCCTGCCTACCCCCCCACCCAACCCCCCAATCCACCCACCCCACCCCCCCCCCTCAAATTTTTTTTTTTTTTTGTAATTGCCACCCCTACTCCTCGCTCACTCCCACCCCCACTCCCTCAAATTTTTTTTGTAATCGCCCCTACCTCGCCCATTTTCCCCCCCCCAATTTTTTTTTGTAATCGCCCCCTACCCCCCAAATTTTTTTTTTGGGGGTGGGGGTGGGTGGGGTGGGGGGGTAGGGAGGGGGTGGGGGGGTAGGCAGGGTAGGGGCGATTACAAAAAAAAAAAAACTTTTTTGGGGGTTGGGGGGTTGGGGGGGGGCGATTACAAAAAAAATAAAAAATCAAAGGGGGGGGTGGGGGGGGCAGTGGGTGGGGCGATTACAAAAAAAAATAATAAAAATTGGGGGTGGGGGAGGCAGGGGGTAGGGCGATTACAAAAAACTTTTCGGGGGGGGGTGGGGGCAAGTGGTGTGGGGGTAGGGGCGATTACAAAAAAAAAAAAAAAAGGGAGGGGGTGGGTGGGGGGTAGGCAGGGGTGGGGCGATTACAAAAAAAAAAAAATTGGGGGTGGGGTGGGTGGGGGGTAGGCGGGGGTAGGGGCGATTACAAAAAAAAAAAAAAAAATTGGGGGGGGAAGGGGGGTGGGTGGGGGGTGGGGTAGGCAGGGGGTGGGGGGGCGATAACAAAAAACTTAAAAAAAAAATTTGGGGGGTTGGGGGGGTGGGGTAGGCAGGTGTGTGGTTGTATCGGGCGTAATATGAGTTGTACATTAAGGCCTCCATTTTTCGGAAAATGTTTTACTTAGGACAAGGTCAGTAGGTCGTTTTACTTAGGAAGGGCGTAAAATGTTTTCCGGAAAACGTTTTACTTAGGCAACCAAACAGCGGAAAACGAGTTATTTTCCGGAAAACATTTTCCGGGGGCTAACCAAACACCGTAAAACAGGTTATTTTCCGGAAAACATTTTCCGAAAAATATTTTACGGTGAAACAAACGGAGCCTTAGTCTAAATTACTTTTTGGGACATAATATATTATTTGTTTTTATTTATTTTCTATTTGTATCTTTTAAATAAGTAAATTTATTACATAAAAATTAGAAGGATATTATTATAATTTTTTAATATTTTAATACAATAAATAATGTGTAAATATATACTCCCTCCGTACCATAAAACCTTACTCATTTTACTATTTTGGGCGTCCCACTTTAAAGTCCCACTTTCCTAAAAAGGAAATTTTTAAATACTTCTTTATTCATGGGACCCACTTGTCATACTCACAACACTTTTCAAATTTACTATTCTCTCCACTCATTCTCTCTCCTCCCACTCACAACACCTACTTTAATAACATTATTCCTTATTTTCCGTTCTCAACAGTAAATGTCCCATGTTTTAGGGGACGGAGGGAGTATACATTTTAATTTATTATTTATAAGAAAGCTAAAAATTAAATTAAAGGAAATTATAAGATAAAATAGAATGACGAAAATACTGATCATGTGACATGCACATTAAATTAAAGGAAATTATAAGATAAAATAGAATGACGAAAATACTGATCATGTGACATGCACATAAGACATATCGATAAATATTTAACATTTGGTAGAACTCATGGGGCAAAGTGGAATAATTGTAATATCAGGTACCAAAGTGGAATTAATTTTACACGAGAGCACAATGTGGAGTTAGTGTATAGTTGAGGGGGTTAAATGTATTTTAGGCAAATTTGAATTATCAAATGAGTTTTGGTTGGGTCACACGTACTACGCACAAGTGCACCGTCCTTTCATGTTTCAACGGAACTGACTCCAAGTCTCTGCATGCTCGGCGCACCTCAGCTCTGGAAAATGGAGTTTCTCCAAGATATCAATTGAAGAAGCAAACGGGGTTGATTTGATCCGTCCTTTCTTTCCGGTTCTTCAATTTCACGGGCAATCAGTTTTCCTTCTCAATTGAACTGTACAATTCTGTTGCCGTTCGGGCAATCTTATAGTCACACCCTCTACCTGTTTGACAAAATGTCCCTGAGAAGTTTCCGGGGCGTTGTTAAAAGCCACTCATGTTATCTCTACAAACCTCATGCGTCTCTCCTCTTCTTTTCTTCTTCTACTCATCAAACCCACATCGTTAGCACATATGATCACTTGATAAATAAGCACCAGTTTTCTCCAGAATCAGCTTCCAAAGTCTCTTCATTTCTGCCTCATCTTCAACACCCGGAAAAGACTGATTCTGTACTATCATTCTTGAATGGGAATGGCTTCTCAAATACCCAACTCGAGCACGTTGTTCAAAGCCTGCCCAAAATTCTGTGTTTCGAACCTAAAAGAACCATAAAGCCTATAATCAAGATATTCCAAGACAGGGGTTTCTCTCCTTCTGAGATTGCCAAAATCATTTCATCTGACCCGCGGATTCTGAAACATAAAAGAGGCAATACAAATGATCATCTTAAACGATCACTTTTGGTGTTGCATAAAGTTTTGGGTTCCAGTTTAGTTTCTGTTGTCAACAAATATTTTAAGCAGTTCCCACATCATGATTTAGACAAATCTTTGCTGCCAAACGTAGAGTTCTTGCAAAGCTGGGGAATTAGCTCTTCTCAAATCATATTTCTTGTCTCTCACTATCCAAGGTACCTGGTCATCAAACCTGATACTTTCAAGGAAACTGCCAAGAAAGTAGAAGAAATGGGCATTAGTAGGGAATCCAAGATGTTTATTTACGGTTTACGCACTCTCAGAAGCATGAAAACTGAGAATTGGGAACGTAAATTGGATCTCTTCCGTAGCATAGGGTTATCTGAATGTGATATCATGTCGACTTTCAAAAGGGCGCCTTTTGCATTTGCAGTCTCCGAGAGGAAAATCAAAGAAATGGCAGAGATTCTGCTTGGCTCGGGGCTGTACGATATCTCATTTATCGTTGACAAGCCACAAGTTCTTACTTACAGCATTGAGCGCACAATCAAACCAAGGATACAAGTTCTTAAGGTTCTGAAAAGAGACAATCTTTTAACTTTGAAGGGTAGCACATACGTGTATTGTATGTCTGAGAAGAAATTCATAGCTAAATTTGTGCTTCCTTTTTTGGATAGAGCTCCAGAATTGTTGGAGATGGTCAATGAAACAAAACATCGACTTGTGATTGTGGAGAGATCTGAACCCTCTCAGGTTTAGAATGTTATGAATTTGTCAATTCGAATAGTGGGGAATACATCAATTGTCTACTTTGTGATGTAGCAGCATAGCTTTTGACATGTAAGTACTCATCCGTCTTTAAATGAGCATATTTATCTAAATGAATGTCTAATTTTCTAAAGCGTTTTGAGTTTTAACGGAAATATTGCATCCCAGTGTACCTGCTTCTTGGCCCCTTTGGTTTCCTTTGTTCTCCATTCAGCAAAGTGAATGGCGGGGACTTGAAAGAAATGAGCTTCTCAGAACTCAGATTTAACTTTCAAAAACATCCGCTTTGTAAATAAAATGGATATTTAATTAGGGACGGAGGGAGGGATTATGTTTTTTACATGCATTTAGTTCGGTCCATCTAACTACATAGATGGAATTCCAACATGTGGGCACATGCCCTTTTCCAAGGGTATTTTTATCATATCAAATAAAAGGTAATTCGCACAAAAATTTCCTTCTTTGAGGATGTGTTGAATGATACATCCAATAGTTCGGAGGGGGCTTGGATCGGATATCTCCCATAATAGCAGCAAAAAGGTGATTTTCATTCCGGACCATGGGCCGAGTTTGCGGCCGAAAGGGAGTCAGTCTCAACTATGACATTGGCAAGACCTTTACCTTTGAGAAGGTTTCAGCACAATCAAATATTGCTTGAAGCTCTGCCTCGAGATGTGTCAGAATAACAAAACAGAGTATATGTATAATATAAAAAAAAACAACAATCGCACAACACACATATATACGTATATATACGTGGTTCACCAACTTGGCTACGTATATGGGCAGAGGGAGAGAATAATATTATTATATTCTGTAAATCAACAAATTACAATCTCTAATCTATTGCGTGAATTCTTGGCAAAGAATTCATTTAATTGCAAATCCTAAATTTAGAGAAACAGTGCAATGCTGGCGCAAGAACAGAAAGATTCCAGAGTTGAGCATGCAATCTACTTCGTAAGCCGAAAGCTTCAAGGAAGTGAACTCAGCTACTCAGCAAAAGGAACTACAAATATGTTTTGGAGTATACTCTATTTATATGCCTATTTTTAACCCTGCAAAATTTTCAACCCTTAAACCAATTCTGTCGCTAAATAGGCCAATCCGACATAGGGCACAGTTTGTCCCTTAATTTAGGCATTCAAACTTAGAGATAGCACTAAACCCAAAAAGATGGGGTAGTTGGAAAGATAGCTGCCCATCCAATCACCTTTAGTAGTGTGAAATATAGCTCTATAGCCACACTTTGTGGTGACATGCTTGATATATCAATATCCGTGTTGAATTTTATAATTCCTGCATGCAAGGGAAAAGACAAAGAAATAAGTCTCACTTTTTTTGGATTTATGCACAAAAAGTAATTCGCTGTTTTTCGAAGCAGTTTGATCACGACTCGAAAAAACTCAATTCGAGAGTGAGCTCGATTTGTGGTTCGAAATCGAGCTCGAATATGATTTTAAGCTCGTTAATTTTTTGAGTCGATCGGACTCGACTCGAAATCGACTCGTTTCGAACTCGGCTCGATAAACTCGTTAAAAACTCAAATTAATCTTTGTTCGCGATCAGCCGTTTCGAACTCGGCTCGATAAACTCGGTAAAAACTCGAATTTTCAATTCATAAGTTCATGATTGACTAGAACTCGAACTCAACTCGATAATCTCGTTAATAACTCGATTTTTTATTTTATAATTTCATGGAAAATTTTCCCCCAAAAAGTTAGAATTCGAACTCGGCTCGTTTAGACTCGATACCGACTTAAGAATCTCGCGATTAGCTCGAAACTCGATCCAACTCGACTAATCGAACTCGAATTCGATAAGTTTCAAACGACCTCGAACTCAAACTCGACTCATTTACTACCCTGACTAGCACTTTGGATCCTTAGATTGACATAAGGTTCACAATTAATATTTTGACTCAGATTTTTTTTTAGTTCTAATGATTCGTTAATAATTTAACGTTATTGGACATTTGCCTGAGCAAATACATAAAGTGGGGGATATAATTAGTGTCTTAGCATTCCTCTATGCATGCATGTCAAGAAATTCTACTTAAAAATATAAAAATATCAAAAAATAAAATAAAATTAATATCAATTCCTTGTGATACAATCCGGTTTTAGGGGTGGTCATGTGAGTGGAAACATGTCTAGTGCATTAGTTTTAATTAGTGATACACCATTGCGTTAAATTCATTAATAAAAAATTATACTCCGTATAAAAAAAATTAGAATTTTAAGCAATTACCTAGCTAAGATAAAATTATAGATGAAGATAAAATAATAATTGTCAACACAATAATTTTTCATTACTTGATGATAATGTTAATGAAATAATATAATGAATTTTGAAATTTTTTCTTGTACAAACACTACTACATTTCTGACCTAATGTAACGCATGTAACGCATCTAATGTAACGCCAAGAGCTAATGTAACGCATCTAATGCAACGCCAGAGCTAATGTAACGCACCTAATGCAACGCCAGAGCTAATGTAACGGCTAATGCAACGCCAGAGCTAATGTAACGCATCTAATGCAACGCCAGAGCTAATGTAACGCATCTAATGCAACGCCAGAGCTAATGTAACGAGTCTAATGCAACGCCAAAATCCTAATGTAACGCCTAAATTACTAATGCAACGCCAAAATCCTAATGTAACACCTAAATTACTAATGCAACGCCAAAATCCTATAACCTATACCCTATACCCTACACTATACCCTATAACCTATATCCTATATCCTATACCCTATACCCTATACCATATACCCTATACCTTATACACTATACCCTATCTGATATACCCTATACCCTATACTTATGCCCTATACACTATACCCTATAACCCGTAACCTATACCTTATACCCTATACCCTATACCCTATACCCTATACACTATACCCTATACTTATACACTATACCCTATACCTATACTTATACCATATACCCTATACCCTATATACTATATCCTATACCTTATACTATACCACTATACCCTATACCACTATCTATACACTATACACTATATATCATATACCCTATATCCTATACCCTATACCCTATGCCCTATACACTATACCCTATAACCTATATCCTATAGGGTATAGGGCATATGGTATAGGGTATACCCTATAGGGTATAAGGTATATGGTATAAGGTATAGGGCATATGGTATATGGTATACCCTATAGGATATAGGGCATATGGTATAGGGTATACCCTATAGGGTATAGGGTATACCCTATAGGGTATATGATATAGGGCATATGGTATAGGGTATACCCTATAGGGTATAGGGTATACCCTATAGGATATAGGGCATAGGGTATAGGGCATATGGTATAGGGTATACCCTATAGGGTATACCATATAGGGTATAGGGTATAGGGTATAGGGTATAGGGTATAGGGTATAGGGCATAGGGCATATGGTATAGGGTATACCCTATAGTGTATAGGGTATACCTATAGGGTATAGGGTATACCCTATAAGGTACAAGGTATAAGCTATAGGATATAAGGTATAGGGTATACCCTATAGGGTATAGGGTATACCCTATAGGGTATAGGGTATAAGGCATAGGGCATATGGTATAGGGTATACCCTATAGGGTATAGGGTATACCCTATAGGGTATAGGGTATAGGATATAGGGTATAGGGTATAAGGTATAAGGCATAGGGCATATGGTATAGGGTATACCCTATAGGGTATAGGGTATACCCTATAGGGTATAGGGTATAAGGTATAGGGCATATGGTATAGGGTATACCCTATAGGGTATAGGGTATAAGGCATAGGGCATATGGTATAGGGTATACCCAATAGGGTATAGGGCATATGGTATAGGGTATAGGGTATAAGGTATAGGGCATAGGTCATATGGTATAGGATATACCCTATAGGGTATAGGGTATACCCTATAGGGTATAAGGTATAGGGCATAGGGTATAGGGTATACCCTATAGGGTATAGGGTATACCCTATTATTGATATATTCAATTGTTTCTTAAGTTTATAATATAAAAATATTTACTTTTTTGATATTATGTATTATTACTAGTTATTATTAATATTATTATTAAGTATTATTATTAATAAATTTAAAATGATTAAATTAATGAGTATTATTATTAATTAATAACATTATTATTTTTGATATTATGTATTATTACTAGTTATTTTAATATTATTATTAAGTATTATTATTAATTATATAATAATAATTATTAATATATTCAATTATTTGTTAAGTATATAATATAAAAATATTTACTTTTTTGATATTATGTATTATTACTAGTTATTATTAATATTATTATTAAGTATTATTATTAATAAATTTAAAATGTTTAAATTAATGAGTATTATTATTAATTAATAACATTATTATTTTTGATATTATGTATTATTACTAGTTATTTTAATATTATTATTAAGTATTATTATTAATTATATAATAATAATTATTAATATATTCAATTATTTGTTAAGTATATAATATAAAAATATTTACTTTTTTTGATATTATGTATTATTACTAGTTATTAGTAATATTATTATTAAGTATTATTATTAATAAATTTAAAATGATTAAATTAATGAGTTTTATTATTAATTAATAACATTATTATTTTTGATATTATGTATTATTACTAGTTATTTTAATATTATTATTAAGTATTATTATTAATTATATAATATAGTGTGAAACAAATACTATGTGTGAAACAAATACTATGTGTTGTGCAATTTTTTGATTGGATCTAAAAATTTCACCCGGATCATGAATAAAACAACATTTAACCGTTCAATACATTCAATCCAACGGTCCACATCTATTCTAAACAAAACCAATAAATCCCTCTTTCTCTCCTCATTTCTCTTTCTTTATTTTCATTTTATCAAAATAAACAAACCCATTTCTCTCATTCTTCTCTCTCTGTCAAACAGGCCGTTTCTCATGGATTCCGACCGTCTTCTTCTCTCCTCAACCCGTTTCTCATTTCTCTCATCAACCTTCTTCTTCTCTCTCATTCTTCTCTCCGTCAAACAACTCATGCCTACCCGTCTCCCAACCCTTTTTCCATGGATTCCGACGAGCCCTTCATAATCTCCGGCGAGGCTCAACCATCTTCTTCTCTATCTCCGACCCCCAACGCCGGCTTCTTCTCTCTCTCTCCCCCAACGCCGTCTTCTTCGTCTCCGACGAAGCTCAATTGTTCCATCTCTCTTGCTCTAGCGTCGTTCCATCTCTCTCGCTCTCTCGAAAATTTCACTGCACCTATACTATACCCCCAAAATGCTTAGATTCAGGCGATTGTATTTTGTGTATTTTCGATTCAGAACTTGTTCCCAGTATCCTCAATATGGCTGCGATTTTTAATGAAAGAATCAAATGATTAGAACATTCGATTCAGGCGTTTCCAAGGAAAATCCTTGCTGTGGATTTGGGTATTTTCGATTTATTATTGTATTTTGTGTTTTATTTTGATTTGTACAATCTTTTGTTTGATTTGTGGTTGTGGATGGTTGTGGACGGTGGTGGACGGTGGTGGACGGTGGTGGATGGTGGTGGATGGTGGTGGAGCAAAGTGTTACTTTTGAAAAATGTAAGAATTGATTTGAATATAAAAAAAGTTAAGGGACTAATTAGAGAATAAAAAACATTAAGGGAAAGATTTGAGAAAAAAAAAGTTAAGGGATTGTTTGAGAATAAATATATATATATTTTTAAAATATATTTATATATATATATATATATATATATATATATATATATATATATATATATATATATATATATATATATATATATATATATATATATATATATATATATATATATATATATATATTGAAAAAAGAAAATTAAAAAAATTAATAAAATTGTGAAATTATGTAATAAATTTTAGGGATTCATCTAATTTTGGCGTTACATTAGGTATTCAACCACTTTTTCAATTGGCGTTGCATTAGGTTCTTTTTGGCGTTGCACTAGGTGTTCATATAGTTTTAAAATTGGCATTGCATCAGGTATTTACCTGATGCAACGCCAAAGCTCTGGCGTTACATTAGCTTGCTATGTCGTTGCATTAGACCTAATGCAACGCAAGAGAATGCAACGGCCATTTGGCGTTACATTAGGCCTAATGTAACGGTTTTTGGGCCCTAATGCAACGAAAATTGGCGTTACATTAGGTCAGAAATGTAGTAGTGAAAACTTTATTTGTTTAACTTGTTTGCTATCGCTATTCATCACATATTAAAATCTTTAAATCAACACGATTAGTTATCTTTCATAATGCAACATAAAGCTGACAATGACTGAAATTATTCATATCTATATCTATTTCTATTGCTATATCTATATATAATAACAACAAAGTGTTTTTTCCTACCAAAAATGTCACTAAAGGTCAAAAATGTCATTATAATAAAACTTTATTCTTTTGCATAAAATGTAGAGCAAAGATGTCAATACACAAATAGTTTTTTTTTCTAAAGAAAGAATAGCTTACTTGAAAAGCTATGTATTGAATAAAGCCAAATAATTGAAGGACAAATTTGTCATTTTAATAATAATTGGAGTTTTTTTGTATATTAGGTATTAGTAACTTACTACTATTTTAAAAAAATTTGGATATTCTCAAAATAAAATAAAGCAACAATTCGATAAAAACAAGATATAAATTTCATTTTTTCATTTTTTTTATTGTTGTAATAGATAAATTTATTGATATTTAGTTAATAAATCTATTATTTTATATTATATAAGTATTTATTTTTTGAATCAATATTCTACAGTGAAAATTGTTTATAATAAACATTATTGAGTCGGTCTCTGGAGAAACGCGTTTCTCCATAACTTATGGAGAAAACGTGTTCTGAATATCCAGAAGCTTTGGGATGGATATCCAGAAAAAAAAGACCAAGGCCAAGATCAAGCCTTGGGCTGATATCCAGAAGCCTTGAGACGGATATCCAGAAGCTTTGGGATGGATATCCAGAAGCTTTGGGATGGAAGCCAAATCCAAGGCCAAGAGCAAATTTATGATTCTGGATATCACTTTTATAAAGTTTTGGATATCCAGAACATTGAATAGTGATATCCAGAAGCTTTGGAACGGATATCCAGAAAAAAAGATTTGGGGCAAAGGCTAAGGCCAAGGTCAAATTTTTGATTCTGGATATCACTTTCATAAGGTTCTGGATATCCAAAAGCCTTGGGACGGATATCCAGAAAAAGAGTCGTGCCATACTTATGGAGTAACGTGTTCTGGCCTGCATTGTCGCGCGACAAGTCGGGCCCCGTTTCTCCACAAATTACGGAGAAACGTGTTTCTTCCCAGATTTTACGAACATTATTTAGTTTTCAATTTATTAATGATATTGATGGTTCAAAAAATTACTAATGATATTTTGTGAAAATAATTGAAATAATGAAAATATTAGGCTTATTTTTTAAGATGAATTTGAGTTCGGGAAGTTTTCATTATGAGTATTTTTTTTCTCCTTTGTTTTTGGTTCGCGAATATTGAATTTAATAAAAAAGTGTAAATTAACAAAAAAGAGTAGAGATAATGTAATAGGTATAAATAAATGATAAGAGAGATATTGAGTATTTTAAGATAATATCTAACCACTTTGTGAGTAAAAAGTCCTTTTCTTTGTTTTGAAATTACATATATTTTTTCAGAAAGTTAGGAGGTGATCTTTTTAGTTATAAAAGAGTGAGAGAGGAAATATTTTTGATTATTTTGATGAAAATGTGCATACTTTTTAGAAGGGGAGTAGAGAGTTTCAAAAAAAAAAAAATACTATAGGTGTGAGATTAAATGGACAAATGTACATAAGATAAGAAGTATTATTATACAATTTTTATTCGTATAATTATGTATATATTTCTTTCGTATATATTTAAGACACTGATCATTAATTAATTACATTTTCATTATATTTTCAAATTTTCCATGCATTGGACGAGAGTAATGCTAGGTGAGAGTAAAACTAAAGTTACAAAGAAAGTTTACAAAATCTAGTTTACAAATACAATTGGCAATTAATGATTTGATGCTATGTTTGTGGACCCCACTACTGATTAATTAAATATTTAATAATTTATTGTCAACTGTATTTTGTAACCTAGATTTTATAAACTTCTTTGTAACCCTATCATTGCTTTTATAAAGAAATATGTTAATAATTTCTATTCATTTATTACCAAAAAGCTCTAACTCAAGCAATATTTGATATCCCTTTTTATAGAGAGGTTAGAGGTCCAAATCCTACTAAATGTAGTTTCTAGCACTTTTAAGTGACATTATTTTAATATATTAAGTCATTTTTTTAATAAAAACATATTGAAATTTAGTTATTACTCTATTACACTCTTATTAATTGTTTTTATTGGATACTACTCCCTTTCGCTCGAGTAACTCTTATGATTTTTTTTTTTCAAATACATGAAAAACTAGTTTTAAAAATTCACGGTGGCATTTTCATAATTAACTAAAACTTCATTTAAAACGCGCTGTGATATTTTTGTAATTAACCGACACTTTTTCAAAAATAGTAGTAGTGTTTTTCATTGACAAGTCTATTGTAAAATTGTGTCAGTTGTGTCAGTTGATGTTGTTCTAGTGCAAGTGTTATTGTTAAATAGTGCAAAAATGTTAATGTTAAAAAAATGTCATGTGCAACGATAAAAAGTACTCCCTCCGTCCCACTTCAAGGGTCCTAAGGTAGTATTTCACGCTTCTTAAGATTTTTTTTTAAAAAAATGAATAAAGAATTGCAAGTGGGTAGAAGATTAGAGGAGAGAGAATGTAAAAGTTAAAACATTTAATCTTCCCTCTCTTCTTTTTGATTGGTTTTTTTTGTAAATATATTTACATTATAAGTGTATACATATTCGAAACACTGTTCAAAATTTGTCATTTATGAAATGGGACTCTTAGTTTGGGACGGATCAAAAGAAAAAGTAGGACTCTTGAAGTGGGACGAAGAGAGTAGATGTTATGTTAATAAGTTTCGATTATTTACGAAAATGCCACAACATCATTTTTAAAAAAAAGTTGCAGTTAGATATTTTTTATTTTGTTTGAGTTAAAATTGAATTTAAGCTGAGTAATATATAACTTACAACTCTCAAGGTATTATGATTTTTTCAAAATACCTACGATCATTGATGTAGGTTGACGAAAATTACTGTACAAAGTGAGTATTCGATTGTCACTGACTCACCTACATTCACTCTCTCTGTATATATTAATTATGTATAATTTATATATTAATTATGTTTAATTTGATTACAATAATAAATAAGAACTTAGTCTAAATTACTTTTTGAGACATAATATATTATTTGTTTTTATTTATTTTCTATTTGTATCTTTTAAATAAATAAATTTATTACATAAAAATTAGAAGGATATTATTATAATTTTTTAATATTTTAATACAATAAATAATGTGTAAATATACACATTTTAATTTATTATTTATAAGTAAGCTAAAATTAAATTAAAGGAAATTATAAGATAAAATAGAATGACGAAAATACTGATCATGTGACATGCACATAAGACATATCGATAAATATTTAACATTTGGTAGAACTCAGGGGGCAAAGTGGAATAATTGTAATATCAGGTAGCAAAGTGGAATTAATTTTACACAAGAGCACAATATGGAGTTAGTGTATAGTTGAGGGGGTTAAATGTATTTTAGGCAAATTTGAATTATCAAATGAGTTTTGGTTGGGTCACACGTACTACACACAATTGCACGGGCAATCAGTTTTCCTTCTCAATTGAACTGTACAATTTTGTTGCCGTTCGGGCAATCTTATAGTCACACCCTCCACCTGTTCGACAAAATGACCCTGAGAAGTTTATGGAGCGTTGTCAAAAGCCACTCATGTTATCTCTACAAACCTCATGCGACTCTCCTCTTCTTTTCTTCTTCTACTAATCAAACCCACATTGTTAGCACATATAATCACTTGATAAATAAGCACCAGTTTTCTCCGGAATCAGCTTCCAAAGTCTCTTCATTTTTGCCTCATCTTCAACACCCGGAAAAGACTGATTCTGTACTATCATTCTTGAATAGGAATGGCTTCTCAAATACCCAACTCGAGCACGTTGTTCAAAGCCTGCCCAAAATTCTGTGTTTCGAACCTAAAAGCACCATAAAGCCTATAATCAAGATATTCCAAGACAGGGGTTTCTCTCCTACTGAGATTGCCAAAATCATTTCATCTGACCCGCGGATTCTGAAACATAATAGAGACGATACAAATGATCATCTTAAACGATCACATTTGGTGTTGCATAAAGTTTTGGGTTCCAGTTTAGTTTCTGTTGTCAACAAATATTTTAAGCAGTTCCCACATCATGATTTAGACAAATCTTTGCTGCCAAAAGTAGAGTTCTTGCAAAGCTGGGGAATTAGCTCTTCTCAAATCATATTTCTTGTCTCTCACTATCCAAGGTACCTGGTCATCAAACCTGATACTTTCAAGGAAACTGCCAAGAAAGTAGAAGAAATGGCATTAGTAGGGAATCCAAGATGTTTATTTACGGTTTACGCACTCTAGAAGCATGAAAACTGAGAATTGGGAACGTAAATTAGATCTCTTCCGTAGCATAGGGTTATCTGAATATGATATCATGTCGACTTTCAAAAGGGTGCCTTCGGCATTTGCAGTATCCGAGAGGAAAATCAAAGAAATGACAGAGATTCTGCTTGGCTCGGGGCTGTACGATATCTCATTTATCGTAGACTATCCACAAGTTCTTATTTACAGCATTGAGCGCACAATCAAACCGAGGTTACAGGTTTTAAAGGTTTTGAAAAGAAACAACCTCTTAACTTCGAAGGGTAGCACATACGTGTATTATATGTCTGAGAAGAAATGACAAAAACTTGGGTGAGAACAGCATAACCCGTCTCATCCATGAGACGGGTCGGTTCCATACCCATCATCCGCCCAACAAAGCCAACCCACGCCTCCGTCCAAGCTTTTTGCATATGGGCGGTCGCCCAAAATTGAATCAGCGGCCGCCCAAGCTGGAATCAGCCCACATTTGCCTTGGCCCAATCCTTCAGCCAACATAAAGTAATAGTTTGTATACATTAAAGTAATAGTTTGTATACATTAAAGTAATACATATATACAGAAAAGTAATAATGTTTTTTCCTATGTTTTCTTCGTTTGACAAAAGTAATACTTATTATAACTAAAATGTAACAAACGTGTTATTTATATATAATAGTATTTGTACATAATTGTAACACATATGTATAGGTATCTATATGTTTTCATGTAAAAGTATTACATTATCTATAGAAATATGTTACAATTTCATCTATCAAAGTGGTACATTTATTTGTATAAACTATTACATTCATATACATAAGTTATTACATTTCAAAAATAATACATATAGTTTGTATGATTTTTTTTTTAAAATATAGCTTTTTAAAATTTTATATATCAAAATAACATTTTCAAAAACTTAAGTACCAAAGTAGCACTTTTGACTTGAAATCCGGAATTGGTAATTCCGGATTATGAAATCCGGAATTACCAATTCCGGATTTGATTTTTTTTTTTTTTTTTTTTTTTTGTTTTTCAAAATTGAATTTTGGAAAATAATAATTCCGTAAATAGGGGGCGATCGCGCCCTAAAATAGAGCGATCGCTCAAGTGTACTCCGGAGGTACCAATTCCGGATTCTATTTTAATTTTTTTTTTGTTTTTCAAAATTGAATTTTGGAAAATAATAATTCCGTAAATAGGGGGCGATCGCGCCCTATAATAGAGCGATCGCTCAAGTGTACTCCGGAGGTACCAATTCCGGATTCTATTTTAATTTTTTTTTTTCCAAAAAAGAAATAAAGCAAATAAAAAATATATTCTCGAAAACAGGAGAGGGCGATCGCTCTACTTAAGGGGCGATCGCTCCTTAGACGCGTATCTTCAAAATCCGGCACCGTCAATTCCGGATTTGCTTTAATTTGAATCCGGCCGCCATTTCCGGATTCAAATTTTGAATTACTTCCTTGCGATTGTTCATGGAATGGAAGAAAGGAAGAAGAAGAAGGAGGGAGTGCAGAGAGTGAGATAGAGAAAGAAAGAATTAAGGAGAAGAGAAGAAGTTTAAAGAGTTGTGAGAGAAAGTGTTAGCTTGGTACTTAAAAATGGTTAGTTATATTTCTTATTTTAATTTGTTTTCATTGTTAATTTTAGCTATATAAATTTTTTTAAGAATTTTTATTTGTGCATTTTTTATATTTTGTTGTTAAAATGATTTATGTACTTAATTTTTGATTGTCAATGAATTAAACATTAAGTCCCATTTAAATTTAATTACTATTAAATTTTTTTATTTCGAGATGAATGAACATGTACAACAACAATTTATTGATCCCGGGCCAATCGATCCTCATGTATTGACTTCTCAGGATACACATAGATCTAAATATATTTGGGAGGGACAAGAGTTACCCAATTTAAGACCTAGGCGTGGTCCAAAGACTTCCACCTAGAGTTGATTGGAGGATAGAAGAGAAGCTTATAAATACCGGATTTTATGGAGTGTATTTATTAGGTCATATACAATATGATTGGCATTTGATTGAGGCTTTGATTGAAAGATGGCGTCCAGAGACCCACACTTTTCACTTACCTCGTAGGGAGATGACCATCACCTTAGAGGATATTGGCATGTTGTGTGGTCTTCCCAGTAGACGGAATGGCGGTGACTAGTTCGTAAACTAGTAGGAGTGCTTTGGCAATGGGTTGAGATTGTTGAGGATTTATTTGGGGTTGCACCCTCAACCGGCAGACATCAAAAGAGGTGGAATGATATCAATGAGATGGGTTCTAGGACACTTCCCTCATTTTGAACAGCTTTCCCAATAATGCGTTCGAGCATATGATTGAGACATATACTCGAGCATACATTTTCTTATTATCGGGGTCATACATTATGCCCGTCTCGTCCGATAACCTAGTTAAGTTGATGTACCTCGCACTTCTTAGGGATATAAATAATATTGGTCTCGTACGGTTGGGGTAGTGGAGCGTTGGCCTTCTTGTATAGGGAGATGTGTGTAGCATCTCAACACGATTCGAAAGGGTGTGGTGGCTTTCTAACCATCAGATGTGTATGTCTATTATATATGATTACATTATGCTAGTGGACTTAACCGTTTTTGTACGTAATGATAATTTTTTTATAGCTTTGGGCATGGGAGAGGTTGTTGTGTACACAACCTAGGAGACATGAAGAAATAACACTTACTGGATTGCAACCAAATGGGTTACGGTGTATATTTCAATTACTTCATTTTGTAAACGATCCGTTTTGTAATATATCGCTTTTTACTCATTATTTTTTATGTCAATTGTTTCATATGTAGGTGGAAGGGTCCATTGTCGTATACTTCGTGATCGCCCATAACCTCGCAAGGCTATCGAGACCAGCTTGTCATATTTAGAGAATGATCGGGTTGTGTGGGCCCATACAACGGTGTGCCAGCCTCCGAATTTACGCCTTCAGTGGCCAAGCTATATGGAGGGCGAAGGTGCCCCTCATCCGCTTTGAGAGGGTTGAATGGCACTTTCCAGATCGCGTAATGCGACAATTTGGGATGGTTCAAGGTGTGCTCGATGACCGCGACACCGCTGACTTGCATCGGATTAGTCGGCAAGGTCGGTCGCGTTAACCGGATGCAACAACATGATCAAAGACATAGCAAGGTGGAATGAACGGGAGTTTAATGTCGTTGATGGGGAGTTTGGTGAAGTGGATATGAGCTACCATCACCCATATTTGACATGGTATAGGCGTATTACTCGATCGCTCATCCACAATTCGTCTAATGTGGAGGGACTAGGGTTCGTGCCACGTTCGCTTAATTATGAGGGTGTGGTAAGTTATATATTACATACAATGATTTTACAAAAAACAATATCATTTTTCCGTATTAATTAATTGCACATCATTGTTTTGAACAGATTCAAAGTCTCCAAGGGATGTACTTATACAAATGTAATGCCACATCCTTGGAAGACATGGTGAATTACACTCAACAATGTGTCACTAACACACCGACACATATTAGGGAGCAAAGAACGATCGCAAGACCAAGCTCCCCCAACGGTTGATCATACCGCCAAGACGAGCCACGTAGGGAGAATCGGGTTCGTAGGCGTGGCGGATACCAACAAATGCAGGATGAGCCCGAGATGCGGGATCAATACGGTGATATGCATCGCTTGAGTTCGCCGTACAGAGTTCACCTGCACAGACCGGGTAATTCTTTTACCGAATTGATGAATCGCTTGATTTCACGCAACCGCCTCGTAGCTCCTTCCCTTCTTCTAGCAATTATAATCGACGCCCGAGCAGACATTCGGGATTCCGGGATTTAGGCCTAGTTTCCATTCGCTAGAGTGCGCTTTTCGAGAAAAGTCCCGACGGATCATCCTCATCCTCATCTCAACAATCTATATCAGGTGGTCGTCGTATGCCGAGGAGAGGGAGTAGGATTCGCCATCCCCCTAATGAATTTACCCCGTCCAATTATCCTTGACTTGTATCCTACGTGACCGGGATGTGGTCAATTTTCTATAAAACTTATTATTTTATTATTGTTAATTTTAATTTCATGAAAGCTTGCCATGGAATGATTTTTCTGAAAATCGACCGAAAACGTTAAAAACTGACTGGAAATTCTTAAAAACTAACTGGACTTCTTAGAAACTAACTGAAAACGTTAAAAAACTGATGAAAATTCTAAAAAAAACTAACGAAAAACGTTAAAAACTGATTGAAATTTGACAAAAGAGGGACGGACAAGAGGGAGGTCGCTCCCTTATAGAGGGCGATCGCCCCAATGTACTCCGGGAATTCTAATTCCGGATTCTTTTATTATAAATTTATTTTTAATTACCGAGCGATCACCCCAATAAACGAGCGATCGCCCTCTTTTTCCAGAGAAAAGGCGCGATCGCTCACTTGACCCCAGCGCGATCGCCCTCTACGCGGATTTCCCAAAGCACGGTTTATTCCCAAAAACCTTCCCCTCTCCCAATCAAATAACCCTACCACCACCAACGCCTCCTTTTCTCTCTCTCTCTAAAATTTCAAATTTCAAACCCCAATTTCAAGCTTCTTCAACCCCAAATCCCTTCTTCAACCCCAAATCCAATTTTCTTCAACCCCAAAATCAATCAATCATCCATTTTGAAGCACACATTCAAGGTTTGAGGTGGATTTTGAAGATTGTCATTCGTTTGTTTTTCAACACAAAGACTCCGGCGAAATTCGGCGACCTTCCGGCGAACTTCCGGCCAATTAAAAAGTAAGCTTCCAATTTTTATCTTTGAGTTTTGATTGACAATGCCTCCTAAAAGACCACGAACCACTACCACCAACACTCCAACCCCTACCGGTCCCCCGTATGATGCTGCTAAATTTGTTGGGATTCAAGCTCAACAATTCTTTGAGTTATATGAAAACAAGCCATTCAACCCGGAAAGGGAATTTGATTTTAATGACTTGTATTTAGATGGTTTTGTTACCCTTTACAATTGGGGAAATTTGGGGAGTAAGCCCCCAAACTATGGAAGTTCACTTTTAGTCAAAGAATTTTATGCTAATGTTTTTGAACGGGGGTATACGGGAGAGTCTTTTGTGCGGGGGCTTCCGGTTAATTATGATAGGAATACCATTAATCAACATTACGGGTTAGCCACTGACATTGAGGAGGATGGGTGTGAGTACACCAAAGAGATGGAGAAGATAGGAAAAAATGTTAGGGAAAATTTGCATTTGCTAGCTCCGACTTTTGGGATAATTGACCCTAGGAATGTGAAGAAGGGGGTAGTTGTTAAGGCTCGAGACATGGATACTTGGATGAAGTATCTTCATAGATTTATTTGTGAGAGGATCCTCCCCTCCTCTCATTTTAATGAGGTTAATTGGAGACGTGCATTTCTAATGCACATGATAGTTCAACGAAAAAAAATTGATTTTGGAAAAATAATTAGTAAGGAGATATGGAACACGGCTAAGGGTATGGCCAATACGAACTATAATTTTCCATTGTTGATCACATCCCTGGTAACAAAATCGGGGTTTAACCTCAGGCTAGTGAACAAGGACATTAAAGGAGGTCCAAAGATTAACTTATTCACCCTCACCACTAAATGTCAGAATGTAAAGAGGGGTGAGGGGTCATCTAGGAGACCTCACGCGGAGATGATGATGATGATGATGAGGAGGAGGAGGAGGAGGAGGATTGGCGAGCAGACCCGGTCGAGGCCGCTTATTATCCGTCGAGCAGGTTGGCTACGTGGAGAGTCAAATTAGAGATATGAGGCAAGATTTTGGACATTTATCCGTCCGCGTGGATGCGGAGATTGAGACTAATCAGGCTTGGAGGGCACAACAAAATGCTTGGATGGCACAACATGATCGTGTACAGGAGGAGCAGACTCGGTTGCTCCAGAATATCCTTGGACGGATGCCACCACCACCACCGGGAGATGGTTCGGGCTATGGTGGACAGTATTGAAGATTAATGCTTTTTGTTGAATTTTAAAACTCTTTGTTAATTTCAGCTTTGATTTGTGGTTTAATTTGATGAGGGGATCCTCATAAACAATATTTCATATTTGGTTTGTATTTTAATTCGTCATGCCTTTGTTGGCATGCAAACTTGGTTTTATGTTGGGGTGTGTCCCAAAGACATCTTTATTTTTGGTTTGTAACAAACTCGTAGTTACTTTCATCTTTGGTTTGACTCGCTAAATCTATTTTATTTCTTCCCTTCTTGTAGTGTGCCTGGTGGTATGGTCAAGTTTGGTTTGTAACAAACTTGATTTTATGTAGGAGTAGTAATTTAGGAATGTTAGGAGTTCCAATATTCAGTAGATGGAAATATGTAATTTTTAAAAATTAACAATTACAATTTATGGAAGTAATTATTAAATATTAATTATGGGAAAATAATTTATGAAAATGTTGATAAACACAATATATATGGAAATTTCATTTTATACAATAACAGGTTCAACAAAAAAGTCAAAAAGTGGAAAAACATTTTGGGACGGAGGGAGTATTACAAGAGTTTTATACAATAACGGGTTAATTGAAAATAAAAAATGGGACAAACATTTTGGGACGGAGGGAGTATAAAAAGCTTATTGGCTCAGTTTTGGCTTTGGAGCGGTCGCCCCTCTTATGGGAGCGATCGCTCCCAAAATTCCAGTAACTTTGCGTGAACGCGCGGATGGGAAGGGGCGATCGCCCCATTTTTCCTTATTTTCCATGTTAAAAATATTAGTAGTTATCATATTTTTGACTATACATGATGGTATGTGTTTATTTTCTGGCTAATTTAAAGTGGGAAAACTCGATTTTTTTAAAAAAATATAGGACATTAAAATTTTATATATCAAAATAACATTTTCAAAAGTACATTAATTGAAGATAGGTTGAACATTTATAATATACGTTCAAATCCGGCACTGCCAATGCCGATCTTATCTTCATCGACAAATCCGGCACCGTCAATGCCGGATTTATCTTAACTTACAAATCCGGCACCGCTAATGCCGGATTTATCAAATTTGAATTCCCTTTAAAAGGAAGGAGTAGTTTCATTACAAACATCTAACCCTCAACCCTCTCTCCTCTCTCGAAATATGGATCGTAGACTCAAAAATTCTTCTAATCTCCGTCCTCATTTTGAAAAAGGCCAAGCATCTAACCCTCAACCATCTCACCTCTCTCAAATAAATCTGTCTCAACGCGAAGGAGAGCGTCCCGATACCCGGTCCACCGGTGACGTGCGGTTGGCTTTGCGCCGAGAAACCTCGATCGTCGAGAGGGGGATCCTCTCAGAACCCGTGATTCCGACCCAAGAGTATGTGAGGAGAGCGATTGAAGATCCCAAGGAGGATAAAGATTTCGAACGCAGCCTTGGCTCTCCGCACTTGAACCGCCAAATGGCGATGGTATGATTGCCGCTACCCCTTTCATTACTATCACGGGCGGATTTCCTAATGGATTTGATAGGATTAATGTTGCCGTTGGTGTTGTCAAGACCATCACACGAAATGAATTTGGTGACGCTACGGTAACTTTGAAGGTTAGCATATGCGTTTTGTATGTTTTCTAGCATGATTAGTATGTGTCTTATCTTACTAATTAAGATAAAATTGATAGGATCCAACGGGAACAATAGGTGGTGCAATTCATCATAAGGTGTTTACCGAGAGTGAGTTCGGAGATGACATAGTTGTTGGTTCTGTTTCCGATACTTCATCGTGTATGATGTATTAAAAATGCAACAACTTGAACCTATTATTAATATTGCCATCTAATCATGTTTTTGTAATTTTTAGGTTGTTGTTTTCTCCCCTCACGTAAAACACATATACTCAACATCACACTCCCCAATGTATTCAAGGTAAAATTGTTAGGTACAGAATGTGAGTGGTTGATTGTTCAACAAATGACATTAGTTTATTTGTGTCAGGTATTCCATAAGGATTTCATCCCATCCGATTTTCCATGAAGGGGTTTTTCATGTAAAAGTTGTTGAACCGTTGAACTTCTATTTCTATCCTATGTGATCGGGATGTGATCACTAATTTGAACTCTTTATTTTAATGTTTGATTAATGTATGTGTTGTTGAACCGTTGAACTTGTATTTCGTCCTATGTGATCGGGATGTGATCACTAATTTTAATATTTATTTTAATGTTATTTCAGCTTTTATTCATATTTTATTTGCTATAAAATGGAGCGGTTGACCCATTTGGTCGTTTTAAGTTTCGCAACTACAAATATATTTGATGTCATACTCCACCAAGAGTTAAATATATTACAAGTTCAATATATTACAAGTTCAAATAAAGCAATATTACAAGTTCAAATAAAACAACAATACTTAAATGTTCAAAGTACGTAATTTAAGAAGTAATAATAAAAATAACAATTTACTCTTACTGTCTAAGAGTTGGACATCTCCTTCGCGTGTGACCTTCTAACTTGCAAATCCCACAACGATTCTTTTTTTTTTTTGCAACTTGCCAATCCATAGAGTTTCTCGCCGCCTTGACTGGGTCTCCCTTGCTTCTTGTCACGTCGATGCTCCGGGTTAGGGTAAAAACGTGGGACAATATGATCTACATTCCAATAGGCCTCGTCATGGATTGGATGAAAAGAGCAACTCCACGTCTTGTAGTACGAGGCAAGGCTGTAAAAAGGATGAATATAACTCATACCATCGACACTTTGCGATTTGAAACACGCAAGCACATGCGAACAAGGGTAATGATATTGCATCCATTTGCCACAAGTGCATGTTCGATCACGCAATCTCACAACTTGAATGTGTCCACCTTTGTCACCACGCACTCGGTCGTCACACTATAAACACCCACAGACGTAGTGTTAAACCTTGTGACGTGATGAAACCCAAATTTTATCCAAGTTGTATAGGTATCTTCGATGGATTCTCTCACTAAATTGTAGCGTGGCATTGGGTGGTTGGATGCCATTAGGATCTCCCCTAAAGCGCTAATTGCTTTAGTGAGTCTATCTTGAAAGTATGCCACACACCTATAGAATGAGGTCTCAACAACCGCCGAAATTGGCATTCCCGAGCTCCTTTCATAACGCCATTAAAAACTTCCGACAAATTAGTAGTCTTAATGCCGTACCTATATCCACCATCGTGAGCCATTGTCCACTTTCTAGCATCCAAGTTCTCAAACCATTTATATGCCTCAGGGTTGATGATACGAATTTGCCTCGTATAGCATTTAAGCTTTCTATCTTGGGTGGTGCTAACAACACGCCAAAAAAGATCTTTCAATCCAACGCCCTTGTGAGCTTTAAGAAAATTAGCTCGCAAGTGCAACATGCACCATCTGTGGATAACATTTCGTGGCCAGCTGGCAATGTCTCCAACCGTGCAAAGGATGCCATTATGCCGATCAGATATCAAGCAAACTTCACGACCCTTAACAATATGTTTGCATAGAAGATGCGTAAAACCAACACCGCTTCGATAGTCCTCTTTTTCAACAATAGCGAATGCGAGAGGAAGTAGACTATCATTTGCGTCGACACCCATGGCAATAAGAATAACCCCTCTATATCTTCCATGCAGGAATGTGCCATCAACAGAAATAACAGGACGACAATGAGTGAATGCTTCCACACAAGTGCCAAATGCCCGGAACACGCGATCAAACATACCTAAAGCACCGGGAGGAGGAGGATCGAATGCTCCACAATGGTTCCAGGGTTCCACTTTTGGATGGCAGCTAACAAACGTGGCAGTCTTATGTAAGATTCTTCCCAGTCTCCATATGCCTCTGCAATAGCTTTTTGTTTGCCACACCATGCCTTTCTATATGAAACTTCCTTCCCATGGGCTTTTTTTATTTCCGCCTTCACTAGTACAATCTTCAACTCGGGATCAGCCTTAACCAGTTCCAAAACTTCCTGCCCTATGAACTTAGCATCCATGTTTCGATGATTTTGGCTAATTTCAGTTGCCAAACAAGAATGAGGACCCTTGTATTTGGTAATTTCCCAATACCCGGCATTCTTCAAACTCACATTCACATAAAAATTGCACGGAAAATCTTTCATCAAACACTCAATAGTCCACTTTCGGGTTGTGCTTCGTTTTACCTTGAAGCGCAAATTTTTCTTAATATGAAACAACTTCATTTTATACCGCACATCCGTCTTCTTTGAAAAGCGAATACCTTTGGCAATGTCCCGATGTTCTACATTCCATTCAAAGAAAGTCATATTGGTTATCATCATATATCTCCGATCCTTCTCCAATATCACGATAAAATTGATACCCGACTACGTCATGCACATGATGTTGTGGTTCTTCGTAAGCAACCAAATGTAACGCCAAATCTTCTCCCTCATTCTCGCTAACATCGGTAGGACTACCGCAATCATCATATCCATCGTCACGATCTGCATTTAGAAGCAACTCAATATTTTCTTCATAATCGAATCATTATCATCATCATTATACAATTCCTCACCCTCACCCCCTCCCTCTTCCTCGCTCTCTTCCTCCCTCTTCCTCTTCCTCTTCCTCTTCCTCTTCCTCTTCCTCTTCCTCTTCCTCTCCCTTCCTCTTCCACATATGTTTGTGTACTTGTTCCAAAGATCCCTCCGACTATAGCAAACTTAAAGAACCCATCTGGAAGGTATCCATGTCATTAACATACTGATTTTGTAATGGCTCCTCATAGGTTTCAAAGTCCTCAACATTCACATTATCAACTAAATTTATCTTAACATACAATTGTAAGCTACTCAACCCACCAAACTGAGCAGAAACATCAAACATGACTTCCATACCCATATCATTGTCGATTACAAATGGAATGTAGTTTGCAATCCCGGGAGCAACAAGATGAGGATATCTACATATAACTTGCAACTGAACAACAGCTCGATCTACCCCAATTTTCTTAGCTAACTTTTTAATCAACTTCTTGTAACTCCACCGAGTTTTAGCCCTAAGTGCACATTTTGGTCCCCTTTCAAAATGTTCACCTTCAAACGGGTGTTCATCATTTCCTCCCCAATAACACATGAAAACAATTGGAACTCCAGCCATATTTATTCCTAGAAATTGAAAAATAAATTATAAAAAATCTAATTTAACAATATCACTAAATGTCACAAAAAAATTTAAATAAATACTAAATTTAAATTTCGAACAAAAATAAGAGGATTAAATGTACCTTCTTAATCACCTCTTCTTCTTGAACTTCTTAATCAACTTCTTGAATTTTCAATATTTTTTGAAAAAAATTCACCTACTATTCTTCTTCTTTCTTCTTTTCTCCTTCTTCTTCACTGGATTTTTTGTTTTTCAGATTTCTTTACAGATTTGCCGAGGAAGATGGGTTTTGTAAAGCAAATCCGGAATTAGCATTTCCGGATTTGAATTTTTCAAAAAAAAACATTACTTATTCAATTCGGATATATTTCTTTTGGAAAAAAAAAATTAAAATAGAATCCGAATTGGTACCTCCGGAGTACACTTGAGCGATCGCTTCTATTATAGGGCGCGATCGCCCCTATTTACGGAATTATTATTTTCCAAAATTCAATTTTGAAAAACAAAAAAAAATTAAAATAGAATCCGGAATTGGTACCTCCGGAGTACACTTGAGCGATCGCTCTATTTTAGGGCGCGATCGCCCCCTATTTACGGAATTATTATTTTCCAAAATTCAATTTTGAAAAACAAAAAAAAAAAAATCAAATCCGAATTGGTAATTCCGGATTTCATAATCCGGAATTACCAATTCCGGATTTCAAGTCAAAAGTGCTACTTTGGTACTTAAGTTTTTGAAAATGTTATTTTGATATATAAAATTTTAAAAAGCTATATTTTAAAAAAAAAATCTAGTTTGTATTACATTTGAAAAAAAATGGGTAAAAACGAGCTTTTATTTTTTTAAAAACAGGTATTACGTTTACTTATGACCAATGTTACTTTTTTTTTTTTTCTATTTTTTCTAAAAAGGGGATCAACACATTTCACCGCTCCCCCCTTGATGCACTTCACAGAGGCGCCTAGCTATGCTAGGGAGGGTAATGTCATTCCCTCTAATCACTGGTGGGGCAATGTCATTTCTATGTTACTTTATATGTATACAATCATTACATTAAGAGATGGTAACTATTACTTTTGCTCTGAAAAAAATAATATAAAAAAAAAATTAAAAAAAAAAAAAATTGGCCTATAAAAGGCTGCTACGTGGCGGGTCATGCCTCATGGGTCATGGGTCGACCCGTCTCATGCATGAGACGGATCTCATGTTCTCGTAGGAGACCGGCTCAGAAGAAATTCATAGCTAATTTTGTGCTTCCTTTTTTGGGTAGAGCTCCAGAATTGTTGGAGATGGTCAATGAAACAAAACATCAACTTGTGATTGTGGAGAGATCTGAACCCTCTCAGGTTTAGAATCTCATGAATTTTCTCAATTTGAACCCATTATAAAACAAAAAGGTCATTCACTTTAGAACAAAAAAGGTTCTCTATTTTGGAACGGAGACAGTAGTAATAAATTACTTTTTTAACAAAGCAGATAATTCATTGACTCTCCAGGTTTCTCTCTCCTATTATACAACTCTCATTTTATATGAGTATATATAATATAGATATTGTTTTTAGTTTTTTTTTTGTTTTTGATGTCATATTTTTTCTACTTAAAAAAAAAGTCGTTTTTCTTCTATTGTGCTCTTTTATTTTTTTATCTTACCAAAATAAACACTATCACATTTTTATATAAAAAAACATTTTTGATGCGATTTTATCTAGGAAATTGTCCATAATTTATAATATTTATTCATTAACATTATCGTCAATTCATGAAAAATTATTATTTTTATTTTTATCTATAATTTTTACATAGATAATTGCTTAAAATCTTAACTTTTTTTGAAATAGTGTTTTGCCTGTGCGTTTAACGCACGAGTGTAATACTAGTTAGTTATAAAATGATTAACAAAAAAAGATTATGGTTTGAAATGCGGTTTGGACCGTGGTCTAAGCGCAAAATCAAATTGCAAATCAAATCGCGGTTTAGACTGAACCAAATCGAACCATAGCGATTTGGTTTAGCTGGGTCTGAATATTTTTATGGTTTAGCTCGGTTTGAAATTTCTCAAAACCGATGCTAGCGGTTTGACTTCTAAATTTGTCCAAACTGAGCTAGATCGAACCATTTTCACCCCTAGGAAAAATTATAAAAAAAATAAAAATATTCAAAAGAATATAATAAAACGACCTTGATCAATGGGTCGGTCAAGACCCGAAGCCTATTGGGCCGCCCGTTTGGCAACTCCACTTGTCGCACACTTCCAGGTTCCCAGGTCCTGTTCTCAGGATTTCAACTAAACTGGTTCCCAATTCTCCAATTTCTTGTTCGACCTTAACCCTAAACCTCATTTTCTGTAAAATGTAAATGGATTTTCATCATACTCCCGACATCTTCAAATGGGTTTTTGGTGATTAGTTTTCCTTCTCTACTGAACTGTACAGTCTTGGTTCCGGCGGGCAATCTTATAGTCACACCCTACACCTGTTCGACAAAATGACCCTGAGAAGTTTATGGAGCGTTGTCAAAAGCCACTCATGTTATCTCTACAAACCTCATGCGACTCTCCTCTTCTTTTCTTCTTCTACTCATCAAACCCACATCGTTAGCACATATGATCACTTGATAAATAAGCACCAGTTTTCTCCAGAATCAGCTTCCAAAGTCTCTTCATTTCTGCCTCATCTTCAACACCCAGAAAAGACTGATTCTGTACTATCATTCTTGAATGGGAATGGCTTCTCAAAGACCCAACTCGAGCACGTTGTTCGAAGCCTGCCCAAAATTCTGTGTTTCGAACCTAAAAGCACCATAAAGCCTAAAATCAAGATATTCCAAGACACGGGTTTCTCTCCTACTGAGATTGCCAAAATCATTTCATCTGACCCGCGGATTCTGAAACATAATAGAGACGATACAAATGATCGTCTTAAACGATCACTTTTGGTGTTGCATAAAGTTTTGGGTTCAAGTTTAAGTGTTTCTGTTGTCAACAGATTTTTTAAGCAGTTCCTACATCGTGATTTAGACAAATATTTGCTGCCAAACATAAAGTTCTTGCAAAGCTGGGGAATTAGCTCTTCTCAAATCATATTTCTTGTATCTCACTGTTCAAGCTGCTTGTTCATGAAACCTGATACTCTCAAGGAAACAGCAAAGAAAGTAGAAGAAATGGGCGTTAGTAGGGAATCCAAGTTGTTTATTTACGCTTTACGCACTCTTAAAAGCATGAAAACTGAGAATTGGGAACGCAAACTGGATCTCTTCCGTAGCATAGGATTATCTGAATGTGATATCATGTCGACTTTCAAAAGGGTGCCTTTGGTATTTGCAGTATCCGAGAGGAAAATCAAAGAAATGACAGAGATTCTGCTTGGCTCGGGGCTGTACGATATCTCATTTATCATTGACAAGCCACAGGTTCTTATTTACAGCATTGAGCGCACAATCAAACCAAGGTTACAAGTTCTTAAGGTTCTGAAAAGAGACAATCTTTTAACTGTTAAGGCTAGCGTCAATGCATATATTATGTCCGAGAAGAAATTCATAGCTCATTTTGTGCTCCCATTTATGGATAGAGCACCAGAATTGTTGGAGATGATCAGTGAAGCAAAACATCGACTTGTGGTTGTGGAGAGATCCGAAACCTCTCAGGTTTAGAATGTTATGAATTTGTCAATTCGAATAGTGGGGAATACATCAATTGTCCTTGTACTTTGTGATGTAGCAGCATAGCTTTTGACATGTAAGTACTCATCCGTCTTTAAATGAACATATTTATCTAAATGAATGTCTAATTTTCTAAAGCGTTTTGAGTTTTAACGGAAATATTGCATCCCAGTGTACCTGTTCTTGGCCCCTTTGGTTTCCTTTGTTCTCCATTCAGCAAAGTGAATGGCGGGGACTTGAAAGAAATGAGCTTCTCAGAACTCAGATTTAACTTTCAAAAACATCCACATTGTAAAATAAAATGGATATTTAATTAGGGACGGAGGGAGGGATTATATTTTTTACATGCATTTAGTTCGGTCCATCTAACTACATAGATGGAATTCCAACATGTGGGCACATGCCCTTTTCCAAGAGTATTTTTATCATATCAAATAAAACAAAGTTGATGTATCCCAAGATAAAGCTGCAGCAAACCTGAGAGGAAGGAGATGCAAGTCGCTCGACAAAGGTGAAGAAACGGGGCACGACTCGTGCTTCCAAGCACGAGTCGTTCCAATTCCCTGCACGAGTGATATTGTTAGCACGAAGCGTGCAACGAGTGACCAAGCAAGGGGACGAGTCGTGCGATGCGTCACGACTCGTGACGTACGCGGCTGAAGAGAATCCGGTTGATTTTGTTTCCTATTTTGAAGTGTTTTAATTAGGATTATTTTGTTTTTCCTTTTCCAAGTAGTTTAGGGTTTGTTTAGAGTATAAATACTCTCTCTCATTCTTTGTTTTAGGATACTTTTTGATCTTATTGTTTTATAATATAATTGCTTTGCAATTGTTAGTCTCCGTAGACTTGTTTGAAGATTGAATCCCTTTTGGGGCTGATTTCTTCAGATCTTCAAGAATCTCATCAACTTGGTGTTGTTCTTGCCAAACCCTAGTTCGTGGATTCGATCTAGATCAAATAGTTGTTGATTCAATTATTTGCCTATCCGGTTACTATTTCTTTTTATTCCGCTGCAACTCGTTTACATCAGTTGGTATCAGTCAAAGGACGATCCAAGGATTATCATGGCTGAAAATCAAGGCAACAACGATATACAATTACTTCTCCAACAATTGGTCGCATCAAATACAACCTTAAACAATACTTTACCACGATTTGTGGCTGAAAGTGCAACTCGACATGAAGATCTCATAGCTACAATGGGACGATTACAAGTTGGCGATGGGGATAGACGACGTCGAGATGATCCGGAGGAGGACGACAACCGCCGGCCGGTTGGAGGATTTCGGGATGACAGACGAAGAGAGGATGATCGGCCTGTCGACCAACGACCAAAAATTCGTGCAGATATTCCTTCTTTTTCAGGTGAGTTGGGTATTGAAGATTTTACAGATTGGTTACGGGAGGTTGAAAAATTCTTTGATTTGATGCGTGTTGAGGAAGACAGGAAGGTCCCATACGTCTCTTACAAATTACGTGGTGGTGCGTCTGCTTGGTGGGATACTTTGAATAGGCAACGAGTTAGAGATGGTCGTCGACCAATTGATCGATGGGAAAATATGAGGTTTGAGTTACGAAAACAATTTCTTCCTGAAGATCACGAGCAACAATTATATTTGAAGTTTTTGTCTTGTTCCCAAGGGAGTCGCACAATTGAGGAATATTCTAGGGATTTCTATTCCCAAGCAGCTCGCACTGATGTGTTCGAATCAGAAGACAGACAGGTGGCGAGATTTATTAATGGTCTTCGGGTTGTTATTCGTAATCAAGTCGAGTTGGTTACTTCCCATTCTCTAGCAGATGTTATTTCAAGGGCCAAGAAAGTGGAACGACAGCTTGCTTCTACACCATCTCCACGATTTGGGGGGTCTTCTGCTATGAGCAATATTGACCAATTTTCGGGTAACACGAACCAGACTTCAGGTTTGAATAAGGTAGTGGGTCACGATAAACCTCAAGTTTCGGGTTCTAAGAATAGTGATGATAAGACACCAACTCCAGTTGCGGCTAAGACTCAGCCGGTTCGTCAGACGACTACTCATACTGGTACGCAACAAACTTATAATCCCTATGCTAAAACTTTTGGTAATAAATGCTATAGGTGTCAACAACCGGGGCATAATTCTAGTAACTGTCCTAATGGTCGGAAAGGGGTAAATCTGGTAGATCGTGATGAGTTTGATGAGGAGGATGGTTGTCCGATTGTTCATATTGATCCTAATGGTGATGATGAGGATGAGGGTGACATTCATGATTCTTTTGTGGTTCGCAAGCTTGTGTCCACTCCTCCTGTGGTGGACAATGTGGTGGCTGATTTTGAAAGGCACAATATTTTTCGTACGAAGGGGATGGTTCATGGTGTGGTGGCCAATGTTATTATTGATAGTGGAAGTAGTACAAACTTAGTGGCAAGGGGATTGGTGAATCGGCTCAATCTTGAAGTGAAGAAACATCCCACTCTCTATGTTGTTGGGTGGATTAATGCTACTGGCACACTTAAGGTAACTCATCAATGTGTTGTACCTTTTTCCATTGGTACTTATAGGGATGCAGTTACTTGTGATATAGTTGATATGAGTGCTTGCCAGTTGTTGCTGGGACGACCGTGGCACTTTGATGTTGGTTTATTGCATTGTGGTCGTACGAATATGGTTAGTTTTGTGAAGGATGGTGTTCGCTTTACTCTCTCCCCATTACTTGCTACGAGGATGAATGTTCGTGATGGTGTGGGTAAGGGTATTATATCCATTTGTGTTCCCCCATATTTATTTTCGAGTGCGCGAAAGCCTAAAGGGTTGATCAAGGGGAGGTCGGGCGGAAGGTCAACAATGGAGGGTCTAAAACTACTAAACCATGTTCTTATTATAAAGGCAAGAATTCAGGGACGAATTCTTTTGAAGTGGGGGTGTATGATGTATCCCAAGATAAAGCTGCAGCAAACCTGGGAGGAAGGAGATGCAAGTCGCGCGACAAAGGTGAAGAAACGGGGCACGACTCGTGCTTCCAAGCACGAGTCGTTCCAATTCCCTGCACGAGTGATATTGTTAGCACGAAGCGTGCAACGAGTGACCAAGCAAGGGGACGAGTCGTGCGATGCGTCATGACTCGTGACGTACGCGGCTGAAGAGAATCCGGTTGATTTTGTTTCCTATTTTGAAGTGTTTTAATTAGGATTGTTTTGTTTTTCCTTTTCCAAGTAGTTTAGGGTTTGTTTAGAGTATAAATACTCTCTCTCATTCTTTGTTTTAGGATACTTTTTGATCTTATTGTTTTATAAAATAATTGCTTTGCAATTGTTAGTCTCCGTAGACTTGTTTGAAGATTGAATCCCTTTTGGGGCTGATTTCTTCAGATCTTCAAGAATCTCATCAACTTGGTGTTGTTCTTGCCAAACCCTAGTTCGTGGATTCGATCTAGGTCAAATAGTTGTTGATTCAATTATTTGCCTATCCGGTTACTATTTCTTTTTATTCCACTGCAACTCGTTTACATCAAAAGTAGAGGGACTTCAATTACACAAAGGCTAAGGTATAGAAGGAAAACAAAAAAGAAACTAAACTCTAGGAGTGGAGGTCCTCGTCTAGTCCGCCACTAACAGGGCTTTGAGCTCCTCGTCGGGTGCTTCCGTACGCATAAAAGGAAAATCTTGATCAGCGGCAAGGTTGGCAAGGTAATTCGCACAAAAATTTCCTTCTTTGAGGATGTGTTGAATGATACATACGTTAGTTCGGAAGGGGCTTGGATATCTCCCATAATAGCAGCAAAAAGGTGATTTTCATTTTTCGGAGCATGGGCCAAGTTTGCGGCCGAAAGGGAGTCAGTCTCAACTATGACATTGGCAAGACCTTTACCTTTGAGAAGGTTTCAGCACAACCAATATTGCTTGAATCTCTGCCTCGAGACATGTCAGAACAGAGCATATGTATAATATAGAAAACAAACATTAATCACACAACACACATATATATATATACGTGATTCACCGACTTGGCTACTTTTATGGGCAGAGGTAGAGAATATTATTATCTTTTGTAAATCAACAGATTACAATATCTAATCTATTGCCCAAATTCTTGACAAATAATTTATGTCTATGCAAACCCTAGATTTAGAGAAACAGGTGAGCAAAAGAAACTACAAATATGGTTGGGGTAAACACTATTTATATGTCTACTCCTAATCCTGCAGGGTTTTCAGCTCTGAAACCAATTCTGTTGCTGAATAGGTCCAATCCAAAATAGGACGCGATTAGCAACAAACCCAAAAAGATGGGGTAGTTGGAAAGATAGCTGCCCATCCAATAACCTTTAGTAGCGTGAAATATACTTCTATAGCCACACTTTGTGGTGACATCCTTGATATATCAATATCCGTGTTGAGTTTTATAATTCCTGCAAGCATGGGAAAATACAAAGAAATAAGTCTTCACGTTTTTTGGATTTATGCACAAAAAGTAGTTCGACTTTACTATATAGGAAACTAGTAAAAGCCCGTGTTCTCTAACACGTGGTTTTTTTTTTTTTTTTAATTTTTTTTATTAAAAAAAAGGGCAAAATGGGAAAGGGACAACTTAGTGAGGGCAAAATGGAAAAAAAAATTTGCACTATTCATTGTACTGTTCACATGGCTGAAGTGGACAGTTGTGATTTATACTATAGATTAGGTCTTTTTTTCGAACCAAACGGTTTGAGCTCGACTCGAAAAAAACTCAACTCGAATGAGTTCGAATTGTGGCTCGAACATGATTTTAAACTCGTTAATTTTTCGAGTCGATCGGATTTGACTTGTTTGTTCGATTAGACTCGACTCGAGATCGACTCTTTTCGAACTCGGCTCGATAAGTTCGTTAAAAACTCAAATTAATATTTGTTCGCGATCAACCGTTTCGAACTCTGCTCGATAAACTCGTTAAAAACTCGAATTTTCAATTCATAAGTTCATGATTGACTATAACTCGAACTAAACTCGATAAGCTCGTTAATAACTCAATTTTTTATTTTATAATTTCATGGAAAATCTCCCCCCAAAAAGCTAAAATTTGAACTCGGTTTGTTTAGACTCGATACCGACTCAAGAAACTCGAAAGCAGCTCGAAACTCGATCCAACTCGACTAATCGAACTCGAACTCGAACTCGATAAGTTTCAAACGAGCTCGAACTCAAACTCGACTCATTTACGACCCTAATTAGCACTTTGGATCCTTAGATTGTAATGTCAGACATAAGGTTCACAATTAATATTTTGACTCAGATTTTTTTTTAGTTCTAATGATTCGTTAATAATTTAACGTTATTGGACATTTGCCTAAGCAAATACTCCCTCCGTCCCATGATAATATGCACATTTTTGCTTGGCATGAGAATTAAGATAAAAGGTGAAAAAGTTGATGTCACTACTAGAATAAACAAATTTGGAGACTAAATTTGGAGGCCAAAAGAATGGACGCAAAGTAGAGACCAAAAATTTTAAATGTTGTGACCAACAAATGGTTGCAACTAATTGGAGACCACTGTGTGGTCCCTATTTTGATATGGCGACCACTCATTTAATTGGAGACCACTGTGTGGTTCCTATTTTGGAGACCACTGTGTGGTCCCTATTTTGGAGACCACTATGTGGTCCCTGTTCTTTTAATGGTTGCAAATAATTGGAGACCACTATGTGGTCGTATTTTGGAGACCACTATGTGGTCCCTGTTCTTTTAATGGTTGCAAATAATTGGAGACCACTATGTGGTCCCTGTTCTTTTAAAAACTGTTTTTTTTTTTACATTTCTTGAAGAAAATAGTTAACTTTTTAACAGATTTTGAAAAATCAATTAAATTTTTATCAGTTTCTGTTAACTTGTATGCTCTATATGCCATTTTTTTTTAATAAATAAAATTATTTGAGATGTTAGTTAGTGGTGAATTTTTTTGAAAAAAGTTATATAAAAAAAGTTAAGATTTTTTAAATAAATTAATTTTTTAACGGAAAGTGTGTTTAACAGACTTTTTAACAGATTTTTAATTTTTTTAATTTTTATTTTTTTTTGGGGATAAAGAAAGCTATTTGAGATTATGGTCAGTAGAATATTTCTTTTAAAAACAGTTTTTAACATTTTTTGAAGAAAACAATTAACTTTTTAACAGATTTTGAAAAAAAAACAGTTAATTTTTAACAATTTCTGTTAACTTGTATACTCTATATGCCCTTTTTTTAAAAAAATAAAAATTTAACTAAAGAAAGAACTATTTTGAGATGTTAGTTAGTAGTGATTTTTTTTTTTTTTTTTGAAAAAAGTTATATAAAAAAAGTTAAGAATTTTTAAAGAAATGGAATTTTTAACTGAAACTCTAATTCATCTGCTTTAACCATATAACCTATACCCTAAACATTATATGTAAATCACTAAAAATTAAAAAAAAAACTAGGTAGCCGTATACCATTTTCACAACATCGGGACATATTCCTAAAAACCTTGAAAAATGACACAAATTTCTAACTCAATTTCCATTTGAATTTTGAGGAAAGTCATACTAATGAAAAACACTTTAAATGTCATTTAGAATCTAGAAAAAAATTAAAAAATAAATAAATAGGTAGCCGTATACCATTTTCACAACATCGGGACATATTCCTTAAAACCTTTAAAAATGGCACAAATGTCTAACTCAATTTCCATTTGGATTTTGAGGAAAGTCATACTAATGAAAAACACTTTAATGTCATTTAGAATCTAGAAAAATTAAAAAATAAAAATAAATAGGTAGCCGTATACCATTTTCACAACATCGGGACATATTCCTTAAAACCCTGAAAAATGACACAAATTTCTAACTCAATTTTCGTTTCGATTTTAAGGAAAGTCATACTAATGAAAAACACTTTAAATGTCATTTAGAATCTATAAAAAAATTAAAAAAAATAAAATAAATAGGTAGCCGTATACCATTTTCACAACATCGGGACATATTCCTTAAAACCCTGAAAAATGACACAAATTTCTAACTCAAAGGGTATAGGGTATACCCTATGCCCTATAGGGTATACCCTATGCCCTATACCTTATAGGGTATACCCTATATGGTATATCCTATGCCCTATAGGGTATACCCTATACCCTATAGGGTTTATCCTATGCCCTCTACCATATAGGATATACCCTAGGGCATAGGGTATACCCTATAGAATATAGGGCATAGGGTATAGGGTATATCCTATAGGGTACATGGTATAGGGTATACCCTATAGAGTATAGGGTATACCCAACAGGGCACAGGGGTATAAGGTTTACCCTATACCGGTATAGGGTATACCCTATACCCTATGCCCTGTAGGATATACCCTATATCCTATAGGGTATACCCTATACCTTATACCTATACCCTATACCCTATAGGGTATACCCTATAGGGCATAGGGTATAGTGTATGCCCTATATGATATACCCTATACCTTATGCCCTATGCCTTATAGTGTATACCCTATCAATTATTACTTAGATATATTAATATTTTTTAGAAGTTTAAATTATTAAATTAATGAGTATTATTATTAATTAATAACATTATTATTATTAATTATATAATAATAATTATTAATATATTCAATTATTTAATTGAATAATTAACAATAGCATCATTATTAGTATTATTATTAAGTATTATTACTAATAATTTTTAAAGAAATAAAAGTATATAATATAAAAATATTTACTTTTTTGATATTATGTATTATTACTAGTTATTATTAATATTATTATTAACTATTATTATTAATTATATAATAATAATTATTAATATATTCAATTATTTAATTGAATAATTAACAATTGCATCATTATTAGTATTATTATTAAGTATTATTACTAATAATTTTTAAAGAAATAAAAGTATATAATATAAAAATAATTTTTTAAAGAAATAAAAGTATATAATAATAATTATATATTCACATGAAACACATATATTCACATAAATCACTAGTCAATCTAAATCTTAAACATTAAATACATCACAAACAATTAAATCCAAGGGTCCAAATTTCATTTAATAAAGCACAACACATTTTTATTTGATTGGCTTACAAATATTCACTTGGATTGAGCCCCCAACACAATCTAAACCATTAACTCATATACATCTAATGATCCAAAATCATCCCAACAAAACCCTCACATTTTCTTTCATCCTTCCTTAATTACTAACTCCCTCATCTCTCTCTCACTCTAAATGTTGAAAGCCCAATCTCTCTCTCTAAAAATCACGTTCTCTCTCTCCACTTCCCAATCTCCATCTACCGACCCCTCCCATCTCGTAACCACCACCCAACCACCCATCTCGTCTCCGGTGACGGCGATGGCCACGACTCTGACGTCCCCAACCCCTGGATCCGCCATTTCTCCTCCAACGTCTTCTTCTCTCTCTCCCCAACGCCGTCTTCTTCTCTCTCTCCCCCAACGACGTCTTCTTCTCTCCCCTTCATCGTCTCCGGCGAGGGCCACCGCTGGACGAGCAGCCACAAGTTCCAAATCTTCGTGTCTACCCTCTTTCCCCTCTGCGTCTTCTTCGCCGGAATCTGGAAATTAAAGCCGATCTGAAACGCTGCTATCCTCAACGTCTTCTTCGCCATCTTCTTCGCCGGAATCTGGAAATTAATGCCGATCTGAAACGCTGCTATCCTCAACGTCTTCTTCGCCGGAATCTGGAAATTGATTTGTGTTGGTTGTTGTTTGTACACTTCCGGTGACTTTTGTGCATTTTCCACAGTGGGGAAGCATGTTCTGGCCGGCAACTAAAGATGGTGAAAAGGGTAATGAAGAGTATTATTACGGGTCGGAGTGGAATGAGGAGGAGAAGGAGAAAGGGTTGCACCAAGGGAGTCTTAAGTTTGCTGAGAATAGTCGGGCGGAGAGAGGAAGAGGTGTTTTTTCTCCACCGCATTCCAAACCGGAGCTGGCTTAAATTCTCTCGTTTTTTGGCTGTATTTTGGGTTTTATTTTTTTAATGTGTAATAAATATGAAAAATGAAATGTAAGTACATTTTTTGGCTGTATTTTGGAGATTCATTAGGAATTGATGTATTTTGTTATTTTTAATTGATGTATTTTGTCATTTTTCAATTTAAAATTATTTTTAACTTAATTTCATTATATTTATATAATTAATTATTAAAATATTTCTGAATTATCAAGGAATGATTTGAAAATGTTTTAAAATAATATATTTTAATTTATTTTTAATATTTTTTTTTTAAAAAAAATAGAAGTTTGGAGACTACTATGTGGTTGCTAACTTTCATACTTGGCGACCATGTCCTTGGTCTCCATTATTTGAGACCACGTCAGCGTTGGTCTCTATTCAAATTCGTGACCACGTAGTTACGTGTAGACCACAAATTTTGGAGACCACATTTTTTGTTTGGAGACGACTGAATGGTAGCAAATTGGAGACCACTCTAAGTGGTCGCCTTTAGTGACCAGATATTCGCAACCACCATAATGGTCTCCAAATTGTAAATTGGAGACGATTTTTGTCATTTAGAAACCAAATCCATCGTCTCTAATTTTTGTTTTTCTAGTAGTGTGTGTTGTGAGTGTAGATGGTTGGGTACACTACAAGAAAACTTACTTTTTGCGATGGCTTTCAGCCATCGCATAATGTCTATAAACCGTCGCATATTCTTTATGCGATTGCAAAATCCATCAAAATGGCTGTCGCCTTAGGCCTTGTCGCTAAAGGTATATGCGACAGCCGCGGCCATCGCGTAATGCATAACACCTTATGCGATGGCTACTCTAATCTTATAATATAAATATTATTTTCAATAAAAATATTATTTTTGAAATAAAATGCCATCGCATATGCTCTTCAACAAAGATGGATTTAACCATCGCATATACTCTTCAACAAAGATGAATTTAACCATCGCATATAGTCGTCAAATTAGATGGACTTTCCCATCGCATAAAACCTGATTATGTGACTGCAATTGCAATCGTATATTTTACATTCTATACGATGGCAACCGCCATCACATATTTTGCCAAAAATCTTTGAAATGTTCTTTAGAGATGGCACTAGCCATCACATAAACTTTTCTAGAAATTTATAGAATTCCCCAAATTTATATAAATTTTATTTTCGCAATTGCTACTTTTTTCATAAAAACTAAAAATAAATAAAATACTCATATGCATAAACACAAGTTTTATATAAACTTGTAACCAACAGTCATTCTTTGTCCAAAATATATACCAAGTACCAAAACTTGCTAACCAACTACCATTCTTTGTCGAGGTTTCAAAAAACAAAAACTACTTTCTTTGTCCTAAGTGCAAACTCATAAATGTATTCAGTTTGCACTTAGATTTGAAGATACATTGCATGCTACTGTTAAGGCAGTAGAGTAAGTGGGTAATTGTTGTGAGTAGAGACAAGTGAGTCCCATTTTCATTTTGAGATATTACAGATTATTGTAGGACGATCAAAAGGTGTCTTTTTACGTATTATCATGGCAGAGGGAGTACATAAAGTGGGGGATATAAGTGTCTTAACATTCCTCTATGCAGGCATGTCAAGAACTTCCCCTTAAAAATATAAAAATATCAAAAAATATAATAAAATTAATAAATATCAATATTCCTTGTGATACAAACCGGTTTTAGGGGTGGTCATGTGAGTGGAAACATGTCTAGTGCATTAGTTTTAACTAGTATTACACCATTGCGTTAAACTCATTAATAAAAAAAAATATAAAAAAATTAGAATTTTAAGCAATTACCCAAGATATAATTATAGATGAAGATAAAATAATAATTGTTAGCACAATAATTTTTCATTACTTGATGACAATGTTAATGAAATAATATAATGAATTTTGAAATTTTTTCTTGTACACAACTTTATTTGTTTAAAACTTGTTTGCTATCGCTATTCATCACATATTAAAATCTTTAAATTAGCACGATTAGTTACCTTTGACAATGTAACATTAAGCTGACAATGACTGAAATTATTCATATCTATATCTATATCTATATATAATAACAACAAAGTGTTTTTTCATCCCAAAAATGTCACTAAAGGTCAAAAATGTCATTATAATAAAACTTTATTCATTTGCATAAAATGTAGAGCAAAGATGTCAATACACAAATAATTTTTTTTTTCTAAAGAAAGAATAGCTTACTTGATTAGTTATGTATTAAATAAAGCCAAATAATTGAAAGACAAATTTGTCATTTTAATAATAGTTGGAGTTTTTCTTTGTATATTAGATATTAGTAACTCACTACTATATTTTTTTAAATAATAATTTGATATTCTCAAAATAAAATAAAGCAACAATTCAATAAAAACAACATATAAATTTCATTTTTTTATTTTTTTATTGTTGTAATAGATAAATTTATTTATATTTATTTAATAAATCTATTATTTTGTATTAATATTCTTCAGTGAAAATTGTTTACAATAAAAATTATTTAGTTTTCAATTTATTAATGATTTTGATGGTTCAAAAAAAAATACTAATGATATTTTGTGAAAATAATTGAAATAATGAAAATATTAGGCTTATTTTTTCAGATGAATTTGAGTTTGGGAAGTTTTCATTATGAGTTTTTTTTTCTCCTTTGTTTTTGGTTCGCGAATAATGAATTTAATAAAAAAGAGTAAATTTAAAAAAAGAGTAGAGATAATGTAATAGGTATAAATAAATGATAAGAGAGATATTGAGTATTTTAAGATAATATCTAACCACTTTGTGAGTAAAAAGTCCTTTTCTTTGTTTTGAAATTACATTTTTTTTCAGAAAGTTAGGAGGTGATCTTTTTAGTTATAAAAGAGTGAGAAATATTTTTGATTATTTTGATGAAAATGTGCATAATTTTTAGAAGGGGAGTAGAGAGTTTCCTAAAAAAATTCGATAGGTGTGAGATTAAATGGACCAATGTACATAAGATAAGAAGTATTATTTTACAATTTTTATTCGTATAATTATGTATATATTTCTTTCTTATATATTTAAGACACCGATCAATAATTAATTACATTTTCATTATATTTTCAAATTTTCCATGCATTGGACATTGGACGAGAGTAATGCTAGGTGAGAGTAAAACTAAAGTTACAAATAAAGTTTACAAAATCTGGGTTACAAATACAATTGACAATTAATGATTTGATGTTGTGTTTGTGGACCCCATTACTAATTAATTCAATATTCAATAATTTATTGTAATATTTTGTAACCTAGATTTTATAAACTTCTTTGTAAATCTATCATTGCTCCCATAAAGAAATATTCTAATAATTTCTATTCGTTTATTATCAAAGAGCTGTAACTCAAACAATATTTGATGTCCCTTTTCATACGAGGGGTTAGAGGTCAAAATCCTACTAAATATAGTTTCTATCACTTTTAAGTGGCGCTATTTTAATATATTAAATCATTTTTTTAATAAAAACATATTTGAAATTTAGTCTAATTTGATTATAATAATAAATAAGAACTTAGTCTAAATTACTTTTTGGGACATAATACTGTACAAAGTGAGTATTCGATTGTCACCTACATTCATTCTCTCTGTATATATTAATTATGTATAATTTATATATTAATTACGTTTAATTTGATTATAATAATAAATAAGAACTTAGTCTAAATTACTTTTTGGGACATAATATATTATTTGTTTTTATTTATTTTCTATTTGTATCTTTTAAATAAGTAAATTTATTATATAAAAATTAGAAGGATATTATTATTATTTTTTAATATAATAAATAATGTGTAAATATATACTTCCTCCGTCTCATTGGAAGCTTCACCTTTTGCCAAAACTGATGCCCCGTTAAAAGCTTCACCTTTCCTAAAATGACAAAGAATATTTACTATTCCACCCACTAATTTTCTCTCATACTTTACTTTTATACTCACAACACCAATCAATTTTACTATTCCCTCCACTCATTCTCTCTCCTATTTTACTTTTATACTCACAACACTTTCTCCACTAACCTTTTTTCGTAATTTGCGTGTCATGCTCAAAAGGGTGAAGTTATAAACGGGACGGAGGGAGTATACATTTTAATTTATTATTTTATAAGAAAACTAAAAATTAAATTAAAGGAAAATTATAAGTTAAAATTGAATGACGAAAATACTGATCATGTGACATGCACATGACACATTTCGATAAATATTTAACATTTGTTAGAACTCAGGGCGCAAAGTGGAATAAATTTAATGTCAGGTACCAAAGTGGAATTAATTTTACGATAGAGCACAATGTGGAGTTAGTGTATAGTTTAGGGGGTTAAATATATTTTAGGCAAAATTGAATTATCAAATGAGTTTTGGGTCACACGTACTACACACAAGTGCACCGTCCTTTCATGTTTCAACGGAACTGACTCCATGTCTTTGCATGCTCGGCGCACCTGGAAAATGGAGTTTCTCCAAGATATCATCAATTGAAGAAGCAAACGGGATTGATTTGATCCGTCCTTTTTTTCTGGTTCTTCAACTTCACGGGCAATCAGTTTTCCTTCTCAATTGAACTGTACAATTTTGTTGCCGTTCGGGCAATCTTATAGTCACACCCTCCACCTGTTTGACAAAATGTCCCTGAGAAGTTTCCGGGCCGTTGTTAAAAGCCACTCATGTTATCTCTACAAACCTCATGCGTCTCTCCTCTTCTTTTCTTCTTCTACTCATCAAACCCACATCGTTAGCACATATGATCACTTGATAAATAAGCACCAGTTTTCTCCAGAATCAGCTTCCAAAGTCTCTTCATTTCTGCCTCATCTTCAACACCCGGAAAAGACTGATTCTGTACTATCATTCTTGAATAGGAATGGCTTCTCAAATACCCAACTCGAGCACGTTGTTCAAAGCCTGCCCAAAATACTGTGTTTCGAACCTAAAAGCACCATAAAGCCTAAAATCAAGATATTCCAAGACACGGGTTTCTCTCCTACTGAGATTGCCAAAATCATTTCATCTGACCCGCGGATTCTGAAACATAATAGAGACGATACAAATGATCGTCTTAAACGATCACTTTCGGTGTTGCATAAAGTTTTGGGTTCCAGTTTAAGTGTTTCTGTTGTCAACAAATATTTTAAGCAGTTCCTACATCATGATTTTGACAAATATTTGCTGCCAAACGTAAAGTTCTTGCAAAGCTGGGGAATTAGCTCTTCTCAAATCATATTTCTTGTCTCTCACTATCCAAGGTCCATAGTCATCAAACCTGATACTTTCAAGGAAACTGCCAAGAAAGTAGAAGAAATGGGCGTTAGTAGGGAATCCAAGATGTTTATTTACGGTATACGCACTCTCAGAAGAATGAATGAAAACTGAGAATTGGGAACGTAAATTGGATCTCTTCCGTAGCATAGGGTTATCTGAATGTGATATCATGTCGACTTTCAAAAGGGTGCCTTTTGCATTTGCAGTATCCGAGAGGAAAATCAAAGAAATGACAGATTCTGCTTGGCTCGGGGCTGTACGATATCTCATTTATCGTTGACAAGCCACAAGTTTTTATTTACAGCATTGAGCGCACAATCAAACCAAGGATACAAGTTCTTAAGGTTCTGAAAAGAGACAATCTTTTAACTGTTAAGGCTAGCACGTCTGCATATGTTATGTCCGAGACGAGATTCATAGCTCGTTTTGTGCTCCCTTTTATGGATAGAGCACCAGAATTGTTGGAGATGATCAGTGAAGCAAAACATCGACTTGTGGTTGTGGAGAGATCCGAACCCTCTCAGGTCTAGAATGTTATGAATTTGTCAATTCGAAAATAGTGGGGAATACATCAATTGTCCTTGTACTTTGTGATGTAGCAGCATAGCTTTTGACATGTAAGTACTCATCCGTCTTTAAATGAACATATTTATCTAAATGAATGTCTAATTTTCTAGAGCGTTTTGAGTTTTAACGGAAATATTGCATCCCAGTGTACCTGCTTCTTGGCCCCTTTGGTTTCCTTTGTTCTCCATTCAGCAAAGTGAATGGCGGGGACTTGAAAGAAATGAGCTTCTCAGAACTCAGATTTAACTTTCAAAAACATCCGCTTTGTAAAATAAAATGGATATATAATTAGGGATGGAGGGAGGGATTATGTTTTTTACATGCATTTAGTTCGGTCCATCTAACTACATAGATGGAATTCCAACATGTGGGCACATGCCATGCCCTTTTCCAAGGGTATTTTTATCATATCAAATAAAACAAAGTAGAGGGACTTCAATTACACAAAGGCTAAGTGATAGGCTTTATCGCAACACCTACAAATTACTACAAGGACTCCTAAAAATGTAGATAGTGAAAGTCCAGGATCGATCTCAGGGAACAGCTATTTGTTTGTGTAATAGTCATAGACCAGTTTGGGGGTTGTTTGATTTGTTTGTTGTAATTAAACTAAAGCAAGAAAATAGAGTTGTAAACAATAATGTAAAAGCACCTTGGATAAATAAATCTATCACTGTTTATCAATCAATATCATTGATTCATTCTTTCTGTTCTTTCCCTAATCACTTGATCACGAGATGTAAAATCTCTATCTCTTCTTTGTTATTAATTATCAGCGGCGACACGCTCAACTAATAATCCTGATCAATATTAAAAACCTAGCCGACACGGTCAAGATCCTAAATATCAATTGATGAAGTTCTAAGAGATGAAGATCAAGGAATTACTCTATTCTTTTTCAAATAGAAAATAAAGCTAATTTTACCCTACTCACAATTCAAGATGGCACATACAAGAATTATGAAATTGCTACAATGAAAACCCTAGTCCGACACGATAAAAGGGAATTCTAGCAAAAACCAATTAAAAGGATTAGGAAATTGATCAAGTTTCAAAACCCTAGAAAAAGATTTAACAATAAGCACAAGTAAAATTATAATTAGGGAGAAAGAGATAGAAAGAATAAACCTCAATTGATCTTCAAAACGGATCAAGAATTATTATCCAAAGTGGGTAGGGATTAGCCCTCCATGAAAACAATTAACAATTGGAATTGGAATTGGAATTGTTCTCCCAAAAACTCCTTCTGTTTCCCAGCCGTCACCTTCCAATGGTCCAGCCGTGTCTCCCTTCGAAAAATAATAACAAGAGAGTATTTATACTCTCTCCTAACCTAGTCTAAAAAGGAAAGAAAATAAAATTAAAACATAAAAACAAAACCAAATCCCGTCGCTTGCCCTTTTCCGCTCCAGCGCATGTCACGACTCGTCCAAGGAGGGACGACTCGTCCCTGGAATGCGCAACTCAGATTCAGCCGTCCCAAGCATGGGGAAGACTTGGTTGATCTTGGGACGACTCGTCCCCTGAAGCACAATTCCAGAATTCTTCAATCTTTGACCTCTCTTGATTCTTTGGCTTGATTTTGTTGGCTTCCATGGATGTTGAGACGATGTTCTTGAGCTTCTTGCCTTGATTGTGAATTCGATTACAAGGTATAAATCTCTCAATTACTCTCGAATTACAACTTTTCTCACTTAATCCTCACAATACACAATACTCTCAAAATTACATCAAACCTAGCTAAATACATCAAAATCGACATAATAAGCACGGAAGAAATAGGAATTAGATAGTATGAAATACGCCACATCACTAAGGTATAGAAGGAAAACAAAAAAGAAACTAAACTCTATGGGTGCGCTCCAGAGATAAAAAATGGAGAGGAGAAAGGAAATGAGAGGAAGTGAAAACAAAATTCCTTCCATGGCTGCTCCCAAGTTTTGCAATGAAGGAATTGGAGAGAAATGGAGGGAAAGCAATTGGGATTTTCCCTCTTTTCAAATCCTCCCAAAATTGAGAAGATTTGAGAGGAAAGAAAATGCTTGGCTCAATTTTTTTTACATAATTCCATTTTTACCCCCCCCCCCCCACACAAAAAATCAATCAGATATATTCCACAACAACACAGATCGATCGTCATTTCCCCGCTTTGCTCTACCCGCCATTTCTCTCTCTGCGCTGCTGCTCCCGCCATTTCTCTGCGGCGCTGCTGCTGCCATTTCTCTGCAGCGCTGCTGAACTCCTTCTTCTTCGTTCCAACTGCGAACCAAGCAACTCCATTGTCAAGTTTATGGAAGAGGTATGTTTCACTTTGCATTAATTTGATCCGTTTCTTGATTCTTATCTCTCTGTTTGGAATTAAATTAGTTGTTTGTTGCTTGTTTCTGCTGCTGTATGATGGAGTCACCATTGTTCATTTGGGTTAATTCAATTTTTGCGAATGTGACGAATGTCAGTATTTGGGAATGATCCTCTCACCCTAGTGATATTTCTTATGAAATCATCCAAAGTTTGGCACTTGTATCTAGGAATTTTTTTAGCACTTTGAGAATACCAAGTCCTAAATGATCATATATTACACTGAAGGAAGTATTGATCAGAGTTTCAAGAAATTATTTTTCAATAAAAAGAGTATTCATTTGTTGACATGATTTTCACTATCTGACATTTTTGACTGAGCATAGTTTCACTCTAGATTATTTATAACCAATGTCTGTCAAATTGGCCTTGCCACCAAGGCCACAGCCTTATAGGCCAAAACACATGCATTTCCAAGTTCAGGTATCAAGCAATAAAGTTAATTCCCTCGCAAGCACCAGTAGTAGAAGCACACTTCTGGTGTTCATCCACTCTAAGTAGGACTTAAGAATCAAGCAACAACAAGACTTAGAAAGGTCGGAGTGTGTTAAGTGTTCTCCACGAATTACGTGAGTGAAAAAGCACATCCAAACTAAACTAGGAGTGGAGGTCCTTTGTAGCCATGTTCCACTTCCATTGAAGAGTGAGAAAGTGGCTCGTTTTGTACCCTCCTAACATGCCTCGTACAAAAGAAAACCCTTTCACATGAAGAATCTCACAATTTTGTCTTGTGAATATCCATTCTTTTTCATCTTCCGTTCCGTGCAGTAGGGGATATGTACCACCCCCTCAAATCTGCAAAGTGAACTCTATAGTGACTGTTGTTGATACCATAACAGCTCATGTAAGAAGCGAAAAGAGCGACCTCCAAGTGGGTCCGACACTGCAAGATATAGTGGCTAATAAAATTTCTGCTGTTGAATATTAGTAGTGAAGAAACCTTATATCACATGTATATTGCAGTTGTAAACCAATCATCAGGTCGTGTATATTTGATCCTCTCAGTCAATGAAATATATGTTGAGGGCTTCTTGTATCATATTCACATCTGATGTTTTGTTTGTGGACCCCACTACTAATTAATTAAATATTTAATAATTTATTGCCAACTGTATTTTGTAACCTAGATTTTATAAACTTCTTTGTAATCCTATCATTGCTTCTATAAAGAAATATGTTAATAATTTCTATTCATTTATTACCAAAGAGCTATAAGTCAAGCAACCAGACCCGTCTCAATAATAATTGGGGCCCTGTGCGAAATGTGAATATTGGGCCCCTAGTGTTTAAAAATTAATACAAAAAAATAATATGTATATATAAGTGCTTTTATATAAAGATTAAAATTTTACAAAGCCAAAAAACTTATAAAAAACGCGTTTTTTGTTAACTTAACAAAAAACGTGTTTTACCGTCTTCCTAATAACAACACACAGTTACGTAACCTCTCTCTCTCTCCTCTCTCTCTCTATACGCAAAGGGGAAGATCGCGTCTTCTTCGTCTCCAGCAACCCCAATTGCAATCGCCCTCACCGTCTTCTCCTTCTCCGGCAACACCAATCCCCTCTCCGATCCCAGAAACCAACCGGCGGCAGACAACACATAACCGACGATGACTTGGAGAAGATGAACTATTTAAGAGCCGTAATCAAAGAAACCTTTCGTTTACACACTCCATTACCATTACAAAGGATTTGATTTTGAATTGATACCGTTCGGATCGGGACGGAGGGGGTGTCCTGGGATTGCGTTTGCAGCGGTGACGATTGGGTCGGCGCTTGCGAATTTATTGCAGAAGTTTGATTGGGGATTTCTGAATGGGGAAAATGGTGAGGATTTGGATATGACTGAAGCACCTGTTGTTTTATAACGATTAATCAAGTGCCAGTTGGTGATTAATCAAGTGCCCGTTAGTGTATAATAGAGTGCCCGTTAGTGTATAATCAAGTGCCCATTCGTGTATAATTGAGTGCCCGTTAGTGTATAATCAAGTGCCCGTTAGTGTATAATCAAGTGCCCGTTGGTGTATAATTGAGTGCCCGTTAGTGTATAATAGAGTGCCAGTAAGTGTGTAACTGAGTGTCAATGTATTTTTGAATGCCAGTTCATGTAATTTTGAATGCCAGTCCATGTTTTTTTGAATGCCAGTTCATGTTTTTTTGAATATTAGCAAAAATAATTATCAGTGTTTTTGAGTGCCAGTATATGCATTTTTGAGTGCCAGTAAATGTGTTTTCAAATGCCAGTCCATGTATTTTTGAATGCCAGTGTAAAAAAGTGCTAGTGCATATATATTAAGTGACTTTATAAACTAACACTGGCACTTGGTTACACTAACACTGGCACTTTGTTACACTAACACTGGCACTTTGTTAAACTAACACTGGCACTTGTTTTACACTAACACTAGCACTTTGATACACTAACACTGGCACTTTATTACACTAACACTGGCACTTTTTTACACTGGCACTGGCACTTTGTTACACATGCACTGCTTCGTTGAATTGACCCAAACTTCAGCAAATTAAACCCTTTTTCCACACCATTGAAGGACATTCTGTTTATCCAACGAAAAAACGAAGAGCTAAGAAATCAAATCACACAGTTATCTCCAATTAATTATGTACCAATCAATAAAGTACCAATCAATTATGTAACGAGAAGAGTTGACAATGGACATTAATGGCGAAACTAGGGCACGAATTGTAGGTTACTAAATACTCAAACTGAGTGAACGCCGGAGAACGATCGGAGCTTGGGATGGCACGAATTTGTGTAATTACAAAAATGCCACCATTTGTTTTGAAAACACGTTTTTCCTTATCTTAAAAAAAAAACTAGTTTTTTATAAGACCAACTCTTTTACAAAATTAAGCAATAAAATTCAAAAATAATTTATTACATTGATCATTACTTTTCGCACAACATAAATATTTTATTTAAAAATTGAGATCCTTCGAGCGCTCTTTGAAACAAAATCATCAAAAATCATAAAATCAAAAGAATAAAATTAAACATAAAAAAAAAAAATTAAAGTCAAACAGTAAAGTAGCCGACTAAAAATCTAAAACTAAAAGAATAAATTAAAAACAACAATAACAACAATAAAACAATGAGATTAATAACTAAATTAAATATGAAGATATTTTATTTCATCTAAAATCATAAAATCAAAAGAATAAAATTAAACATAAAAAAAATTTAAAATCAAACAGTAAAGTAGCCGACTAAAAATCTAAAACTAAAAGAATAAATTAAAAAATTTTACCTTTAAATGTTTAATCCCAAATCAGAGCCAAGCCAACATTCTTTTATTCCCTAAAGTTGAACTTCCTTTTGCACTCGGTCCAACGAAGAACGGAAGAAGCAAAGCAAACTTGAAGCAACATTTGATATTCCTTTTCATACGAGGGGTTAGAGGTCCAAATCCTACTAAATGTAGTTTCTAGCACTTTTAAGTGGCACTATTTTAATATATTAAGTCATTTTTTTTAATAAAAACATATTGAAATTTAGTTATTACTCTATTACACTCTTATTAATTGTTTTTATTGGACACTACTCCCTTTCGCTCGAGTAAGTCTTATGAAAAACTATTTTTTTCAAACACATGAAAAACTAGCTTTACAAATGCACGGTTGCATTTTCATAATTAACTAAAACTTCATTTAAAATGCGTGGTGACATTTTTGTAATTAACCGACACTTTTTCAAAAATAGTAATAGTGTTTTTCATTGACAAGTCTACTGTAAAATTGTGTCAGTTGATGTTTTTCTAGTGTAAGTGTTATTGTTAAATAGTGCAACAATGTTAATGTTAAAAAAAATGACATGTGCAACGATAAAAAGTGCCAGAGGTGTTATGTTAATAAGTTTTGATTATTTACGAAAAGGCCACAACATCATTTAAAAAAAAGTTTCAGTTAGAATTTTTTTATTTTGTTTGAGTTAAAATTGAATATAAGATGAGTAATATATAACTTACACCTCTGTATTATGATTTTTTTCAAAATACCTACGATCATTGATGTAGGTTGACGAAAAATATTGTACAAAGTAAGTATTCAGTTGTCACCTACATTCACTCTCTCTGTATATATTAATTCTGCATAATTTATGTATTAATTTTGTTTAATTTGATTATAATAATAAATAAGAACTTAGTCTAAATTACTTTTTGGGACATAATTGTTGTGAATTACCGCAACGGAACGGATCCAAGCTAGGAGTAATAATAAGAGCAACACACACGAAAAGTAAATCACACACAAAGGAACACACAAGAATTGTTAACCCGGTTCGTTGCAACAACAACTACGTCCGGGGGCGCTACCAAGCCAAAATATTCACTATAATATTTTCCGATGTTACAATTTGTCTCTAGGCTATCACATGTATTTATAGGGAAACAATAAATCAAATCCTAGTAATAAAAGGATTCCTACTCAAGAAAGTAATCTTCTTTCTTCACAAGTCCTTCCAAATATTACTACCAAAAGGAATCACCAAGCAAGAGGAGATCTCGTCAAGATAGGAAACCAAATCAGCCCAAAATCGTGGCCAGCGCGGCCCGCAAGGCCCAAGGCCCGGCCCAGCCAACCCACACATGCGGTCAGCCACACATGCGGTCAGCCGCACAGCCAAAACCGCAAAACCCTTTTGCTCCGATGAATTTGAGCCCCATCTCACCAACTCCTCCGACCGCGGTTCAAATCATTTATCCATGGTTTTGACTCCACATCCCAACAATCTCCCACCTGGAGACAAACCATCCATGATACCTCTTCTTGAAACAAATTTCAGTGGCCAGCTATTGCGTTGGTAGCGCCCGACCTCTTGTCTAGTTATCCAAGTGAGTTGAAGCTGAGCAACGCTTCAACATAACTGTCGGTTCTACCATGCTCCGAGTCTTCATTCCGAATGATCCTCCCTGCACATCCCCGCTCACTTGTTTGCTAACTATCGATCCTGAACAACGCGAATCCACGTGCCCCACACAATCACAAGCTTGGAAACTTTGTGTGTTCTTTGCAACCCATCGCATCACCGTTCTAGATCCCGCTCCCATGTTGGCCAAATTGGCTCCGCGTCGGCCGACTTCATTACCCAATTTTCTACCAACATACCGTTTAGTGAAATTTCTCCCACCATGGCGATCTCGGCCACCACCATTCATCATTGGGATGCGCCTTCGTTTCCCCCAACGACTCATGTTGCATGTGGTATACAACATATTTTCCACGCCGCCACGAGCCACCAAGCTAGCTCCGCGGTTTACCTTCCATGTCCCACAACCGAAGGTCACCACACAACCCTCCTTATCAAGTTGCCTTATGGAAATCAAGTTCCTCTTCAAATCCGGAATATGTCGCACATCACGTAGCCGTAAAACAGTCCCATCCGTTGCTTTGACCCGAACAACCCCCTTTCCAATGACCTTGACAGGATAATCGTTTCCCAAACGAACAACCCCAAAATCACCCGGAACGTCTTGCTCCATTCTTTACTGCACCGGTGCATGAATGAAACGTCGAGCGAATCCAAAACCCACGAATCCGTTGAACTGCTCCCACCCAAGATTAATACGTCCGCCATCTCCTCAACAACATTCAATTCCTTCGCTCTGCCTGACCGCTTCGGACAACTTCTCCTAAAGTGCCCCTTCTCCCCACAATCGTAGCAAGTAATCACCTTCTTGCCACCCTTACTCTTTTCACCGACATTTAGTGCTAGCCCCGATGTCCCACCCTTGCTCTTCCTACGAATTTTTTCGCCAAGAATCACATCAACGACATCTGAAAACTTCAGCTTCACTTTTCCTGTTGAAACGTTAACTGCTATCGCAGTCGTATCCCAACTTTCCGGTAAAGAAGAAAGTAAAATCAACGCTAGTACCCCGTCATCAAGAGTAACAGCCACGGAAGACAGTTGGGTCGCAGTAGATTTGAATTCACTTATATGCTTTGTTGCCGACATGCCCTCCACCATCCTTATGTTCAACAGCTTCCTCATCAGATGAGCCTTGTTCGCCGCCGATGGTGCCTCGTACATGCTTGCCAACATCTGTAACATCTCCATGGTAGTCTTCGCCTCCAAAACATTCTTCGCGACATCCTTGGTCAACGTTTGCCTAACAAGCCCTAACGCTTTCCGATCCAAGATTTCGAATTTTGCTTCCTCTGTGTCCGCCGGCTTTTCTTTTAATGGTAGATACAAATCCTTATTCCATAGAACGTCTTCGATCTGTGTCTTCCAAAAATTGAAATCCGTCCCATCAAACTTTTCGATCAACACCTTATTACCATCCTCCAAAGCTCCCAAGAAATCCATAGCAAAAGACACCCCAAGCAATGATTCGACAAAACCAAGAGCTCTGATACCAGTTGTTGTGAAAATCACGCCCACGCAGCGGAAAACGGACCGAGCTAGGAGGAATAATAAGATGTAACACACACGAAAAGTAAATCACACACAAAGGAACACACAAGAATTGTTAACCCGGTTCGTTGCAACAACAACTACGTCCGGGGGCGCTACCAAGCCAAAATATTCACTATAATATTTTCCGATGTTACAATTTGTCTCTAGGCTATCACATGTATTTATAGGGAAACAATAAATCAAATCCTAGTAATAAAAGGATTCCTACTCAAGAAAGTAATCTTCTTTCTTCACAAGTCCTTCCAAATATTACTACCAAAAGGAATCACCAAGCAAGAGGAGATCTCGTCAAGATAGGAAACCAAATCAGCCCAAAATCGTGGCCAGCGCGGCCCGCAAGGCCCAAGGCCCGGCCCAGCCAACCCACACATGCGGTCAGCCGCACAGCCAAAACCGCAAAACCCTTTTGCTCCGATGAATTTGAGCCCCATCTCACCAACTCCTCCGACCGCGGTTCAAATCCTTTATCCATGGTTTTGACTCCACATCCCAACAATAATATATTAGTATTTGTTTTTATTTATTTTCTATTTGTATCTTTTAAATAAGTAAATTTATTACATAAAAATTAGAAGGATATTATTATTATTATTTAATATTTTAATATAATAAATAATGTGTAAATATATGTACATTTAATTTATTATTTATAAGAAAGCTAAAAATTAAATTAAAGGAAAATTATAAGTTAAAATTGAATGACGAAAATACTGATCATGTGACATGCACGTGACACATTTCGATAAATATTCACATTTGTTAGTACTCAGGGCGCAAAGTGGAATAATTTTACGGAGAGCACAATGTGGAGTTAGTGTATAGTTGAGGGAGTTAAATGTATTTTAGGCAAATTTGAATTATTAAATGAGTTTTGGGTCACCGTCCTTTCATGTTTCAACGGAGCTGACTCCATGGAAAATGGAGTTTCTCCAAGATATCAATTGAAGAAGCAAACGGGGTTGATTTGATCCGTCCTTTCTTTCTGGTTCTTCAATTTCACGGGCAATCAGTTTTCCTTCTCAATTGAACTGTACAATTTTGTTGCCGTTCGGGCAATCTTATAGTCACACCCTCCACCTGTTTGACAAAATGTCCCTAAGAAGTTTCCGGGGCGTTGTTAAAAGCCACTCATGTTATCTCTACAAACCTCATGCGTCTCTCCTCTTCTTTTCTTCTTCTACTCATCAAACCCACATCGTTAGCACATATGATCACTTGATAAATAAGCACCAGTTTTCTCCAGAATCAGCTTCCAAAGTCTCTTCATTTCTGCCTCATCTTCAACACCCGGAAAAGACTGATTCTGTACTATCATTCTTGAATAGGAATGGCTTCTCAAATACCCAACTCGAGCACGTTGTTCAAAGCCTGCCCAAAATTCTGTGTTTTGAACCTAAAAGCACCATAAAGCCTATAATCAAGATATTCCAAGACAGGGGTTTCTCTCCTACTGAGATTGCCAAAATCATTTCATCTGACCCGCGGATTCTGAAACATAATAGAGACGATACAAATGATCATCTTAAACGATCACTTTTGGTGTTGCATAAAGTTTTGGGTTCCAGTTTAAGTGTTTCTGTTGTCAACAGATGTTTTAAGCAGTTCCTACATCATGATTTAGACAAATCTTTGCTGCCAAACGTAAAGTTCTTGCAAAGCTGGGGAATCAGCTCTTCGCAAATCATATCTCTTGTATCTCGCTGTCCAAGCTACATGGTCATCAAACCTGATACTTTCAAGGAAACTGCCAAGAAAGTAGAAGAAATGGGCGTTAGTAGGGAATCCAAGATGTTTATTTACGGTTTACGCACTCTCAGAAGCATGAAAACTGAGAATTGGGAACGTAAATTGGATCTCTTCCGTAGCATAGGGTTATCTGAATGTGATATCATGTCGACTTTCAAAAGGGTGCCTTTTGCATTTGCAGTATCCGAGAGGAAAATCAAAGAAATGGCAGAGATTCTGCTTGGCTCGGGGCTGTACAATATCTCATTTATCGTTGACAACCCACAAGTTCTTATTTACAGCATTGAGCACACAATCAAACCAAGGTTACAAGTTCTTAAGGTTCTGAAAAGAGACAATCTTTTAACTGTTAAGGCTAGCATGTACGCATATATTATGTCCGAGAAGAAATTCATAGCTCATTTTGTGCTCCCATTTATGGATAGAGCACCAGAATTGTTGGAGAAGATCAGTGAAGCAAAACATCGACTTGTGGTTGTGGAGAGATCCGAAACCTCTCAGGTTTAGAATGTTATGAATTTGTCAATTCGAATAGTGGGGAATACATCAATTGTCCTTGTACTTTGTGATGTAGCATAGCTTTTGACATGTAAGTACTCATCCGTCTTTAAATGAGCATATTTATCTAAATGAATGTCTAATTTTCTAAAGCGTTTCGAGTTTTAACGGAAATATTGCATCCCAGTGTACCTGCTTCTTGGCCCCTTTGGTTTCCTTTGTTCTCCATTCAGCAAAGTGAATGGCGGGGACTTGAAAGAAATGAGTATTAGCAATATAATATAACTAGTTATAACTATTAGAGTTGTAGAATACGTTATCTTGAAATAACAAGCCCAAAATTACCTTTTCCTATTACTACTACACAAATTAATCATTCATATATATATATATATATACTAAAAATGCTATAAATCATTTCTACTGTCATTATATATATATATATATACTAAAAATGCTATAAATCATTTCTACTGTCAACAGCCAGTTACAATAGGATCATATTTTCACTAACCTGTAATCCAAGATCAAGAACCCAAAAATCAATGAATGATGAGAGTTACAGGGTACTATTTCAAGTGTTAAAAAAAAAAAAAAAAGCCAAAAATCAGAGGGAAATGGCGGACACAATGGGTACAATAGGATCATATTTTCACTAACCTGTATAGGAAATGTTGAATTCCCGCACACAAAAAAAAATCATTCTTTTTTATTTTTCATTAATTCTGAAACAAAAACATACATACTTCATCTCATCCTACTTATCTTATAACACGTATCCCATCCATATCTTGGTTGACTAGCAATCTTGTAAAATTCTGGTCCTTCTCTAGTTCCGTCTTCCCCTCTGCAAATCCACCTCCTCTCGAATTCTTCTGGCATATCCCTGATCCTTAACTCCTCGAGGGTTGAAATGAATTTCAGTTCCTCAGGTAGCATCTCTAACTTTGAGCATCCCAAAATCCATACACGGCGGAGATTGGGCATGGCACCTTCTTTAACACACCACTTCTCCAAGTTTTCCAGCCTAGTTAAATACAAATACTTAAGTTTGGGAAAACCAGTTGAAGAACAAGTAATTTCCTTTCCCTTCAATTTCCCATCTTCTAATCTGAGGTCCTCTAGGTTTGAGAGTTTCTCCAGTGTCGGCATAGGGTCTTCTTCTACCTTAAATTCTCTCAAATCTAATGCAGTGAGGCGACTAAATTTGGAAAATTCAGGTAATAACTTACCTGTCACCCCTTCTATCCTCAACTCATGCAAAATTTCTTCACAACATTCAGGAATTTGTCCTCTTAAAACATCCGAGTACATCTCTACCTTTGGATTGGCCAGTTCAATTGCAAGTGATGTGTGCCACAACCGATCCAAATTCACTTTATTCATGAATTCCTTCATCTTCTTACCATCATCCTCACTTGAGATACAAATCGTCCATTCTAATCTTCTAAGATTGGTGATATGAATGACATCTTCCATCTCACACTTCATTGAATGAAGGTTTACTAGCGTCTCCAACTTGGTCAATCCATCAAGTCTCAGTCTGGAAAATTTTGGGGTCACCTTATAGAAACGTTTCTGAGGAAGAAATAGATGCTTCAATCCTTTCAATTTTCTTAGAGCAAGATTTGGTATCCTAAGTTCATCACTAAAATTATAAAATACTTGCATATCTAGAGTTTGCAAGTATATAAAGTCATATATGGATGATGGAAGGCATACTATATGACACCAGTTAAGGCTCAAGTATCTAAGGTGGATGAGCTCATTGGTAATATCTTCCTCCCCAATTGAGGTTTCATTAAAGCTTAGTACTCTCAGCAAATTCATCTTCTTCAACTTGGATAATTTCCTCGCACGTCCATGTTTGAACATAAGCGACCTCACATGCCCAGTTGCATTATGTTTATCATCCTGAACAATGAAATCACGTTCCTCGGGAAAATACAAGACTTGCCTAGGAGGTAACTTCGTATCATTCCTTGAAAAAGAGGAATGAAATACCAAGACTTCATCTTTACGACCACGATAGTCATGGACCTCGAGATAATCTTCCTTTTTAACAATTGACAAACATAATTTTCTCATTAGATCATGAAGCCAACAAAGCTTGTACCTCCTCTTAGTGTTAGGATGTGCCTCATCTAATTTTGCTTCAATCATGCATCTTCCCACTAATTCACCCAAATATCTCTCTGCTACATCCATATTTGTTTCTCCTACTTGTCTGTCCTTTGACAATATCATGCCTTCAGCATCCCATAACATGTACAACTTCTCCACCTCTATCTCCTCATCCTCAACAAGACTTGCCATGTAAAGAAAGCATGGCCTTAGCGGGTATGGTAACTCCTTGTAACTAAATAATAACTCTTCCACCACTTCGCCATTGAATTGTTGATACACCTCTCCGCCCCATGTTCTGCTTTCATAAAACCTTCTCCACTCGCGTAGGCTGTATTTTGTAACTAAAACCCCCCGGAGAACACACACAGCTAGGGGATTACCTCTACACCAAGCAATCATTTTCCTTCCCAACTCTTCCTTCCTTTTCTCTATTTCAGAATCTACAAGGAAAAGAGGAAAAAAAAACATACATTAACAGAGATATAATTAATTATGATTACATAATTTTATAAATAATAATGAGTACATACTTTATTAATGTAGGAAAGTCATTATTTTCCTCCCATGTCAATTACCAGGTTCTATTTCTCACGCACAAGCAAGATAAATGTCATATGGACCATGGTAAGATCAGTAAGGGCGCTTAAGACACTAATAATTCTTAAAAGCTTTCTTAAATGTCTCTCAAACTAAAGACAATCCAAAGTTAACGAATTGAAAAAAAAAAAAACTGGTGAAGCAACGTAACATTTATACTTGATTCTTATAATCATAATTAACTAACCTCTGTCTGTGCCTATTCTCTTCTGACATAGCTCCCAGCCCTCATCTTCGCTTAAGCACTTCAAAGAGTAGCAAAATCCCTTATCTGCAACATCCTTGATCCGAGTGGTAAGCAGTACTTTGCTGCCCGTGCTTTCATCAACTAAGCCGCAATTCAGGCTTTCCCAATCAACTACGGACCAAATGTCGTCAATAATGATCAAACACCTTTTCTCTACTTGTACTCTTTGAAGTGATTCAATTACATCCTCCTGAGTCATGCTCTTCATCTCTTCCTCCTTCGCAAGAGAAAGTTGTTGTAGGATATGTTTCAAAATTTCTTCCGCTCGACATTGTTCGCTCACACAAACAAAAGCGAAACATTGAAAATGGCTCAACACTTTCTTGTCTTTATACACTTTCCGAGCAAGTGTGGTCTTCCCTAAACCACCCATTCCATAAATGGAAATGACCCGAAACTCATTTTCTTCGTGATCAACCAGATATGACACCAATTTACTGATGTCTTCGTCCCTCCCAACGAAATCTTTTTCATTGAATCGAGAAAGATCTTGTACTTTGTACGGTCTTCTAGAATCCGAGGAGATGGCGTCCGCATCTCCACTTTGGCTGTTGAGAAAGTCACTGATTTTGATTGTGGTCTTCTCAATAGCCTTGCAAACTTTTGGACGCAACAAACGTTCTCTGATACGTTCTCTGATGTCAGTTTGCTTGTTTACAACCCGGATGACATACATTTCAATGGAATCGATCAGCTGATCAGCCAAATCTATGATTTCTTTGGTACGTTTATCCTTCCTAACGTGCGAGTATTCTAACAAATCTTCCATCTGTTTTAGCTTTTTTGCAAGCTCATCGACTACACCTTCCAGAGCCTGCAGATACTCCATTTCTTGGACCAACAAATCATGAAGCCTTCCAATCACAAAGGAGTAAAGGGTTTCTCCTTCCATTTCAAAAATCCTTGAGATCTAGCAGATAGATGTGGAGAGAGGGATTTAAAGGACTGACGGGTGAAAGAAGAAAAAGGGTGAGATTTTTTGATTCAAAGATCAAATGGATACTAGTAGATGAGAATGAATCAAGTTGACTACATAAGACAAAAGACATGTTCATCCGTAATGGGCGGAGAGAGTAAATCTTTATTACAACATGTGCTCATGCCATAGCCAGCCTACTCCAACTGGCACTCAGATAATCAATCAATCAATAAATAAAGACTTGGTATGAAGTCAACTTGATTCATCCCCATCTGTTTAATTGCAATGTTCTCATTTAAAGTTTTTTTTTTCTTTTATCTGTATTTTTATTTTTATTTTTCGTTTGCTTTTGCTTCTTTTTCTTTTACTTAAAAATTAAAGAGACTCGTTGGCTTTAAGTTAACTCCACTAACGAACCTATTATTTTTACTTTTCATGTATTTAGACCCGTCTCAATAATTATAGAAACCATGTTCTAAATATAAATATTGAGGCTCTTAATATTTAAAAAATTTAGTCTAACCAACAACCAAGTAGGAAAAAAGAAAAAAAAAATAGAACATAAATGTAGTGCACAAGAATCAAACTCAAGCTATTTGCATTTCAACGGCCATCATGTCCACCGGAGCAAGTATATTCCTTTGTAATAAGTCTGGCGTCTATAATATATATACTGAACTTAACAAATTTTGGGTCATTAAAATTTTTGGGCCATGATTGGCAACTTTGCACGTGCTTAAATGCAGGTGCTTTTGTGTGTGCCACTTTGGAGTACTCTAGCATGGACCTCAGATAAGGGACTGAGGTAGCAGATGAGTATCTGCTCTGATGCAGTTTAGGCACGAGATTTTGCCACTTCCTCTCTTGATGGATCAATGATCGATCGGGTTTTTATTTTCTTGAGATGGATTCCACGGGAATCTAAATTTATCCCGATTGTTGATCCATCGATAGAAGGTGTGGCAAAATGTTGTTCATAAATAAATTGCTGCTAACTTATAGAGGAGTTCCGAATAAATCATGTGAACCACATGATGGACGGAGACAACAACAAAGTCCAATAATAGAGTAAAAGTTGTTGAAGGATTATTGATTCAATTCAATAATAATTGATACATACAGCTCATCAATAGTAATTGAACAACCCCTTTAAGTAAGCTGCCACAAATCCTTTCGAATCAATAAAAAAAGACTTGGTATGAAGTCAACTTGATTCATCCTCATCTATTTGCAATGTTGTCATTGAAAGGTTTTTTTTTTTTGCAATGTACAATGCCCTCACTTTACTAACGGAGACGTCAATGATTGATCAGGTTTTTTATTTTCTTGAGATGATTCAACGGGAATCTAAATTTATCCCGACCGTTGATCTACCAACAAAAGGTGTGGCAAAATGTTGTGCATAAATAAACTGCTGCTAACTTGTAGAGGAGTTCCGTTCAAATCTTGTGGACCACATGATGAACGGAGACAACAACAAAGTCCAATAATAGAGTAGAAGTTGTTGAAGGATCATTGGTTCAACTCAATAATAATTGAACAAATTTATTGCAATTGTGTCCACAAAAAATCTAATCCAATAATAGAGTAGCAAGTTGTTGAAGGATTAATTTTTGGCCAATCCCGTTACGAGTTGGTCGGGGTAGGTGACCTCTATACCATTTTAATTATTTTTTTTAGCTCTGTTTTTAATCATTCGGATTTTTTAAAAGTTTTAACCATCCTATTTCAAATATGCTTTTATTAAACTACTGCTCTCAAGGTTTTTAAAATGGAAGGAGAAACCATTTATTCCTTTGTCATCGGAAGGCTTCGTGACTTGTTGGCTGAAGAAAGGGTGTATACGAAGGCTCGCGGGTCTAGTCCATCGGCTTGCGAAATGCTAACAAAAATGGAAGATTTGCTAGAATACGTACACGTTAGGAAGGATAAACGTACACCTTTTGCTTTCTCTCTATTTCTTAAGGCGGTATAATCTAGTCCAATAATAGAGTAGCAAGTTGTTGAAAGATTATTGCTTCAACTCAATAATAATTTATTCTTTTGACATGTTCAACTCAATAATAATTTATTGTACCCTATTTGTCTTTTTGTGTGGTTTCTCTTCTTCTTCTTTTTGTTGTTTCCGTTTTCTCATAATTATACCTCTATTGGACATCTCGGAGATGAGTATTAGAAATATAACATCATAATATTATATTCAACTATATATTGTTCTATATTAGATTAGGAAACTCAATCTTTGTATTATATTAGGAAGATCGTATAGATCTAGAGGAGATTACCTCCTCTCATTGTAACCCTATAAATATGTATCTCTAACAATATAATCAATTGAGTCTTTCATATTATTCTATTAATGAGTATGCAGTTATAATTTATTCTTTTGACATGTTCATCCCTAATGGGCGGAGAGAGTAAATCTTAAAATATGACTTTGTTGAATTCTACATCATGTGCTCATGCTAGCCTACTCCAATTGCCACTCAGATAATCAATAAAAAAAGACTTGGTATGAAGTCAACTTGATTCATCCTCATCTTTTTGCAATGTTCTCATTTAAAGTTTTTTTATTTCTTTTATATGTATTTTTATTTTTCTTATGTACCATTTTTGGATTTTTTTTCCGCATTTAATTCTTTTTTAAATTTTTATTTACAAATATGACTTACTGTTCAAACTTTTGCCCAAAGTGTCCCACTTTTTGTAAATAACTACACCGTGTAGCGATTTTGACATTTTTCCTTTCAAACTCGCCAAATCATTTAGCAAGTTTATTTATTTTTTATTTCCATTAATTAATTTTTGTAATATTAAAAAACAAATTTCATGAAAATTAAACTCACCATTTCATTTGACAAGTTTAAACGAAATTAAAAATAGGACTTTGTTGAATTCTACAACATGTGCTCATGCCATAGCCAGCCTACTCCAACTGGCACTCAGATAATCAATCAATCAATAAATAAAGACTTGGTATGAAGTCAACTTGATTCATCCCCATCTGTTTAATTGCAATGTTTTCATTTAAAGTTTTTTATTTCTTTTATCTGTATTTTTATTTTTATTTTTCTTATGTACCATTTTTGTTTGTATTTTTATTTTTCGTTTGTTTTTGCTTCTTTTTCTTTTTCTTTTACTTAAAAATTAAAGAGACTTGTTGGCTTTAAGTTAATTCCACTAACGAACCCATTATTTTTAATTTTCCTGTACTTAAACCCGTCTCAATAATTATAGAGACCCTGTTCTAAATATAAATATTGAGGCCTTTAATATTTAAAAAATTTAGTCCAACCAACGACCAAGTAGGAAAAAAGAAAAAAAAGTACAACATAAATGTAGTGCACAAGAATCAAACTCAAGCTATTTGCATTTCAACAGCCATCATGTCCACCGAAGCAAGTATATTCCTTTGTAATAAGTCCGACGTCTATAATATATTATACTGAACTTAAATTTTTTTGGACCCTTAAAATTTTTGGGCCCTGTGCAATTGGGCTGCTTGCACATGCTTCAAAACCGGGCCTGCCTGTACTGTGTGCCATTTTTGGAGTACTCTAGCATGGACCTCAGATAAGGTCAACGGGAACATATCTTACTTGCACCTGTCTCCATCTGCTTCCTGGAACCACAGAACTTCAGTTAATGGGTGGCATATGTAGACTGAAGAAAATAAGCTCAACGGGAACATATCTTACTTGATAAAACCGGGCAGGTACTTCGGCTGCGTGAGCAAAATAACAGAAAACAAGCATAAAGAAACTTAATTAGATGGAAACAAGCAGAGTGCAATGAAAAGAGCTATGCAACTGTATACTCCGTCAAATAAATGTCGCACCTTGAATTTTTGGTCAACTTGATTGAACATTGACCAAGAAGGTATGCAAATCTAATTATCTTCATGTTATTCTAAAAATGGTTATTGATGCACCAACAGAAACAATATCAGTAATTATTTTATAGAATTTCACGAAGATAAGCAATTTTTCATAAAACATTGGTCAAAGTTCAATCAAGATGACCAAAAAAGTCAAGGTGCGACTTTTGAGACGTAGAATTTCATGAAGATAAGCAATTTATTGATGTCTTCCTCCCTCCCAAACTATTTGCAATGTTCTCATTTAAAGTTTTTTATTTCTTTTATCTGTATTTTTATTTTTATTTTTATTTTTCTTATGTACCATTTTTGTTTGTATTTTTATTTTTCGTTTGCTTTTGCTTCTTTTTCTTTTACTTAAAAATTAAAGACACTCGTTGGCTTTAAGTTAACTTCACTAACGAACCCATTATTTTTAACGGGTGTTAGTCACGTGCCATCTTTTGAAAGAAATCCTTTAGAATTTTGACAGCTCCGTTAGTGGAGTGAGCGCATTACAAAAAATTGGTACCTGAATGAGGACATTGAAAACATTGCAAAAACATGATTTCTTTCGTGACCAAAATATGGGTTTTGCCTTTTAGTCACCCCCCTTCTTCTTTCACTCATTTGTCCTTTTATAGCTTTAGACCCCTCAAAATCTATCTCCTTCCATTCTATAAACTATCGGAGAAATAGTTTATTCTACAACCTCATATTTGTAGTATAAATGAAGGAAAAAGATAGAAGTGGAGGGGAGGAGGGGCCTTAATCAACAGTCGGTAAAAAATCTTCCAAATTCGCTCCGTCCCGAAATAAATGTCACAGTTGACAAGCCAATGTTTCTAAGCTTTTATTATGTTTCCGTAAATGCTCCCTCTTCGTGACTTCATGACTCATGTAGTATACTCTTACGATTAGAGTCGTCAATTTGGGTTGAGTCCGTCGGGCTAGCCCACCCCGCCATGCAATAGGGATGGGTTGGGTTGACATATTTCCAGTCTGCCCCGTTTAGTAGCGGATTTTGGCGGGCTGGGCCCGCCCTGCCCCGCCAGCCCGTATTGACAAGTTAGCAATACGACTGTATCCAAAACTATGAATCTCACCGTCTAAGATGGATGAGTTAGAAACTCTAAAATTCGAATTGTGCATATCCTTGTGATAGTTAAATTAGACCGAATAAGAGTTAAAATGAAAAAAAATTCACTTCAGATGGTTCTTGCTATATAAATACAAGTTAGAACACCAATTACACCATTTAGGGAATATAATATGAATATCAACAACTGTACAGGTAGAGACAACCAAAAAGAACATGGACTGTGATAATTAAAAGTGATATGAGTTAGCTTCGCTTAAGAATTATATTTTATTCATATCATTTTATACGAATACAAGCAACTGAAATATGTAGAAAAGTGTTTTTACAGCTGGCCCGCATTGGCCCGCCTGGCCACCAACCCAAGGTGAGTTGGGTTGGGTTGACATATTTCTAGCCCGCCAGGAATTTGGCTCACCCCGCCCCGCCCCGTTTAGTGGCGGGTTTTGGCGGGTTGGGCCTGCCCCGCCAGCCCGTATTGACAGTTCTACTTACGATACACAACTATAATTTCCTTTATTAGATGATAGCTTAGGCAGATCATAAAACATTACATCATATTTTTAGAAATGCGACATTTATTTTGGGATCAATCAAAATAGAAAGTACGACATTTATTTTGGGACAGGGACAGAAGGAACACTAACTAAGTACTTCTTTTTAATTAGCTTAATATGTGTGCTAGTTGGAATAGGTTGTCATGGACCACGTCTATATCATTGAACATTAGCAACAACACATTGTTATTATTAAGGGAAACTACTGGGAAAGTCAGTGAGATTTGTGGCAAGTTGTTGAATATTTTTTAATTGGCTCAATATTCAAGAAGTTGACAAACTCTGCAATTGAGTCTAAAAAGATCTCATCCAGAAAGGCCTCTAATTGTTTCATCTCAATATTAAAAGAAGTTCACAAACTCAGCAACTTATTCCAAAAAATAAAATAAAAATAATAATAATAAAAAAATCGTCAGAGGGAAAAAGGCACTTGAACCACTTTTGTGTAGCACTGTTATGAACCACGTTATGTACCAACGGTGATCCAACGGTTATGAGTTATTAGGACAGACGTTTGCAGCTCTTCATTGATCCTCCACTTTCATAAAAGTATGCAGCTCTTCATTGAAATTCTTCCTATCAAGTTCTTGTCTTGAAGCACGAACAATCATCTCCATCTGAAAAACATATCCTTTACTAACACAAGAGCTTATGATGTCTTCAAGCACCGATTTTCTGTAAAGCCTTTTGAAACCAAAGCAACGAGTATCAGTTTCACGAAATTTAAGGTGATTGAAAGATCATGTTAAATCTGACACACCCGGCCAAAGAAGTATGTGAGCGAGTACATTGGTCCCCCGACCAGTTAATTTCCGCATAAGATTCCAACCATGAACACCACCGCCTTTAACATGACGAGTTCCGGTGACAATACTTGCACCTGTCTCCATCTGTTTCCTGGAACCACAGAACTTCAGTTAATGGGTGGCATATGTAGATGTTCGGTCGAAACCTAACGGTTTATTTATATCCGCAAGCGCACGGGCTATTGTAATATAGCGGGTGCAAGTACGGGTCGATCCCACAGAGACAAGGTTTACTTTAGGGAATATTTTTCTTTATATAAATATAGATAAAATGATTGGGGGGAGATAGAAATTTATAAGAGAAAATACTAGGAAGATACAGAAAACTACTCTAACATATAATGATAGCATTCTCGGGATTGAAAACAAATAAATATGCTTTTAGATAAAGGCTTTTATCAAAATAACAAGGATGGTACGTTAGGCTTACACTACTTCTCACGGTCAAGCAAGTAGCGTTGTTATCTTCACTAATTGTGTTTTAACTGTTTGAGATTTCCGTTTATGGTGTTCCTGCCCTGTCACAAACGGGCATTCCGGCTTAACTCTAGCTGACCACAATTAGTAAGAATCCATTAAGATCGAAAGTCAACGTTTTTCCATTCAAAGAACATCCCTAGGCCGTTGTACGACTTCTCGTGACCAATGGACAAGTTTCTTTATAAAGAAATTGTTTTAAGATAAAAGTGTCAAGTTCAAGGATGATACGCTAAGTTGTGCTAACTACTCATGGGTCAAGGCCTAGCACATGTATTTTTAGACCAACACGGCCTTTCTCTTGAGGGTCTGTTAATAGGTATTCTCGTCTGTCACACGAGTAACCCGAATTCACCTCTCGAGGGTACCGTATAAATCAAAATCTGTTAAGTCTATTAATCTCACGTATTTTCCACTAAAGGATCATCCCTAGGTCTTTAAATTACTTTTCGTAATTTATTGACCTAGTTCCACTTCTTAGAGTTCCGCTAATCAATGTTTTTCATTTGATCAACTGAGGTTATACAATTAAAGACGTCTCCCTAATTGCAAGCATTAAGATCTACAAGAAGAGAATTGAAATGACATGTAGAAGAAGCAATGAATATAAGCTATCGAGTTTCCAACTCCGAGAAATGGAGGATTACTCAAACCATTGAAATAATAAAAAGAAGTAAGTAAAGAAATAAAGATAAGGGAAGAAATACTTATAATAAGAGAGACAATGGCTGGAAATAATCTTCATTCACAATCTTCAAGAGTACACAAGACTTGTCACGAATCATTGATACACCTTGAATATCGTGTATAAATTTCTAGAGTAATTTTGCTATATATTCTAAGTATGATATGATCCTTTCTAAATGTATTTATGAATATTTTTGAATTTTCTGGATGTTCTAAACTGAGTACAAAGGCTTCTTTATATAGACATCTATGCTAAAGGTTGGGACTCTTCAAGTGGTGCCTCCAAAAGGTGCCTTTTTGGAACAGGTACAGCGACTGCACGGCCGAGTCAAGGGAACTGCACGGCCGTGCACCCCTTGGCGTCAGATTTGAATTTGAGTTTTGACACTTTGCACGGCCGCTCCGCTCTAGGCTGCACGGCCGCTCCGACTGAATTTTGGACTTTATGCTTAATTCGATGTTGCCCCTCCATGGCTTTGACACTTGATTATTTCCAAGGCTCCAATTTGATCGTAATTTGACTCTAAAACCTGTCTAAGAGTATAAAATCTACCAAAAGCATAAAATCGAAGATATATGATAAAAGAAGCTAAAATAACCTAAATGCAAACTAAATGATACTAAAAACTAAGGAAATGATTAATAAATAATGGGATAAATGACTATATAATAGTCACTTATCAAACTCCTCCACACTTAAACCTTGCTTGTCCTCAAGCAAGTCTAGGATAAAAAAAAGAAGATGGAGAGGGAGAAAAATTGCAAATGATAAAAAAACGAGAATGATCCTTCAGAAAATTTATTGTTGCATGCTATTGCTTTAAATATTGTCTTTATCTTTCTATTCATATTTTTTATACCTTTAAAAATCGTTAGAAAAAAGTATTTTGGGGATATTTTTAAAGAAACAATTTTAAGACAATAACCTAATATAGCATATATAGGAATTTGATCAAACAAAACATGCTAGGAAGATGAATCTTAGATCAATTACTTGGTAAAAATAGAAGCATTCACTCTTTAGAGTGATTTTTGAGAAAATGAATTTATTACTTTAAAATGTACAAAGGGAAGTATAAACACTTATTCACAAACTAGAAGCTTTCATAGAATTGTATTGCATTTTTGAATCACAAGGGCGAAAAACGAATGATGATAGTGGAAAAATCTCATCAAAGTTTCAACAATTTTTATCTTATTTTTGCACGTGTTATATTTTTGCAAAAGACCTTTAGTTATTTTTTATCCTTTCAAGTAGGAGACATTGTGGCTGCGAACCCCATGTTCCTAATACTTAGATCAAGAATACTTTTGGATATTACTTCCATTTGGCAAGGAAGCATCGTCGCAGCGAACGCCGTGCCCCGAGTTACTTAGAAAGTAATAGGTTTCTTTTTGCTTTTAAGAGTTGGTGACAAAGTCACTCTTTTAGCAATAAGATAAAAATGCCAAAACTTGATTTGATTAGTGGAAATGGAAAGATGGGATTTTAATGAAGGGGTGTGATTCAAGGGATGCAAAACAAAGTAAATGCTTCTAATAAGGGAAAAAATATTTAATAAAATTTAAAATGTACATTTAAAGAAATATTTTCAAAAATTTCTTTCATAAGAACAACCAAGTGTATAAAGATGATCAATAAAGATTCAATCTAATCAAATGCTTTTTCTTGATAAAATCCTATATTTTGCTATATTAACTTATGAGGCTTTTTAATTTATTAAAAATATCCCTATTATTTTTTTTATTTTTTTTTATTATTTTTTTATATATATATATACTAGAAATGCATGCATAAAAGGAAAAATGCAACTAAGTTAAAAGGGAAATCAAATTTAAATTTGAAAGCATGAAAAATTAAGCTAGGAAGCAAGTAAAGATAGGTAAATACCCCCCCACACTTGAAATGAACATTGTCCTCAATGTTTCAAGGAATAATGTCAAATCCGGGGAGGGTGAAGAGAAAAATAAAGAAAACTTACTTGGAATTTGTGGATTGCTTCATAATTAAATAAGTAATCAAACCTTTCTTTCTTGGGATGGTTAAACTGAATCTTGCACTTTGTCCTGATCAATTTTGGTTGAAATGGTGTGTCCTTTGACTTGACTCATAACCCTTGGATAACACGGCCGCTTCACTTTCTCAAGCACGGGCGCTCCGTTTCACTGTTCACCAAAAGTTTTTTTTTTTTTTTTATAAATCTGCAAAATAGAGTTAGTACATAATAATAATAAAAAAAAATAATTAAAAATAAAAAATATAAATATAAATAATAAAGACAAATATCAAAAAGTAAACCGTTGTCCCCGGCAACGGCGCCAAAAACTTGTTCGGTCGAAACCTAACGGTTTATTTATATCCGCAAGCGCACGGGCTATTGTAATATAGCGGGTGCAAGTACGGGTCGATCCCACAGAGACAAGGTTTACTATAGGGAATATTTTTCTTTATATAAATATAGATAAAATGATTGGGGGGAGATAGAAATTTATAAGAGAAAATACTAGGAAGATACAGAAAACTACTCTAACATATAATGATAGCATTCTCGGGATTGAAAACAAATAAATATGCTTTTAGATAAAGGCTTTTATCAAAATAACAAGGATGGTACGTTAGGCTTACACTACTTCTCACGGTCAAGCAAGTAGCGTTGTAATCTTCACTAATTGTGTTTTAACTGTTTGAGATTTCCGTTTATGGTGTTCCTACATCACAAACGGGCATTCCGGCTTAACTCTAGCTGACCACAATTAGTAAGAATCCATTAAGATCGAAAGTCAACGTTTTTCCATTCAAAGAACATCCCTAGGCCGTTGTACGACTTCTCGTGACCAATGGACAAGTTTCTTTATAAAGAAATTGTTTTAAGATAAAAGTGCCAAGTTCAAGGATGATACGCTAAGTTGTGCTAACTACTCATGGGTCAAGGCCTAGCACATGTATTTTAAGACCAACACGGCCTTTCTCTTGAGGGTCTGTTAATAGGTATTCTCGTCTGTCACACGAGTAACCCGGATTCACCTCTCGAGGGTACCGTATAAATCAAAATCCGTTAAGTCTATTAATCTCACGTATTTTCCACTAAAGGATCATCCCTAGGTCTTTAAATTACTTTTCGTAATTTATTGACCTAGTTCCACTTCTTAGAGTTCTGCTAATCAATGTTTTTCATTTGATCAACTGAGGTTATACAATTAAATACGTCTCCCTAATTGCAAGCATTAAGATCTACAAGAAGAGAATTGAAATGACATGTAGAAGAAGCAATGAATATAAGCTATCGAGTTTCCAACTCCGAGAAATGGAGGATTACTCAAACCATTGAAATAATAAAAAGAAGTAAGTAAAGAAATAAAGATAAGGGAAGAAATACTTATAATAAGAGAGACAATGGCTGGAAATAATCTTCATTCACAATCTTCAAGAGTACACAAGACTTGTCACGAATCATTGATACACCTTGAATATCGTGTATAAATTTCTAGAGTAATTTTGCTATATATTCTAAGTATGATATGATCCTTTCTAAATGTATTTATGAATATTTTTGGATTTTCTGGATGTTCTAAACTGAGTACAAAGGCTTCTTTATATAGACATCTATGCTAAAGGTTGGGACTCTTCAAAGTGGTGCCTCCAAAAGGTGCCTTTTTGGAACAGGTAAAGCGACTGCACGGCCGAGTCAAGGGAACTGCACGGCCGTGCACCCCTTGGCGCCAGATTTGAATTTGAGTTTTGACACTTTGCACGGCCGCTCCGCTCTAGGCTGCACGGCCGCTCCGACTGAATTTTGGCCTTTATGCTTAATTCGATGTTGCCCCTCCATGGCTTTGACACTTGATTATTTCCAAGGCTCCAATTTGATCGAAATTTGACTCTAAAACCTGTCTAAGAGTATAAAATCTACCAAAAGCATAAAATCGAAGATATATGATAAAGAAGCTAAAATAACCTAAATGCAAACTAAATGATACTAAAAACTAAGGAAATGATTAATAAATAATGGGATAAATGACTATATAATAGTCACTTATCAGTAGACCGAAGAAAATAAGCTCAACGGGAACTTATCTTACTTGATAAAACCTGGCAGGTACTTCGGCTCCGTGAGCAGAATAACAGAAACCAAGCATAAAGAAACTTAATTAGATGGAAAACAAGCAGAGTGCAATGAAAAGAGCTATGCAACTGTATACTCCGTCAAATAAATGTCGCACCTTGAATTTTTGGTCAACTGGATTGAACATTGACCAAGAAGATATGCAAATATAATTATCTTCATGTTATTCTAAAAGTGGTTATTGATGCACCAACAAAAACAATATCAGTAACTAATTTTTAGAATTTCATGAGGATAAGCAATTTTTCATTAAATATTGGTCAAAGTTCAATCAAGATGACCAAAAAAGTCAAGGTGCGACTTTTGAGACGGAGGGAGTATAATATAGTCTCTAGAAAGCCCAAGCATGACTTAGTTTTTAGGGCCTGAAACAGCCATCCTCGCTATCAACCCACATTTTTTTCGTTATTGTTACATGTCTCTGGCCTACACATTAAGTTGATACTTGATACTTCCTGATGATGCCAAAATCGTCAAATCAGCCCAAATCCAAGCGATCATTTGCTCCGGCGATTGCTTAATCCTGAAAATAAGACAAAACACGTAAACTAAGCCGGGGCTTCACCGGCGAAGGCCCTCCGGCGTGAGAATAAGTTCATGGTTTTGTGATGAGAAACTAAATTGACAGAGTTTCGGAGTATAGAAAGTAACGTACCAAACAACGTGATATATTGCTTGTATTTATAGGGATGGATTGATAGAATCCATGTTGAACTTGGACTGTAAAGAGATAAGGTATAATCCTAAGAGGATTATATCTGTTAAAGAGTCCTTATTTGATCTGTATTTTAGGAGGTGGTTTCAATTCTGATAAGATTGTAACTGCTGAATCCTTGTTTGAATAGGATTGTTATAACTATAAGCCGAGGAGAGTAATTTCCTTATGTCGTCACTTGCAGATGGGCCGAGATACATGAATTTGTATATACAAATTCATGTATCTCGGCCCATCTGCAAGTGACGACATAAGGAAATTCTGTCGGCATGAAGAAATGCCGAGGTGAATGATTTTGTCTCCTCGGCATATGGAGATATGCCGAGGTACGAACTTTTCTCTCCTCGTCATTCATGACCTCTCGGTCCATGATGAGCCGGGGAGGAAATAAGAACATAGGGAGCCCGTTGACAACGTTGAGACCGAGGAAGGCACTTCGTCCTCTATGGAGATGATCTCGACATACGAGGGAGGTCTCCTCGGCCATCATAGTTGGGGCACATTCTGCTTGCTTGTTGGGCCTAGATTGGCCTTGTTGATGACGAAGTACGAGATTGAGGAAGCCCATTGTTGTTCCTCGTAACTTAGAGATGGATTATGTTTAGGGCCCAATCCACTTGGGCCTGACCCGGATAAGCCCATGTTCGTATCTCGGTTTATACTGTTCACTTCCTAAATGTTGTCCCTAAGTTTCGACATTCACTTGAAACTTCCTGGATGTTGTCTCTAGGTATATAAATTCACTTCATATCTCCTGGATATTATATATTAGCACGCACCACATCACATTATAATACTTGCATTGGCTTAGGAAACATACAATATCGGGGAGCAGGAATACTTTAATCTTATGGCACAAACATGTGTGATACACATATCCATATTCCAATATATTTCTTTTAGGGAATATAATTTCTTTGATAATATACCTCCCAAGTTTACCATTTGATTACTTCAAATAATGTACAAGAAAAGATTCCCCTAAATCAGGTTTCCAAGAAATATAATTCAAGCCATGAACATATGCGGTCCCTGCAAAATATAACATCAACACCAAGTTGTAGCTCTAAACTAAAAGGTAACAATAATGAAAAAGAAAATACATAGTCCAAGCTTCTTAGGTCTAGCTCTTAATAGCTGTCATAAGGAAAGAACAACAGATTTATTCCCAAGTGCCCCCATGTTCAGATTTTATGGCATTTTAAGGAGCCCCATTTTGTAAATCCCAAATAAAGATTTAAGTCCAAATTATATTTCCCCTCACACCCCTCGCTTCTGATTCCCTGTTTTAATAGAAATATGATCTTCCTATTTTACCCTCATATATATACTCCTTTCCAACCTAGGGTTTCATTTTCTCGTTATTTTTTTTTTGAGAGAGAGGCGATTGCAATGGCGATGGTGCGATTTGGGAGATTTCCCGGCGATAAACACTAGATCTAGTGTTTTCTCATTTGATTTCTGGAGGATTTCAAGGTTTTTTGTGTTCTTGGTGTGTTGTTGAAGACTCGTCTGCAAAAACGGGTAGAAATCCATTGTTTTTTAGAGTGTTCGATTGTTATGCCTCTCTGTTTATACAAAGCGTGGTGCGAATCCATTGTATTATATCTTAATTTGCTTTTAGTTGATATTGTTGTGTTTAATTTGCTTTTATATCTTTATACTTATGTTTATTGAATTTTGTTTTATTTATTTATTATGTGCAGATCATATACATTCCCAAAATCACTTGCTATGGATTCAAATATAATGGCATTCTTCAAGTTTGGGGATTTGACAGCTGTTGCTATGTTTTCTCATTTTTCATCATTTGATTCTATTGTTGAATTTATTTGTTCGAGGTGGGTCACTTTGAAAAGGGATACTCTATCTCTATGTTACATATTACCTAGCAATCATTGTTGTATGTTGGTTAATGAAGAAGATTTTATGTGCATGAGTATGTTGGTTCGTCGAAACAGGCTTGATTGCATATATATTCGTGTGAATGAAAGTGGTGATTCTAGCATGAATGATGGGGGAGCTGAATCATCTAAGTCTGTTGGTCACTGTGGTATTGAATCTGGTGGTATTGAGTTTAGTAGTAGTGGTAGTAGTAGGAACCATGTTGTTGTTAACTTTTTCATCATAAAGAGAAGGTGCTAAAAAGTACAGAATGGGCAACTGCAATTCAAAAGGTTGGTCAGATATTTGAAGGGGGTTGTCCAGAGTTTAGAAATGCACTTTGTAAGTTTGCTACAGAAGTTGGATTTGAATATCTGAAAAATGATAGAAAGCGTGTTACTGCTCAGTGTAGATATAGAGTGGACAAAGGTTGTCCTTGGAGGATTCACGCATCAGTTGAAAAGGTTAATGGATTTCTCTATATTAGGACGTATGTTCCTAGCCATACATGCATAGATATTTTTAATAATGGGTTTGGACAAGGGCAAAGGTTGAATTCGGGTGTAATTGCAAGTGTTTTAATTGAAAATGTTAGAAGTAATCCATCTATTAGGCCAAAGGATGTTGTTAATGATTTTAGGAAGGATTATGGGCTTGAAGTGTCATACAAATCAGTTTGGAAAGGCTTTGAGAAGGCAAAAGAAGCTGTATTTGGTGACGCGGGTTTAGCACATGACAATATGAGAGATTACTTTGATAAAGTAAAAGAGTTAGACCCATGTTTTCAATTTAAGATTGATTATGATCATTAGACGTCTCGTTTTGGCGTTGTTTTGTTACATTTGGTGCATGTCTACATGGATTTAAATTTTATCGGCCTATGTTATTTCTTGATGGGACATTTCTTTATGGAAAGTACAAATGCACTCTTTTGGCAGCAACAACAAAGGATGGGGATAATGGTATGAAACTTGTCTTTTACCTTAGCTATACTAGTGAGTAACCCGTCGAATTCGACGGGCATAGTTAGGCTTATTATTACTTGTTGCCATAATCTGTAATTTCATTTAAATAAACGAAAACAATATGTTAGGTTTATATCCAACAATAAAAAAATTGACACGATAATTTTGGGAGGATGGAGTATCCTGTACACATAGAAAATTACTTTACTACATTCAGAATAACTCCATTTAGCCTATATGTGTTGGGATAGACAAACATATTTTGGTCACATATATCTATTTATATTATAAAAAAAATGTGTGTACACTTGCTCACCGATTTTTTAAGAGATGGAGAAGATATAAAAATTTCTGAATGGACAATCAAGATACATCAACAAAGCACGACTCAGGACCCTAGGAAGCATTTCAGATAATACTTAAGTTGTGATTATTATAAATCTGAATTATGTATACCTAAAGTTCATAAATGTGTTAAAATTATACCAACATTTCAAGTTTCAACCACTTGAGAACCATTTACCAAAATAAAATATTAGTTGCTCCCTTGAATATAGTTATCAAAGCTTTAGTCATCATGCAAAATGTTGTAATTTCTCTTGTGGGTCATTTTCTGATTAGGAAAGATTATGAAAATATATAAGTCATGGCATTCATATGCAACACTTGAATGAAAACAAATAAACTTGATAGTTTTAATTAGATTATTAATCATAAATCCCAAAGTATCAAAATGAAATAACAAAATACCAAAAAAAATATTTGCTAACCATACCCCTCATTCTACCCACGACAAAGTCACCTTGGGAAAAAGGAATTATAAATAAAAAATTTAAAAACAAAAAATGTGCATTTGAATAAAATATTAATTGATCCTGTTTTGAAGAATTACATTTCCTTATTTACTAATTGCTTTCCCGTTTTCTGAAAATTCAAAATTTGATTTCAAAATTCAAATGTTGATTGAGCTTAAATCAGAATAATTTACTGTATAAATATTTACCTTATAAATATTAATCTTTTATTAAATGAAAAATCAATTTATTAAATGAAAAATCTTTGAAACTAAAATCAATGAGAGAATTACATAATGTTATGTCATAATAGTGACATGGCTTAATGTGAGGGCTCTAAATGTTTGTCTTTTAATATATTATATAGATGGGTCATTATAGTACTACTTCTTTCATTTCAAAAAGAATTATAAATAAATTATTTTAAAAAATAATATTTATTTTTGGATCGTTGCTCTTTGATTATATTTTTAAATTCATATTTATAAGACTCTTGTATGTATATAGATCATTATATTAATATTTCTTTCGTCCCAAAATAAAAATAAATGATCAATTTTTATTTTTCTTAATATAAAAAAAAGTATTCATTTATTAGACTATATTATTGTAACTATTTATAATTTATATACCAAAGATTTCAATTTATAAAATAAATTTGTATGTATATGGATCATAATTATAGTACTACTTCTTCTGTCTCAAAATAATTATAAATAAAAAATGTGCATTTGAATAAAATATTAATTGATCCAGTTTTGAAGAGATACATTTTCTTATTTACTAATTGCTTTCCCGTTTTCTGAAAATTCAAAATTTGATTTCAAAATTCAAATGTTAACTGAACTTAAATAGGGATAATTTACTGTATAAATATTTACCTTATAAATATTAATCTTTTATTAAATGAAAAATCAATTTATTAAATGAAAAATCTTTGAAACTAAAATTAATGGGAGAATTACATAATGTCATGTCATAATAGTGACATGGCTTAATGTGAGGGCTCTAAATGTTTGTCTTTTAATATATTATATAAATGGGTCATTATAGTACTACTTCTTTCATCTAAAAAAGAATTATAAATAAATTATTTAAAAAAATAATATTTATTTTTGGATCATTGCTCTTTGATTATATTTTTAAATTCATATTTATAAGACTCTTGCATGTATATAGATCATTACATTAATATTTTTTTCGTCCAAAAATAAAAATAAATGATCAATTTTTATTTTTTATAAAATAAAAAAAAAGTATTCATTTATTAGACTATATTATTGTAACTATTTCTAATTTATATACCAAAGATTTCAATTTATAAAATAAATTTATATGTATATGGATCATAATTATAGTACTACTTCTTCTATCTCAAAATTAATTATAAATAAATAAATTAATAACAAAAAATGTATATTTGAATAAATTTGAATAAAATATTAATCGATCCAGTTTTGAAGAGTTACATTTCATTATTTACTAATTAATTTCCGTTTTCTAAAAATTCAAAATTTGATTTCAAAATTCAAATGTTGATTGAACTTAAATCGGGATAATTTAATGTATAAATATTTAAATTATAAACATTAACCTTTTATTAAATGAAAAATCAATTTATTAAATGAAAAATCTTTAAAACTAAGACCAATGGGAGAATCACATAATGTCATGTCATAATAGTGCATGACTTAATGTGATGGCATAAAATGTTTCTCTTTTTATATATTATATAGATAGATGGATAATTATAGTACTACTTCTTTCATCTCAAAAAGAATTATAAATAAATTATTTTAAAAAAAATAACATTTATTTTTGGACCGTTACTCTTTGATTATATTTTTAAATTTCTATTTATAAGACTCTTGCATGTATATAGATCATTAAATTAATATTTCTTACGTTCCAAAATAAAAATAATTGATCAATTTTTATTTTGCGTAACATAAAAAAATGGATTCATTTATTAGACAATCTTATTGTAACTATTTCTAATTTATATACCAAAGATTTCAATTTATAAAATAAATTTGTATGTATATGGATCATAATTATAGTAATACTTCTTCTGTCTCAAATGAATTATAAATAAAAAAAATAGAAATAAAAAATGTGCATTTGAATAAAATATTAATTGCTCTAGTTTTGAAGAGATACATTTCCTTTTTTACTAATTGCTTTCCCGTTTTCTAAATATTTAAAATTTGATTTCAAAATTCAAATTTTGATTGAGCTTAAATCGCGATAATTTACTGTATAAATATTTACATTATAAACATTAACCTTTCATTAAATAAAAAATCAATTTATTAAATGAAAAATCATTGAAACTAAGACCAATTGGAGAATTACATAATGTCATATCATAATAGTGACATGGCTTAATGTGATGGCTCTAAATGTTTCTCTTTTAATATATTATATAGATGGATCATTATATTACTACTTCTTTCATCCCAAAAAGAATTATAAATAAATTATTTTTTAAAAAAAATATTTATTTTTGGACCATTACTCTTTGATTATATTTTTAAATTTCTATTTATAAGACTCTTGCATGTATATAGATCATTACATTAATATTTCTTTCGTTCCAAAATAAAATTAATTGATCAATTTTTATTTTGCGTAAAATAAAAAAAATGTATTCATTTATTAGACTTTATTATTGTAACTATTTCTAATTTATATACCAAAGATTTCAATTTATAAAATAAATTTGTATGTATATGGATCATAATTATAGTACTACTTCTTCTGTCTGAAAATGAATTAAAAATAAAATATTTAGAAATAAAAAATGTGCATTTGAATAAAATATTAATCGATCCAGTTTTGAAGAGATACATTTTCATATTTACTAATTGCTTTCCCGTTTTTTGAAAAACCAAAATTTGATTTCAAAATTCAAATGATGATTGAGCTTAAATCGGGATAATTTACTGTATAAATATTTACCTTATAAACATTAACATTTTATTAATTAAAAAATCAATTTATTAAATGAAAAATCTTTGAAACTAAGGCCAATGGGAGAATTAAATAATGCTATGTCATAATAGTGACATGGCTTAATGTGAGGGCTCTAAATGTTTCTCTTTTAATAGAATATATAGATGGATCATTATATTACTACTTCTTTCATCCCAAAAAGAAATAAATAAATTATTTAAAAAAATATTTATTTTTGGACCATTACTCTTTGATTATATTTTTAAATTCCTATTTATAAGACTCTTGCATGTATATAGATCATTACATTAATATTTCTTTCGTTTCAAAATAAAAATAATTGATCAATTTTTATTTTGCGTAAAATAAAAAAAATGTATTCATTTATTAGACTATATTATTGTAACTATTTCTAATTTACATACCAAAAATTTTAATTTATAAAATAAATTTGTATGTATATGGATTATAATTATAGTACTACTTCTTCTGTCTCAAAATGAATTATAAGTAAAAAATTTAAAAATAAAAAATGTGCATTTGAATAAAATATTAATCAAATCCAGTTTTGAAGAGATACATTTCCTTATTTTCTAATTGCTTTCCCATTTTCTGAAAATTCAAAATTTGATTTTAAATTCAAATGTTGATTGAACTTAAATCGGGATAATTTACTGTATAAATATTATATTATAAATATTAACCTTTTATTAAATGAAAAAATCAATTTATTAAATGAAAAATCATTGAAACTAAGATCAATGGGAGAATTACATAATGTCATGTCATAATAGTGACATGGCTTAATGTGAGGGCTCTAAATGTTTCTCTTTTAATACTCCCTCCGTCCCACCAATTGCTTCACCCTTTTCCTTCGGCACGGGAATTATGGTAATGAGAGGAAAAAAAAATGTTGTGAGTGTAATTTGAAAATAGGAGAGAGAATTAGTGGAGGGAATAGTGAATTTGAAAAGTGTTGTGAGTGTAATAGTGTTTTAGGAGAGAGAATGAGTGGAGAGAATAGTGAAGATTCTTTGCCAAAAAAGGAAAGGTGAAGCTTCTAACGGGACGCCCTTTTGGGTAATTAGTGAAGCTTTTATTGGGACGGAGGGAGTATATTATATAGATGGATCATTATATTACTACTTCTTTCATCCCAAAAAGAAATAAATAAATTATTTAAAAAAAATATTTATTTTTGGACTGTTACTCTTTGATTATATTTTTAAATTCCTATTTATAAGACTCTTGCATGTATATAGATCATTACATTAATATTTCTTTCGTTCCAAAATAAAAATAATTGATCAATTTTTATTTTACGTAAAATAAAAAAAATGTATTCATTTATTAGACTATATTATTGTAACTATTTCTAATTTATATACCAAAAATTTCAATTTATAAAATAAATTTGTATGTATATGAATTATAATTATAGTACTACTTCTTCTGTCTCAAAATGAATTATAAATAAAAAGTAAAAAATGTGTATTTGAATAAAATATTAATCGATCCAGTTTTGAAGATATACATTTTCTTATTTACTAATTGCTTTCCCATTTTCTAAAAATTCAAAATTTGATTTCAAAATTCAAATGTTGATTGAGCTTAAATCGGGATAATTTAATGTATAAATATTTACCTTATAAACATTAATCTTTTATTAAATGAAAAATCAATTTATTAAATGAAAAATCTTTGAAACTAAAATCAATGGGAGAATTACATAATGTCATATCATAATAGTGACATGGCTTAATGTGAGGGCTCTAAATGTTTGTCTTTTAATATATTATTTAGATGGGTCATTATAGTACTACTTGTTTCATCTCAAAAAGAATTATAAATAAATTATTTAAAAAAATAATATTTATTTTTGGATCGTTTCTCTTTGATTATATTTTTAAATTCATATTTATAAGACTCTTGCATGTATATAGATCATTACATTAATATTTCTTTCATCCCAAAATAAAAATAAATGATCAATTTTTATTTTTCTTGAAATAAAAAAAAAATATTCATTTATTAGACTATATTATTGTAACTATTTCTAATTTATATACCAAAGATTTCAATTTATAAAATAAATTTATATGTATATGAATCATAATTATAGTACTACTTCTCCTGTCTCAAAATGAATTATAAATAAAAAAATTAATAACAAAAAATGTATATTTGAATAAATTTGAATAAAATATTAATCGATCCAGTTTAGAAGAGTTATATTTCCTTGTTTACTAATTAATTTCCCATTTTCTGAAAATTCAAAATTTGATTTCAAAATTCAAATGTTGATTGAACTTAAATCGGGATAATTTACTGTATAAATATTTACCTTATAAACATTAACCTTTTATTAAATGAAAAATCAATTTATTAAATGAAAAATCTTTGAAACTAAGACCAATGGGAGAATCACATAATGCTATGTCATAATAGTGACATGGCATAATGTGATGGAATAAAATGTTTCTCTTTTTATATATTATATAGATAGATGGATCATTATAGTACTACTTCTTTCATCTAAAAAAGAATTATAAATAAATTATTTTAAAAAAATACTATTTATTTTTGGACTTTTACTCTTTGATTATATTTTTAAATTCCTATTTATAAGACTCTTGCATGTATATAGATCATTACATTAATATTTCTTACGTTCCAAAATAAAAATAATTGATCAATTTTTATTTTGCGTAAAATAAAAAAATATATTCATTTATTAGGCTATATTATTGTAACTATTTCTAATTTATATACCAAAAAAATCAATTTATAAAATAAATTTGTATGTATATGGATCATAATTATAGTACTACTTCTTTTGTCTCAAAATGAATTATAAATAAAAATTTGAAAAATAAAAAATGTGCATTTGAATAAAATATTAATCGATCCAGTTTTGAAGAGATACATTTCCTTATTTACTAATTGTTTTCCTGTTTTCTGAAAACTCAAAATTTGATTTCAAAATTCAAATGTTGATTGAACTTAAATCGGGATAATTTACTGTATAAATATTTACATTATAAATATTAACCTTTTATTAAATGAAAAATCAATTTATTAAATGAAAAATCATTGAACCTAAGACCAATGAGAGAATTACATAATGCCATTTCATAATAGTGATATGACTTAATGTGAGGGCTCTAAATGTTTCTCTTTTAATATATTATATAGATGGATCATTATATTACGACTTTTTTCTTCCCAAAAAGAATTATAAATAAATTATTTTTTAAAAAATATTTATTTTTGGACCGTTACTCTTTGATTATATTTTTAAATTCCTATTTATAAGACTCTTGCATGTATATAGATCATTACATTAATATTTCTTACGTTCCAAAATAAAATTAATTGACCAATTTTTATTTTGCGTAAAATAAAAAAATGTATTCATTTATTAGACTTTATTATTGTAACTATTTCTAATTTATATACCAAAGATTTCAATTTATAAAATAAATTTGTATGTATATGGATCATAATTATAGTACTACTTCTTCTGTCTGAAAATGAATTATAAATAAAAAAATTAGAAATAAAAAATGTGCATTTGAATAAAATATTAATCGATCTAGTTTTGAAGAGATACATTTTCTTATTTACTAACTACTTTCCCATTTTGTGAAAAATCTAAATTTGATTTCAAAATTCAAATGATGATTGAGCTTAAATCAGGATAATTTACTGTATAAATATTTACCTTATAAACATTAACATTTTATTAATTGAAAAATTAATTTATTAAATGAAAAATCTTTGAAACTAAGGCCAATGGGAGAATCACATAATGCCATGTCATAATAGTGACATGGCTTAATGTGATGGCTTAAAATGTTTCTCTTTTTATATATTATATAGATTATATTATATTCAAGTATACTCCCTCTGTCCCGCTACAAACTGCACATTTTCTATTTTGGGCGTCCCATTACAAACTGCACACTTCCTAAAATGGCAAAGAATCTTTACTATTCCCTCCACTCATTCTCTTTCCTACATTATTTTAATACTCACAACACCATTATAATTTACTATTCCCTCCACTCATTCTCTCTCCTATTTTACTTTTACACTCACAACATTTATATCATTATTTTTTTCCTTAATCCCCGCGCAAACAGTAACTGTGAACCATCTACCGGGACGGAGGGAGTATATTAGGAAGATAATATTTGTATTAGATTAGAAATATTTGCATAGATCTAGAAGATTCTATCCTTTCATTGTAACCCTATAAATATGTACCTCTAACATCAAAATCAATCAAGTCTTTCAATATCAATTCTCTCTCTCCATCTTTGATTGACTTCGTCTCTCTCTCTATATTCTATCATGGTATCAGAGCAATTTGATCCATAGTAGGACCTCTCCGCCAAAACCCTAGCGGCAAAATTCTAAAGCCGCCCCTTCCCTCTCACCACCTTGCTTCCGCCACCAAACATCAAAAAACCCGCCCTTCTCCTTCAAACAACCCTCGGCTCATACCCTCTAAAGCCAACACCCTAATCACCTCCTACAAACAACGCCCCACCCAAACACCACCCTCAAATAAATCTCAGCCGCTACCTCAAAACCCTCACTGTTTTCGCCAAACACCAACAAAAACCCCACCCTTTTTCCTTCAAACACCCTCGGCTTAAACCCTATTAGCCGAAACCCTAATCTTCTTTACTTCTCCAACAAAACCCCCCCTACAACCTGCGGCAAACCCACTGCCTGCCGTCAAATCCCTTCACTTCCTTCAAACCACCACCGACAAAACCTAAAAAAATAAAACCGCACCCCCCTCCCCCTTCACCTCCTTAAAAAACAACCCTATTGCCTGCCATCTCCCCTCGGCTCAAACCCTTCCTTAGGTCGAAACCCTAATTTTTTTTTCTCTTTTTTTTTTTTGGGAATTTGCCCCATAAGTTCCTTTTGGAACAAATCACTTTCCACTAAGTTTCTCATTGTATTAAAATGACCGGGAAGTTCTTTTTACAAGTGAACTTCCAATTTTGCCCTCACAACATTCTGAAAATATAATACAACATTCTGATTTATTTTTAATTTTTTTTAATTTTTGTTTTTGAAAATATAATACAACACTCTGAAAATATAATATAACATTCTGAAAATATAATACAACATTCTGATTTAAATTTTTTTTTAAATTTTTTTTTTTTGAAAATATAATACAACATTCTAAAAATATAATACAACATTCTGAATATAATACAACATTCTGGAAATATAATACAACATTCTGATTTTTTTATTATTATTAATTTTTTTTAATTTTTTTTTTTGAAAATATAATACTACATTTTTGAGGGGGTATTTTCGTCCAAAATGACAAAAAATTGATACACTCATTTAAAAGGAATTTATTGAGCATAGATTTAAAAAAAAAAAAACTTATGGGGCAATGACCCATTTTTTTTTTATTTCCCTCGGCTCAAACCCCCTATTAGGCCGAAACCCTATAGCCGCCACTAAACCTCGACAAACTCTAAAGCCGCCTCACCTCCTTCAAAACCTTGGCAAAAACCCTACTGCCATCAACTAAACCCCATCCTCCTCGGAAAAAGCTTATTGTCGAAACCCTAACCACCACATCCGCCATCACCACCAACACCAAAATCCCAAACGTCCCAAAAAAAAAAATACCCTTGCACGGTCGTGTCTTCTGCCTTGCACGGTCGTGCAACCAGACAACAAAAAAAAAAGAAAAAAATGTCACCACGGACTATTCCAGATCTGCACGGGCGTGCAATTACAGGTGCTCGACCGTGCCCCAGCAACCACATCACCCCTACACAGCCGCACCCTCACCCCCTCTCCCTTCATCTCCTTCAAACAACCCTACTGCCAAACTCGCCATCAAAACCAATACCCTTCTACACCAAAACCCCACCCTCGGCTCACACTTCTCCACAGCTGACTCCCTACTTCCCCTTCAAACCCCTCGGCATAACCCTACTGTCGAAACCCTAACCACCTCCTTGAAATACCCTCGGCAAATCTCATAGTCGAAACTTTCTTTTTCCCCATCCACCACCAAAACCTCGCCCCAACTCACCTTCGGCAAACACCCACCAGCCAAAAATCTCCTCTCCTTGCATAACTAAAAGTTTGCAAAGCAATGATATTTATGAATTTATGAAAAATGGGTTTAGGTATAGTGACTAAAAGAAAGAAGTAATACTTCATTTGCATTTAATTAATATGGGAAAGAAAAGGGTAATTAGGTTAATTTAAAGACATTAATTATTTTCTTGATTAGTTGATTTGAAACAAACTAATATTCTAGAATCATCCATGGGTTGGAGGGAAAATGGGCTTGTTGAAGTGTTCTATGCACTTCAACCTTTATATATATATAGATATAGATTAGTATTATCAACAACTCTGGTTTTTTTTCATTAATCTGTGTCTTTTAAAAATAGTTTTTTTTTTTTTGTATAATCTTATAAAGTAATATATCGTATTTTCTAACCAATATTATAAAATAGTTTTCTTTTAAAAAATTATCTTATAGTTTTTATTTAAAAAATCCATATAAAATGATTTTTTTAGAAAAATATTTTGAAATAGTTAAGAAAACATTTATTTATTGTTTTAGCAACAAATAGACAATTTATAACGCTCAAAAAAATCAACTTAAATTTTCAATGCAAATTAATTATCCCAATATTTGAAAATCCTTTCTTATAATTTTTCTTTACCAGTTTTTTTTATTTGTGAAAATTCACATAAATAACACTAATTGAAACTAAAATTTATATTACTCTTTAAGAAGATGATTCAATAAGAAACTAAGAAGTAAAATATCATTTTTTTTTTATTTTATTCTTTTCTTGGAGATTTAATTAACAAATAAATAATTAATAATAAACTCAAAAGTTGTGTTAAAAAAGGTGGATAAATAAGATTTCAAGTCCATTTTTAAAAAATAAAAAATACATTATACTCCCTCCGTCCCGTCCGACTTAGGACATTCACTCCCGACACGGAGATTAAGGAATACTATTATAATATTAGGAGAGAGAATGAGTGGAGGATGTATTGTGAGTGTGAAAAATTAAATAGGAGAGAGAATGAATGGGATAAATAGTGATGAGATTATTGTTGTGAGTATGACAAGTGGGTCCCATTTAATATAAAAGTAATATAAACTTTCCATTTTGGGCCGTCCTAAGTCGGGTGGGACGCCCAAAATGGCAAAACGTCCTAAGTCGGACGGGACGGAGGGAGTACCTATTAGCTAAAAAACTACTTAGTTTGAAGAAATTACTGAAGAAAAAGAAAAAACGATGTTATAAAAATAAAGAATAATTTAAGAAAATATAAATATTACAGATTCCTAAAAATAATCAATAACTATTTCATTTAAAAGACACTCAACAATTAAGAAAAAAAAAAGAATAAAATATATAAATATCATTTTTATGCATAATCAACAACCATTTAAAAAAAAAAAACTTATAAAGTTAAACATATATATATATATATTAGACAAAAAACAAACAAACATATATGTGTAACTAATTAAGTTTTGTTTTTAAAGCTAAAAATCTATTTGATTGAAATATAACCAAAAAGTTATACAAAATTAATTATTTTTATATTATTTTAAAAATAAAACATCTTTTATAATTTTAAAGCCTAAGAATACTAATATTATACAATTTCTATCCAAGATATAATTTTAAAATTTATATTAATTCAAAAATATCATTTTATTAAATGAAAGAATTCCATGTCCAAGATAAATTATCTTTTTTGTCCCAAAATATTTTTCTAAATGTATTTTTACCATTATTTGTTTTCATATTTCATTTTTACTTGCAAAACTAAAAGTTTGCAAATCAATGATATTTATGAATTTCTGAAAAATGGGTTTAGGTATAGTGACTAAAAGAAAAAAGTAATACTTCATTTGCATTTAATTAATATGGGAAAGAAAAGGATAATTAGGTTAATTTAAAGACATTAATTAGTTTCTTATTGAATCATCTTCTTAAAAAGTAATATAAATTTTAGTTTTCAATTAGTGTTATTTATGTGAACTTTAACAAATAAAAAAAAACTGGTAAACAAAAATTATAAGAAAATATTTTCAAATATTGGGATAATTAATTTGCATTGAAAAATTAAGTTGATATTTTGGGGGTTATAAATTGTCTATTTGTTGCTAAAACAATAAATAAATGTTTTCTTAACTATTTCAAAATATTTTTCTAAAAAAATCATTTTATATGGATTTTTAAATAAAAAATATAAGATAATTTTTTAAAAGAAAACTATTTTATAATATTGGTTAGAAAATACGATATATTACTTTATAAGATTATACAAAAAAAAACTATTTTTAAAAGACAGATTAATGAAAAAAAATAGAGTTGTTGATAATATTAATTACTCATAAACGAGATGATTATTTATATTTAATGATACTCATGCAAATAACATGTGATAATTATAGTAACTATTTTTACTTAGTTCATGTTATTTATCATAGTTTTTTGGTCGTGCGTTTAACGCACGGGTATTATACTAGTTCTAAAAAAATAAATATAGTATAAATAGGTAGTTTGAAAGAGGGAGAGGAGGAAGTGGGTTGAGTTTGATGAGGGAGTGTAGTGTTTGAGAAAAAAAAATTCATTTAACACAGTGTTAGTTATTTTTGGATTTTAATTTTTCTTCTCAAAATTAAATAAGTTAAATTGAAAATAAATATTATAATTATGTTCATGATGAGTTAATGTAAGCAAATATGATATTTATTTATTATTACTATTTTTCATATACTAATAAATGATATTTATTTATTTATTTATTTACAAAATTAATTATTTGATTGTTACATTGATGAAATGATGTTTTTCTGAATTATGACATACATATATAGATTTGAAATTAAATATCTCTACACACACATATATATATATATATATATATATATATATATATATATATATATATATATATATAGAGTTTCAATCATTTAAAATAAAAAAATATTTATTTATTTATTTATTTAAGTCACTATTAGATTAATACATAATACATTTCTCTTTTCAAATGATTAAAATAATTATGTATTTATAATTGATTAAGTGGGGAATATATATGAAATATTTTAGGAGTGAAATTAGATTATTCTGTACATATATTAAGAAGATAAAGTTTATTAGGTGATGTTTTTTTCCTGTAATTAATTGTAATAATCTTTGTTGTAAGTTAAAAGATAGACCTACTATTATTGTTTGAGTTGAGCTTTCGACGTTTGTGGAGTGTCGTCTATTATGTTATTGTGAATGCAAATGATTTGTCGTTTGATAAAAAAAATTGTGAACAAAATGTGAATATAATTTTTCAGTAATAAATATGTGAGAGAAGAGAGACATTTGCAAATTTTAGGAAGATATATGAATTTATGATAGGTGATGGAGGTGGGGGTATGAGAGGGAGAGAGATGTGAAGTTTACAACTTATTGCTTTCACCTTTTTTTATTAACATCTCTCCATATATAGTGTTGCATATAAATTAAAAGTTTTAATTTACGAATTAAAAATTTGTCTTTTCTGGGGACGGAAAAATTGGGGTTTTGGATTGTCTGGAAAAAAAAAGGGGGTTCCATTTTTCGTTTATCATTTATAAACTAATGCTCATTGATTTAATATATATGTCTTTAACGTCTTTAAGTATTTTCGATTCAATTCTATCCCACAGGAGGGATTGAACTCCAGACCTCTAAGACGAAAAGACTTAAACCACCTACTCAATATATTGTTTGCCCCTACAAATATGTAATTCAATTACATATTTGTAGGGGCAATTACCAAATCATCCCTCACCCTAACAAACAATATCCGATAAATTGTTATATAGAAATGATTCTTAATTTTTTAAAATGGAGTTAATTGTAATTTTTTAAAATGGAGTTAGTTGTAGGAAGTGTGTATGTTATATAGTACGTTAGTGACATTCAGGTATGTAATCTCATCTTTCATTGGTGAAGATGATATTTGGTTAGGGGAAATTGTTTACATAATCGTATTTGTTGTTGTTTTCTTTGTTATTTATTTTTCTATATTTACGTTAAGCCAAAATCTTGCAAATAACTAGTTGTTTCGTAACATAAGAAAAAAACTAGTTTTAAAGCACTAAGTCTAACCAATAAGAGTGATGAAATGTTCTAAAAACTAGTTTTTTATAACATTTTGAAAAAAACTAGTTTTTTACAAGAGTTACTCTTACGTTAAATATCACTATTTCATATTATATTTTTAAATTTTAAATGGAGTTTGATTATATATATTATTATACTAATTTTGATTTAAGGTAAATTATGCTATTTTCGTGCATCGACCGGGTATACTGCTAGTAAAAATAAAAATTCAAAAGAATATAATAAAACGACCTTGATCAATGGGTTGGTCAAGACCCGAAGCCTATTGGGCCGCCCGTTTGGCAACTCCACACCACTTGTCGCACGCTTCCAGGTTCCCAGGTCCTGTTCTCAGGATTTCAACCAAACTGGTTCCCAATTCTCCAATTTCTTGCTCGACCTTAACCCTAAACCTTATTTTCTGTAAAATGTAAATGGCTTTTCATCATGGCATGAATTGAAGTAGCGAAATTCACTGATCCATCTCTGTTTCCCGTTCTCCAATTTTACTCCTTCTGCAGGGAATTGTACTTTACTGGCCAAATTATAGTCACGCCCTCCACTCGTTCGACAAAATGTCTCCAAGTATATTCGGGAGCGTTATCAAAAATCACTCATCAAGAAACAGCTTCTTAAATTTGCCTATAAATTCATACTCCCGACATCTTCAAATGGGTTTTTGGCAATTACTTTTCCTTCTCTACTGAACTGTACAGTCTTGGTTCCTGCGGGCAATCTTATAGTCACACCCTACACCTGTTCGACAAAATGACCCTTAGAAGTTTATGGAGCGTTGTCAAAAGCCACTCATGTTATCTCTACAAACCTCATGCGACTCTCCTCTTCTTTTCTTCTTCTACTAATCAAACCCACATCGTTAGCACATATGATCACTTGATAAATAAGCACCAGTTTTCTCCAGAATCAGCTTCCAAAGTCTCTTCATTTCTGCCTCATCTTCAACACCCAGAAAAGACTGATTCTGTACTATCATTCTTGAATGGGAATGGCTTCTCAAAGACCCAACTCGAGCACGTTGTTCAAAGCCTGCCCAAAATTCTGTGTTTCGAACCTAAAAGCACCATAAAGCCTAAAATCAAGATATTCCAAGACACGGGTTTCTCTCCTACTGAGATTGCCAAAATCATTTCATCTGACCCGCGGATTCTGAAACATAATAGAGACGATACAAATGATCGTCTTAAACGATCACTTTCGGTGTTGCATAAAGTTTTGGGTTCCAGTTTAAGTGTTTCTGTTGTCAACAAATATTTTAAGCAGTTCCTACATCATGATTTTGACAAATATTTGCTGCCAAACGTAAAGTTCTTGCAAAGCTGGGGAATTAGCTCTTCTCAAATCATATTTCTTGTCTCTCACTATCCAAGGTCCATAGTCATCAAACCTGATACTTTCAAGGAAACTGCCAAGAAAGTAGAAGAAATGGGCGTTAGTAGGGAATCCAAGATGTTTATTTACGGTATACGCACTCTCAGAAGCATGAAAACTGAGAATTGGGAACGTAAATTGGATCTCTTCCGTAGCATAGGGTTATCTGAATGTGATATCATGTCGACTTTCAAAAGGGTGCCTTCGGCATTTGCAGTATCCGAGAGGAAAATCAAAGAAATGACAGAGATTCTGCTTGGCTCGGGGCTGTACGATATCTCATTTATCGTTGACAATCCACAAGTTCTTATTTACAGCATTGAGCGCACAATCAGACCGAGGTTACAGGTTTTAAAGGTTTTGAAAAGAAACAACCTCTTAACTTCGAAGGGTAGCACATACGTGTATTATATGTCTGAGAAGAAATTCATAGCTAATTTTGTGCTTCCTTTTTTGGGTAGAGCTCCAGAATTGTTGGAGATGGTCAATGAAACAAAACATCGACTTGTGATTGTGGAGAGATCTGAACCCTCTCAGGTTTAGAATCTCATGAATTTTCTCAATTTGATTAGTGAATAATGTTGTGTATCAGTAGTTGTGTGGGTAAAATACATCATTGGTCCTTGCACTGTTTGTTGATTGTGCACCAATGGTTCCCAATCTTAACTTTAAGATATCTTTTTGACAAGTAGCAAAGGTTCAGATCTCTCCACAAATTTTCACCATACAGACTGCTGATTTTGCTCAGTCATCTGTGAAAGAGATTGGGTTCTCAGAACTAACTTGATCACCCCCTCTCTCAACAAATTGAGAAGAAAAGTGGAGGAAAAGAGAATGCTCAACGTATTTGCTGTGTGAGAAGAAAATTGAAACAAATAGCAAAGGTTCAAGTTGATTTAGAAATGTACAAGGCCTTGTTTGTTGTTAACACCCGCAGTAAAACCATGGTTAAGGGTTCCATAAGATTCTCCAAATAGAACTTAACTGCAGAAAGAGGAAAATAGGAAAGAAACAGTTGTAGGCTTGTAGCAGGTCAGTACAACAATCTTATGCATTGTTGAATGAATTTCCTAGATTGATGGTTGGTGTTGATGTTTTAATAACCTTCTTCCAAGTGCTCTTTGTTAGTCTACATAGAAGCAGGGGACTTCATTTTTGATTTAGGAAACCAAGTTGAGGAGGTTTTGACCAAGTAAAATTACCTAATAATAGGACCCTTTGCTTTGGAACACCTTTGGCCTTGTTCCTTGTCCTGCTCCTCTCTCTTTGCTCTGCCTTTCATTGTTTTCCATGCAATAACCACCTCTTTTCCCATGCAAAACACTGCCTCTTCCCTACATTTTCCGTACCACCCAGCCAGCCGCTCCTAAACTCCGCTCCCCATCTTTCCATGGAGGAGCGGGGCCCACCACCTCCACGTAACATCTTCGACTACTACGATAGCAGCAGCAGCCCTTTTCCCAGCCACCGTGATGATTATTATTCCTCTTCCGCTTTTGAAACGCCCCAACAGCAACCCTTCCACTCCGGGACCTACGTTGTCCAAGTCCCCAAAGATCAAGTCTACCGTGTCCCCCCACCCGAGCACGCTGCTTATGTAGAACAGCAACGCAGGCTGCAGCCTCAAGGAAAGAGGTCATGTTGGTCCTGCTCTTGTGTTTTCATTTCCACATTTATCCTTCTCCTCATTCTTGCCATAATAGGAGGCCTTAGCTTTGTTTTGATCAAGAAAGACAACCCCAATATCCGCGTTGATCATTTCCTTATCAAGAATACTACTAATTCCCATCATCACCATACAGATTACGACATCACATTGGGATCCGAAAATCCAAATCATCACACGAGCCTTTTCTATGGTGAAAACGGAGATGCCTCACTCTCTTTTAAATCAAAGGAAATTGCTACGGGAAAGTACCCGATATTTGATCAAGTTCCCGGAAGTTCAACTTCCCATCAAATTTCCCTCCATGGTTCAAATGTTGCATTGCCCAAGGAAATAGGGCATAGCATGAACAACACGAAAACCAAAGTGCACATTGATTTGTCACTACAAGTGAAATTTCCGGTGAAAATGAAGGTTGGGCCATTGGTGATTAAGAGCAAGATGGTGAGAGTTTTGTGCTCTATCAAGGTTGACACTCTTGCTAAGCATACTCATATCCTGTCCCAAGATTGCCAAACAATGGAGTAATTTCATCTCAAGAAAAAGGGCAATGGCGGAAATGTGGCGGTGGTTGTAGCGGACCTGGTGGTAGGAGGTGGTAAACGTGCCAATTCAAAGACAATTTTGTTTCGTTTTCTTCTCAACTTAAGTTACTCTTCACAATTCTTTCCTTCTTCTCCCACCCTGTATCTCTACTTTTTTCCTTAGTTAATCATGAAAGGACTTTTTTATAGTGTAGTAACCACGGGCAATGAGCGTGACAATGTTAAATCTTGTTTTTTTGATCCGTGATAATATGTACTTTTTAGAGAGGATCCAGCTAGGAATTTAGACTTTAATTATTCTTTATATTGATGATTTTCCCATGAGTTCAGTCACATTTGGAAGTTACTTGTTTCCTTTTCTTTTCTTCTTTTTGTGGGGAAAATGTATGGAATTGTCACATGAATTGGACATTCATTTTGGGACGGAGGGAGTAAAACGTAAACCTGAAATTTCCTATATGTTTAATTTAGTCAACAACTGCCTGCCAATTAACTAATCTTTTTTTTTTAATCTTCCCTCGAGTTTCAAATTAGTTTTGTAGCTTGTACTATTGTCCATGTCCTCGATCAGATTGCCCGTTATAGAAGTAGTGGGCTGCATTTTAGCTTTGCCCACTTGTCTCTTAAATAATTATACTTCATTGCCTGCTCTCATCAAGTTATACTAGGTCTGTTATCTTAGGAAAGATTGATCTCCAACAAGTGCCAGTTCACTCTGCTTTCCATGTATATGCCTCCAAGGACTTGTAGAGCTAAGGACTGTTGATTGCTTCTGGAAGGAGTTGCAAATGTTTGTAGTCTTTTGTGCCACTATATTTTCTTTGTTCAGTTTGGACCACAACTAAACTAGAGCCTTTGTAGGGATAATTCTCTAGAGGAACGAAAGTATATACTCCCTCCGTCTCTGAATTAATGTCGAAAAAAATTTCAAATGAGCAAGTTGGAACTTTTTTCGACATTCATTTAGGGACAGAGGGAGTATATTTTTTTCTATACAGTAGTCCATAGTTGAGGGAAGAGTAACTTTCTTACTGATCTTAATTACTTAATATATTATTTTTCATCACGTTCTATTCTATTATGTATAGTTAGCTGATAAGGATCAATCTTAGTAAACACTTGCACAATTTTCCAGAAATTGAACATCTCCCAGAACCCTTTTAATTGGTTTATAGAATGAAGGATTCCTCATTTTTACCAGCCATTCCAATGTCTTTTACTCACTGGAAAACTGCACCTTAGAACTAATATATTGCAAGTTGGCATTGCTCAACTGTCTTCCGTAGTAAACATGGCCAAGTATATTCCTAAACTACTTGAAACTCTTTACTCTCTACACTTGTTCCTTTAGCTGTCTTTGATAAGTCCATATGAAGCACATGGGACTTGGTTTCTCCCACGTCGGGCACTTGTTACAATACTACTAGCTCTGTCCCAAAATGAATGACCAAAAATGGGACGAAGGGAGTACAAACTATAGGAAAACATATTTCTGTTTCAGGTCATTGAGGGCTTAAAATATGATCTCTATGGTACCTACACCAGATTGAATATTACCAGAAGTTTACTAGCCAGAGGCCTATATTAGTAACAAAGATATGGGTCCCATACAATCCCATACTGATGATGGAGGCTGGAGAGAACAGCCACGTGATACTCGTTTACTTAGAAATATCCAACTTATTCACTGCATTGAGATGCAACTTTTTTCTGCAAAATCTGTTGAAATGTAAAGTTGATGCATTTTAGTATGACTTGTTGATAAAAAACAGGTTATCATGGGGAGAGTGCCTTCTTTTCACCAATAATTGGGGTTGATATGACTTAGTCTATTTCAGTTTCAGGTACCAGTGATGCGTTAAATCTAGTGGAAGGCGTTTCTTTACACGTCTAGAAAGGGAGGAAGTTTTTTTTCAAGGCGGCCAAGTATATGTCTTATTGACAGCAAGCTCTTTCAGATAAGTGGAGTCCAACTCTTCTTCAACCATAGATACTACATGATCCTACAAAGTGGGTTTCCCTTTCAAACACCTACCCCCCCCCCCCCGTGAAATTAAAAGCTCGAATTGATTAAAAAATATTTTAAAAGATTCTTTTTCATCTTTGAGGTGGGATCTCACAAATCTAAGTGCCCAATAGTTTACTTCCTCTTCTTATGTTCTGGTGCAATCCCCTTCTTCCAACCATATTAGATCATAAATCCCCGAACTTAACTAGATAATCGCGTTATCTTACGGTTACTTGCTAACCAATGAATGCCTTCATGCTGAATATTGCTCCTACTAGTATTTAACTGAACTATATCTTTTTTTTTTTTTCCACTACTCACACACACACACACACACACATGCACGCACAGAATGTTGGAAATTAAATTATAAGCACCACAGATTAAACAACGATTTAATCAACAGTAGGGGATTTTATTGATCAAGTCAAACGTACCAATTAAGCCAATAGCAAAACCAAAAGCCAAGGAACAGGATCAGGAAAACAGACAGAAACAAGAAGAACAAACAGTTAGAAAACTTATCGTGATTTGATCGAGTCGCCTTAGGAAGACTGTCCTAAGAGAAAATATTGCCCCCAATTGGTGCAACTCAGGTACAGGCAAATTTCTCTGAGAATAAAACGATCACGGAGTACGTACCCACCTTGATAGCACGCGGGTAGGTAATCACTTAGGCGGTCCTATCTCAGTCGCCTTGAATCTCACGAACGAATCTCTATGAACGGGAGTGATTGATCAATGAATAAAAGCAAGAGAATTGTGTTTCTCTCTAATATTCATGTACCAAAAACGGCTGGGAGGAAGAGAGTATTTATACATGTGGTAAAAATTAGGTTTAAGGCTTAATTTAGACCTAAAAACCTGATTTAATTCGGCCCAGGATTTCACCATCCCGTCACAAGCGCGGCCGCCCTAGGGGCATGCGCGACCGCGCTCAAGGTCAGACAGATTGGGTGGAGCTACGGTAGAGAAGCGCGGCCGCCCTCATGACTTAGCGCGGCCGCTCTCGAAGGCAGTAACTCCGACGTGAAATTCCTCCTTGCCAATTTCAATACAAGCCAATTATCCTCCAAGGCAATATGACTATGAACTTAAACACCACATATGCAAATATTCCAACAATCCCCCACAAGTTCATAGAAATATGACGTGTACAGATTGTCCATTGCCATGCTTTCAATAATGGTACCTTCCGGCTTGAACCACTACCTATGTTATCCAGCCTTGAGCCTCGCGGGACCAGATGAACGGGTGTCTTGAATCTGATGCCTTTGGATGTAGAGGCCTTTGCTGGTAACAAACACGACAAAAGCTATGATAGGCCCTCTATCGAACACTTGACGCTTATAAGCCATACGTCCCGATCCTCTATCATGAGTGCTTTCAAGGAATAACCCAAATTCCTCTAGTTGCGGCCAACAACAACACTCACTTAGCTGGGCATCTCAGAAGATGTGCTAACATCTTGTCTAAAAGACTTGATCCCATTCAAAGTTCCAAACTTTTACTAAATTAGCGGAATGAGCACCTCAGGCTATTCGGGGGATAGACTCGGACATGTAACATGTCAATTTATTATTTGGTGCTCAGGCTCACCCCATGACTTGTTATTACCACATTGAATCTCCTTTGTGGGATCTCGCTCAGGTAGATTGGGTTGCTCTGCGTTTGAGTCGAGACGGGGTTCGGATCCATTCCCAACCTAGATTTTTGAACTAGAGCAAATTCTAGCCCTTTGGTTAAAGGATCATTTGTGTTATCCTTGGTACCAACATAATCAACGGCTATCACCTTCCGAGACACAAGATCCCTTATAGATTTTAATCTAATTTGGATGTGTCTCCTAGTTTCTGATTGTACTTGACACTTTTCGGTTTCTCAATTGTGGCGGTGTTGTCACAATGTACAGAGATAACGAGCGTAGGGCTTACGGACCGTAGGCGGCTCGGACATAAGTCCTCGAAGCCATTCGGCTTCCAATCCGGTAGTATCAAGAGCAACTAATTCGGCCTCGAATGTAGACCTAGACAACGAGTTTGTTTGGTCGACCTCCAAGCTACCGGCTCACTTTAAGGTGAAAACATACCCCGTACGGCCCATAACTCCCGGAGTTAAAGGCAATCCGGCTTGCATCACTATATCCTTCAAGAACGAAGGATATCTACCGTAATGCGGCCAAGGGAAATCGTTCCCTTCAAGTACTTGAGAACTCTATCAAGAGCTTCCCAATGTGCTTTATTTGGACATTGAGTATATCTAGCCAACCTAGTAACCGAATAGGATATATCCGGTCTAGTACAATTGGCAAGATACATCAAACTTCCAATTATTTGAGAATATCTCAACTGAGCCATCGGTACTCCACTTTCATTCTTAGTAAGAGCAGATGAAGGGTCATATGGAGTCTTAGCCACTTTGCAATTCTTATAACCAAATTTCTCAATTACACTTTCAGTATAATGAGATTGCGATATGGTTATGCCACTAGTTGAACGAGTCAACTTAAGGCCAAGAATCACACTTGCTACTCCCATATCTTTCATCTCAAACTTACCTTTCAAGAATGCCTTAGTAGTATCAATTATCCTCATATCCGTTCCAAACAACAGAATATCATCGACATACAGACATAAGACAATACTACTATCACCAATACTCTTGCTATAGACACACTTATCAAACTCATTAGTAACAAAGCCAAACGATGAGACAATTTTATCAAATTTCTCATGCCATTTCTTAGGGGCTTGTTCCAGTCCATACAAGGACTTAACAAGTTTACAAACCTTTTTCTCATTGCCAGAGGCCTCAAAACCTTCAGGTTGATCCATATAAATTTCTTCCTCTAGATCGCCATGCAAGAAAGCGGTCTTAATATCCATCTGATGGATAGGAAGATCATATACGAAGGCGATGCGATAAGCATTCGGATTGTAGTCATTCTAGCAACGGCGAATAGGTATCGAAATAGTCTATTCCTTCCATTTGCTTGAATCCCTTAGCACTAACCTAGCCTTAAACTTGTCGCGGTTCCATCCGGTTTCGGTTTCCTTTTGAAGACCCACTTACATCCTATCGTGCTACAACCAGGAGGGAGATCGACCAATTCCCATGTCCCATTAGAGACAATAGAATTCATCTCACTCTTAACAGCATCCTTCCACTGCTTGGCATCAGGAGTAGCCATAGCAGCTTTGAAGGTTAGAGGATCACCCTCGACATTGTAAGTGATAAAATCATTTCCAAAGTCCTTGGTGGTCCTTGCCCTTTTACTCCTTCTTGGTTCAATCTCATCGTCAGAATGAGTTGCACTGGAATCAACCCCCACATTTGTCAGCTCCTCTACTTGAGCAGGAATAGAATTAGTGGTCGGGTTAGATTCCTTAGGAAGTCCGTCCTTCATAGGAAACACATCCTCAAAAAATGTTGCATCACGTAACTCAACTATAGAGTTCACGTCAATGCCAGAAATTTCAGATTTGATAATAAGAAATCTCAATGCATGACTTGTTTCAGAATAACCTATAAAGATAGCATTTTTAGGTCCAAGCTTTTTCCTTTTGTGTGCAGGTACAAGTACCTTTGCAAGGCACCCCCACACTTTTAAGTGTTTCAAGCTAGCCTGTCGATCTCTCCAAAGTTCAAACGGACTTTCCTTTCTATGTTTAGGAGGGACTCTATTCAGAATATGGCAAGCCGTATTCAAAGCCTCTCTCCACATATATTTGGGCAGTCCAGAACTTATGAGTAAGCTGTTAATCATATCAGTAAGGGTTCTATTCTTACGTTCTGCAACACCATTTGATTGAGGGGTGTAGGGAGGAGTCTCTTCATGAACTATTCCGTTTTCTTGGCAATAATACATGAAGGGGTTAGACTCATATTCACCTCCTCTATCAGACCTTAATCGCTTAAGTTTCTTGCCAGTTTGTGTTTCTGCTTCGTTCTTAAATATAATGAATTTATCTAATGCTTCATCCTTAGAATTAAGCAAGAACACATAACAGTATCTACTAGCATCATCAATAAAGGTGAGAAAGTATTTCTTTTTGTCTTTGGTCAACACACCATTAAATTCACAAATATCAGTATGAACTAAATCTAGAATTTCAGAATTTCTCACAACCGACTTAGACGGACCTTTTGTAGATTTAGCTTCAACACATACATGACATTTAGAATTCTTATCAATAGCATGTTTAGGAATAATATCTAAGTTCATCATTCTTTTCACAGAATCATAGTTAATATGTCCTAAACGACCATGCCAACCATTTGAAGATTCAATGGAATAAGAAACAGGATAATCACTAGAACTAAAATTATTGTGCAAACACACATCAGTTTCAACTCTAATTTTAAATAAACCATCCGAGGAATAACCTTTCCCCACAAAACTACCAGAATCCAAAATTATAACCTTATTACATTTAAATGAAATCTCAAATCCTTCCCTAACTAGACTAGAACCACTAATAATGTTGCGACGAATATCAGGAACGTGATACACTCGATGCAAGGTAAGAATGCGCCCATTGGGAAACCTCAGGTCCACGCGTCCAGTCCCAAGCACCTTTGCAGCACTAGAGTTCCCCATCGTCACTGATCTACCACGCTCAGGCTGGTAAGACACAAATAGCAATTTATCAGCACAAACGTGCACATTTGCTCCAGTGTCAACTAGCCACTCGTTGGGTTCATAGACAGTAAAAATTTTAGGATAAGAAGTTACATACTTTGTAACATTGCAGGTCAGAGCGTCAACTCCAGGTGCGTCAGAGTCAGGATCATCATAATCCTTCGGACCCAACACCATGTTGACAGCAGGATGGTCATCAGCAGAGGCTTGTGGTCCTTTTCCTTTCTTGGACGGGCAGTCCCTAGAAAAGTGTCCACCTTCTCCACAATTCCAGCAGTTCTGTTTTGCTCTTGGCTTCCTAAAGTTATTTTTCTTAACTTTAAGTTTATCATGGTTTTCTTTATCCTTAGAAGTTTTCACACCTTTTCCTTTAAACTTGCTTTTACCGGTTATCATATTAGCAGCATCCTCCACAGGTACGCTAGGTTGGTTACCATTATGCACCTCCTGAATCGCAATTGCATTCATCAATTCATTGAGTGTCAAGTTTCCGATGCGATGCTTGAGGGTCATACCGAATTCCCCCAAGATCGAGGAAACTTCTCAATGATAGCCGTGACAACGAACTTATCGGGAAGTCCCGTATCGGCATCCTTGAGTGGCTGCAAAATGATTTGGAGTTCGTGCGCTTGGTCGATAACCGACTTTCCCTCGCTCATGTGATAATTCGGGAACTTTCCCACTTGGTACTTTTCCACGCGGAGTCATCGGTGCTGTACTTCGTGGAAAGCGTTTCCCACGATGACGCGGCGGTGAGAGGAGCAGAGCAATAAACATCAAAGAGTGCATTCGACAAAGGCGACAGAATGCATCCTCGAACAACATCATCCTGCTCCTTCCACGGTTTAACAGCGGCCACATTAAGCTGGATCATCACCATTCGGGCGGGACATTTGGATGTCGGCATACGGGCAATGACGCCTTAATCGACCCAGATCTTCATGCGTTCGAGACCAACGCTTGAAGTTCTTGCCACCCGAACTTCTCCGGAAGATCGGAGGTGTCAACTAGGGACTTAAAGGGAGAGCTAGAGGAACCACCGAGACATGATCAAATAAAATACTATTTTCTCTTAGGCATTTGGAAATTAAATTATAAGCACCACTTGATTAAACAACGATTTAATCAACAGTAGGGGATTTTATTGATCAAGTCAAACGTACCAATTAAGCCAATAGCAAAACCGAAAGCCAAGGAACAGGATCAGGAAAACAGACAGAAACAAGAAGAACAAACAGTTAGAAAACTTATCGTGATTTGATCGAGTCGCCTTAGGAAGACTGTCCTAAGAGAAAATATTGCCCCCAATTGGTGCAACTCAGGTACAGGCAAATTTCTCCGAGGATAAAACGATCACGGATTACGTACCACACAATAGCACACAGGTAGGTAATCACCGGCGGTCCTATCTCAGTCGCCTTGAATCTCACGAACGAATCTCTATGAACGGGAGTGATTGATCAATGAATAAAAGCAAGAGAATTGTGTTTCTCTCTAATATTCATGTACCAAAAACGGCTGGGAGGAAGAGAGTATTTATACATGTGGTAAAAATTAGGTTTAAGGCTTAATTTAGACCTAAAAACCTGATTTAATTCGGCCCAGGATTTCACCATCCCGTCACAAGCGCGGCCGCCCTAGGGGCATGCGCGACCGCGCTCAAGGTCAGACAGATTGGGTGGAGCTACGGTAGAGAAGCGCGGCCGCCCTCATGACTTAGCGCGGCCGCTCTCGAAGGCAGTAACTCCGACGTGAAATTCCTCCTTGCCAATTTCAATACAAGCCAATTATCCTCCAAGGCAATATGACTATGAACTTAAACACCACATATGCAAATATTCCAACACAGAAGCGCCTAGGAGATAAATCCTAGGGAGAGAAAGCCTTCCCTCTAACTTCTGGGGGGATCGAACCAATGACCTCCAGGTTGAAAGCCATGAGCTCAAGCCAGCAGGCCAAATCCCCATGTGCAACTGAACTATATCTTGTCAGGGCATACTATTGTTTAAGGAATCCAGCCTAATTTTGTCAGATATCTGACACAAAAAAAAAAAGAATACAAAGGTGGAGGAAGCAATTAGGGCAGTGTCACACACCATAAGAAATGACAATGAGAGTATTTTGACTTTTAAGACAAACTAATTTGCACTACTATTTTTTCTTAATCTATTATTAGCTCTTACCTTAAAAGATTAGAATCATGCTAATTAAAGCTACATTAAGTCATTAATGCTTGCCTAACATCCCTCTTTATCTCAATTATTGATCACTAATCATTCATTTCTGTGAAAAAACTTCCCAAGTACAACCTAAACCGTGGGTGGGATATAATTAACCTTCTTTTCCGCTAGAACTAGATACTTTAATCCTGCAAGAATAATTTCACGTCACACTCAGATGATCTAAGAACGTACGTACTAGCATTTATCTTGCACGCCAGTTCAGGATTCCAAATTCAGGAAAAAATGGAAGACATTGTTCGAATCATTATTGATTAGTTAGTGAAATGATCTTAATATGGAGCTGAGGTACATATTTCCTTGATTAGAAAATTGTCTGGGAAATGAAAGGTTTGAATTTCTTCAACATTTATATTGTTTTGTTAATTCTTACATACAATGCAAGTTGTATTATTGTTTAGTAAATTATATGCATGAGTTCTGCTGCTATTTTTGACTCTTTTTAGGCTAGTTTACAACTATCTACGATGCCATGCATTATTGTTTGTGTGATTTAATGTAATGGTAAGTAGCACGGCTCTGCAATGTCCAAGGATTGACATCTGTGTTTGACTGCGTAAATTTTCATAGCTTCTTTTTGTGTAGGCGTGCAAGCACACACATTTGCGTGTTTTATCTTTTCCTTGTGCATGTGTGCAGAGGCAAGGCCACATCAAGGTCATGGGGGTCATCCATGACAAGTAAAAAGTAAACTATAATATTGTATTGACCCCTCGCGAAATTTTTCTAGCTTTGCTGTGTGTGTGTGCGCGCGCGCGTTTAACGCATGCACTAGCTACCACGATAACTTGTCATTTGGCCAACTTGTTAAAGTGAAGGATTTGTCGTTTATCGGAATTGACACCATTGAAACTGACTCCTTTCTGTCTTTTCTCTCACAGGTCCCAAACCACCATTTTGTGCATACAAGACTTCTTTTCAACTGCTATAAATAGACTAAAAGAATAAAGGTAACATGGATTTCTTCTTTGCTATAGAGAGTCTTAAGATCTTTTTTCCAAAAATGCTTTCAGTGCTATCTGACTTTGATCATTAGTACCATGAAAACTCTTGTGTGCATTCTAGCTTTTGTACGTTTTATCAGTCTCACAAGACGACACTCGAGCCACTGCATAGAGTAATACTAAAGTCACAAAATCTTGCTCACAAACAGTATTGTCAATAAGTGACTGGATGTTGTGTTTGTAGGCCCCACTACTCATCGATTCAACATCCAATCATGTATTGCTAACTCTGTTTGTGATTAAGATTTTGTGAAATTATTTTGTGCCCCTAGCATTGCCCCCGATGCATATGCAACTACCCTCTAATAACGAAGGGACTCAAGGTAGAAGCCCTTTGTGCCCCTAGCATTGCCCCCTAACTAGTAATATTTCGACTATTCGAGTCATTGAGGAAATGCTGGCTTTAGGCTATTACTTCATTGATGAAAGGTTCCACAAGGTAGAAGAAGCCCTTTGGACCACAGCCATGCCTAGTTTTGCATACTCCATAACACTAAAACTGCATTTGGTTATTTACAACGACTTAAGTAACGAAAGTTCAACTTGGAACTGAAAGTTCACATTAACAACTTAAGTAACGAAAGCATATGCTGATTGCAGCGGCTTAAGAAATACAACGACAAATTTATGCGTTGCACGTACAACAGAAACTATATAAAGACCAAATATTTCTAGCTCTATTTACATAATAAACTTTGCCATTTACGTCAACCGATCCCAATTTAGAAACTTCTGCACAACTTCAGCATTCCCTCACTTGTTAAATTCCATCAATAATGGAGTAAAATTTCCCCCAATGTGTTTGTTAGTCTTTCTTGCCTCTCTAAAGTCCGCTTTGCAAAGTCTTCTTCCATGCCACCAACCGCTGCAAGAAATTCATAACCTATAAAAAAACATGAACTTTAAATTAGTTAGCCTGTCAAGCGAAATTGAACTTATAAATTAACTAAAACTAAATGAAATTCTTTTTTTCTTCTTTTTTTTTTTTTCGTTCTAGGGTACTTGCCTCGGATGGTTCTTGTAAAGAATAGGAAGCCGCTGTTTCTTTTGGAGACTTGGACACAAGGATACCAAACCCTTTGCCTCTTTTACGCAAAACCTTAAATGCATCCTCATCTGTCCGATCATCTCCAATGTAGACCGGCAGAACATCCTTGGAGTTGGCATATCCTGTAGATATTACCGAAGTAGTACACGAATTGTTACGACATAATTTTAATGAATATTTGTGTGTTTTATATATTGCAAATTTGTTAAGAATATTTACCTAGCGACTCTAGCAAGAATTCAAGGGCTTTTCCCTTGTCCCATTTGATGGTTGGACGGATCTCTAAGACCTGTAAATTTTTACCATATCAAAACTTGTTAGGCACATTCCTTTATATATGCTACTAACACAATCTTTATATAAGTAATTATGATTAATGAAAATAATTAGTACCTTCCTCCCTTGAGTCAACTTAAGCTTGGGATATTCGTTGAGCACGGATCGAACTTGCTCAGCTAATTCGTTCCATCTCTGAATAAATGTACATGAAATAACAATATAACATTATAACGATTGTGTTTACTAAGAGGGAGAGGAAGGAGAGAAGAAAAGTAGGTGGTGTGTACCTTTTCATCGACACGTCGGAAGTGTACAGATAGGCAAAATTTATTGTTTTCCACCTGAGCTCCCGGTGTTGATTTTGTTTTCTCCACCAATACTTTATACACCTCGTCCATCATTGATAAGAATTCTCTTGCTGGCTGGAAACGTATCGAGTCATTGCTCACTTTATGACAATTTCGCCCTTTGGATGCCGCTGGTCCCTTAATGTCCATTCCATGGCTTCCAGCGTAGTAAAGCTCCGATAATCTAACAAAGTTATACACCTGAATTTTTTTCGTAGCCACAATCAAATTCAAAATGCTTGCAGATGAATCAAGAATAATGTAAGAACTAGTTTCATGTATAAGAGAGAACTTATTTGCACGTACCTTGGCTCTGCATCTGCCACTGACAATGGCAGTAGGGAAGTACTTAGCAACATCCTTCACTGCAGCCCTCATCTGATTAACCAAATCCATAGCCATATTGTGTAAGGTTAATTCAAGGCGCGGAGAGACGTTTTTTAGCTAGGTAATTGAAAAAGGCGAAAAAGAAATTTTACCTCACTCGACATGAAAGCTCGATCAGGGTCTTCAACAATGGGAGAAAGGGTGCCATCATAATCAAGGAAAACAACAATTTGCTTCCCTTTTGAAGCATTCATAATTTCCTCAAACTCGTCCAAAGCCGATGGATGATTCCTCTGTTTTCAACAAACATATAGAGATAGATAGCCCTTTAGATATATATATATACACACTCAAAAACCAATATCAAGAATCTGTCAATAAAACAGTAAACTTCGTAACGATAACTTACAATCCAAGAATCTTTGACATCTTCAGACTCTGGTGATATACGACTAGGAGAAGAAGCTCTCAACGAATCAACCCAAGCATTAATGCCCGTTTCAATCTTGTTCAGCATAATTTTCTTCCTAGAAGATATAGTTATGTAATTATAACTACCGGACCTTTTCTGAAGAAGTGCAGGAGAGAAAAGAGTCGAGTTGGTCAAGGTCATGGCGATAGCCATTCCGACACCCGATTTCACGTCGGAAACCACCATTTTTGGGTTAGTCATTTTCCTTATTTTTCTGTTGTCAAAATCAGGAGAAAGAGTTGGAACTTTGGAACATAAAAGAAGCAGTTTATAGTTGAAAGAACAGAGGGAGAAAGAAAGAAATGGGGGGTGTTAAGGTAAAAACTGAGAAAGTGGAAGGAAAAGAAAGAAAAACGCGGTGGTGTAGTAGAATAAGAATACAAGTCAATTTATAGGTAAATGTCATGGTAAAGTGAGGGAGTGAGCTAGAGAGAGGAAGCATCCATTTACTTATCCACCTTTCTTCTGCCACGGGATTGCCACGGGGGACAATATTTATTTCAAATAATACCTTCTTCTTTTTTTTTTTTTTTTCCAAAATACACACTTTTATAAGCAATGTACCAAATTAACCACTTTTTTTGTTGAAAACTGCACTAGGAGTCATGGTTTTAATCAAAGTCGGCTGTTTTCCTATCGTAGGTAAACCGACCATTGGTTACTTCGTTACCCAAAAAAATCTTCTACCACTTTACAATCTTTATAAAGTTTAAAATCTGATTCAAATATGAACAATCTTTACAAAGTTTAAAACCTGATTTAAATATGAACAAGTTTAAAACCTAGGTCACGAAAACTTGGAAAGAATGAAAGAGAGAAGAGCGTGAATAAAATTAAGATATATATCAAAAGGTAAACGACATCGTTTAATGCTTAACTTTTCGGTTCGGTTTTTAAACGGTTTATATATTTTAAAGCCAAAACAGAGCCAATTTTATTTGGTTTTTATGTTTTATTAACCGTCCCAAACCAATATGTTATTGGTTCGGTTTTTCGGTCCAATTTTTCAATCTTTTTCGATGTTACCCTTTTTTTTTTTTTGGTTTATATGCAAACCCCTATCTATGAGTACCGGCTTTTGTTTCGCACAAGAGGTGTAAAGCCTAATCCCTCACTTTGTAACTCCCTCCTTTCTCTCTATCAAGGGCGGATCTACAGTAGTGTCTGGGGTTGCCCAGACAACCCAATTTTTTTTTTAATTTTTTTTTCAAAACGACGTCGTTTTGACCTGTTTTAAAGAACATGCAACACCAAATGTTTCACGCCTAGTGAAGCCTATTATATTTATGTATGTAAAATGGTGCCTAGTGAATCCTATTATCTCTTACCTTATGTAGTTAAACATTTTGAATTTTAATTTCACGTCAATTTTTTTTTTAGTAAAAAACAGGCAAAATCGAAATATTCGGCATAGATCCGCTACTGCTCTCTACAAACAACTAAGGCAAAAAGGCCTATGGATGACAACCGGGAGAAGAGAAGAAGATCGGAGCAGTGTCTCCGGTGGACTAGCGGCCAATATGGCCGGATTCCCCTCACAGAGGCGTCACTTCCTTTTCCCGGAGCCAGATCTGAACCACACTTAGGGCGGCGTGCCTCGTCACCTCCTCGGGGCCAAGGTTAGATCGTAGGTTTCTCTGTCACCAAGCCACTATCTCCGGCCCACTCCTTCCGTTAGCATCCAAATCTGAAACCCCTTTCAATAACAAGTGCAAGCCCCCTCTCCTCCAGATTTGAAGATAAAATCAAGATCTCCAAATTCCATTGCCTCCTATCCGATTATTCATCTTCCATTTCCGAATTTGGCAGTTTTGTTAGTTTTGTTTGTTAGTTGTTACTTACTACTTAAGTTTACTGACACTTATTCGTCACCATGTCCCACTAACATAAAAAAAAAAAAAAAACTAACTACTCGACAAAAATACCATGTTTTTTTTTTGTTTTTTACTTATTCCCTTTCACTCATGTAATTTTGAAAATGAAATGAAAAAATTAATCTTGGAAGAAAAAATTATTCTGAATCGACGCTGATGCTACCAAAAAAATAGGTTGCACAGGAAATTGATCGGGGTAGCAACGGTGGCCGGATCGGAAAAACACGCTCCACGGGTCCTAAATAATGTGGAACCTACAAGAGAAAACACCGTTAGGGTGGGGGGATTTTCCCCCCAAAAACCCTCCGGCGTGAGAATCATTAATCTCATACATAACATATATCACAATTTATATATATGGAGAGAGAGAGAGAGGGAGGAGAGAGAAGCTCTCTAAAAGCATCATACCTCAAATAGAAAATGGGGGGAGTATATATATTCAAGGGTGATGTCATCAATGACATCATCATCCACATCATTTTCCTTTGCCACGTGTCACGCCGTCATTGGAGGAAAATCTCTCACGAGAGATTACATTTGGATAAGGCGAGGCCCTTAGACTTGACAAGCCAAGGTTAACTTTCAGGAGACATCAAACATCACTGTCTTGAGAGAACCAAGATGCGACATGCGACATCCGACATGCGTAAACAGCAATGTAGACATGCGGGAACAACGGGAGACATGCGACATGCAACCTCAGACATGCGGGAACCAATGTCACACGTGCGGGAACAAACGGGAGACATGCGACAATGTAACCTCCGAGCATGCGGGGAACCAATGTCCCACGTGCGAGAACCAGACGGGAGACATGCGACATCTGGCCTCCACTTGGGAGACATGCGACATGCGGCCTCCACCAGGAGACATGCGACATGTAACAACCACGGGAGACATGCGACATGCGTCTGAGACAATCATAGGAGACATTGATACTTAACAATCATAACATTAGCGGCGCTCCTGACATGAGACATGCGCCCTACGATGCGCGACATATGATACATCGATAACCAACACCCGTCATACGGGAACCTCCATCCGACATGCGGGAATCAATATCTGACACACCATATACAATATGCGAGGGCCAAGCCATTGGCGGGAACCAAGACCAGAACTATAGCGATAAGCCTAACTTTGGCTAGTATCATAATCATAAGCACTCAATATGCAGCATATAAAATGTAACACAGGGGAACCAAACCATAATTATAACTTTGACAATATTCTCATAAAATTAGGGCCCCCCAAAGACCATATACTCGGGCCGGGTAACCATTTAACGGGAATAATATTTTGTCGTGGCGCATCAGAAGCCCCCGACTCCTTAGCTCGATTATTCATGATCGAGTTGAGGAGTAAAATAATATACACAACAAAATATAACTTATCATATCGAGTCAATTTCCCTGGTACAAAACATATGTCCATTTCCTTGATCTTTCCAACACTTTCATTACCGACTTCTCATTTTGCTTCGACTTTTTGCATTTTCTCTTTCTCATTTCAATCATTTCTGTAAACTTTTGGCTGGTAAAATATGCGGAAACCAATCATACGAGAGCCAACATTATACGCCTCAGATCCATAAATGCCAGCGACATGAACCTTGGTCGCTGGACTTTCGAATAACTCTCCTTCTCTACAATTTGCTTCGATAATTCTGCCAAAAACCCCTCGATCCCTCTGACTTTTGACGTCTTTTCAACAATTCAATCTGATCTGGGTCTATACTAAAACAATTTTACTTTTCTGTCTTTTACCTTCGCTTTTCATACTTTGGTCGTCGCAATCTGCGACTTATCCTTAACTTTAACTTGAACGATACTGCTTACTTTCTTTAACTTGCTTTGAATTTTCATTTTTTGCGTTCATTATTCTACCTTGATCTCTCACTTTATATGTCGCCTACTACATTTTGCTTCAATAGTTATCTTTTGCTTCGATAGTTCATCGAAGATTCACTTTACGACCTTTATCTTTATATACATACTACTCCCTTCAAAAGAGTGAGGCTTGTCTTTAGGCAGCCTCACTCCCTAACTATGCTTCTTGCCCTTCAGCTTTACTCAGCTTCAGGGCGACTTACTATTCCTTGTCCATCCGCGCCTGACACCTTTAAGCCAGGTCTTTCTTGAACCAACTCTAAAACCAAAATACATCCAGGTCACAGCCTCACCTGGGCTAAACCTCGCGGCCAAACTCACTTGGCCTAAACCTCGCGGCCAAACGTCACTTGGCCCAAACCAAAACTCGCGGCCAAACCCACTTGGCCCAAAACAAAACTCGCCAATAGCAAACGTGCTAACCAAAAAGCGACAATTACAAACGCGCTAGCTAAAACATAACAATCACAAACGCGCTAGCTAAAATGCAACCATCACAAAGGCGCTAGCTAAAACGCAACAATCACAAACGCGCTAGCTAAGGCGCGACCATCACAAACGCGTTAGCTAAAACGCAACAATCACAAACGCGCTAGCTAAGGCGCGACCATCCCAAATGTGATAATCGAAACCGCACTAATCAAAACCGCGCTAACCAAAACCTTACTAATCCAGCCGCGCGAACCAGAACCGCGCTGATCAGAACCGCGTTGATCAAAATCGCGCGAACCAGAACCGCGAAAACCAAAACCTTATTAATCAAACCGCGCGAACCAGAACTGCGCTGATCAGAATCGAGCTGATCAAAACCGCGCGAACCATAACCGCGCTGATCAGAATCGCGCTGATCAAAACCTTACTAACTAAAACCGCGCTGATCAGAACCGCTCTGATCAAAATCGCGCTAACCAAAACCTTACTTGATGCTAAACCGCACCTTTAACAAGCCGCATTCGACCACGCCAAATAAAACTCAAACCGCCTTAAACCAAATCTTGCGCCTTAGACCATCTGGCCAAACCAACTAGTTCCATCGCTGCTCAACTTTTGCCTGACACCTTTAAGCCAGGTCTTTTCTGTCAAAACTTTTCAAACTGTTGCATCTCGCCAAACTTTCCACTTTTCAAAAATTTCAAACCGTGGCATCTCGCCTCAATGTCACCAGGTCAAAAGGTTTGGCGCCTGAGACCAATATCCCCAGGTCGCCGCCTCTGATCTCGCCCGTAAAAAGCAGGGACTTTCTAGACGCTTGGAACCACTATCTCCAGGTCGCCGCGCCTGGAACCAATATCTCCAGGTCGCAGGAGCTTCGCCACTCAGGCTAGGCTAGATCACATAAGCTTCGCCACTCAGGCTAGGCTGGGAGCTTCGCCACTCAGGCTAGGCTAGGTCACATGAGCTTCGCCACTCAGGCTAGGCTAGGTCACATAAGCTTCGCCACTCAGGCTAGGCTGGGAGCTTCGCCACTCAGGCTAGGCTAGGTGCTGAGCCAGACCTCTGCCAGGACTCTCGAGTCCGCAAGCGCAGATCCCGTTATGCCTGGCTTTTCAACCAGGACTTTTCTGAGCCAGGCCTCTGCAGGACTCCCGAGTCTGCCAGTGCAGATCCCGTTGTGCCTGGCTTTTCAACCAGGACTTTTCTGAGCCAGCCCTCTGCCAGGACTCCCGAGTCTGCCAGTGCAGATCCCGTTGTGCCTGGCTTTTTTTTTTGATAACTTCATCAACTTTGTCGCAGCTTTATCAACTTTGGGGCCGCTTTATCAACTTTGGGGCCGCTTTATCAACTTTGTCGCATGAGCAGTTCGGGACGCGAGCCCTACAGTTCGGGATGTAAGCCCCCGTTCGCACTTCGGGATGCTAGCCCAACAAAGCGTGGATGTCGGCCAACCGGCGTAGGATGTCGGCCCAACAATTCGGGATGTCGGCCACGACCGGCGATGGGATGTCGGCCAACAGAGTTCGGGATGTCGGCCAACGGCGTAGGATGTCGGCCCAGGTTTGGCGACTTGAAACCGTTATCTCCAAGCCGCCGCCTTTCTCGCCCATAAAAAGATGGGACTTTTCTAGGTGCCTGAGAAACCGTTATCTCCAGGACACCGCGACTTGAAACCGTTATCTCCAAGCCATGAGTTTGGCGACTTAAATCGTTATCTCAAGCCGCCGCCCACTTTCTCGCCCATAAAAAGTGGGACTTTTCTAGGTGCTGAAACAGATTATCTCCGGACCGCGACTTGAAACCGTTATCTCCAAGCCGCAAGGTTTGGCAACTTAAAACCGTTATCTCAAAAACCGCAGCCCCTTTCTCGCCAGCCAAAAAAGGCTGGGACTTTTCTAGACGCCTGGAACCACTATCTCCAGACGCCGCGCCTGGGCCTCAATGTCCCCAGGTCGCACTCCATCTTCAAGCTTTATCAATCCATCTTTAAGCTTTATCAATCCATCTTTAAGCTTTATCAACTTTGTCGCAGCTTTAGCGGCAAAGCGACAACAATATTTATCAACTTTGTCGCAGCTTTAGCGGCAAAGCGGCAACAATCTTTATCAACTTTGTCGCAGCTTTAACGGCAACTGATGGATGTATTTTATACATCCAAATTATATCCCTAAAATTCTATTTATTGTTAAATCCTGAGTAAAAAGTGCTTTTAATTTGTGTTTGTTAGTGTTTTTGTTAGACAGGAAAATTGGTGAGTTTTGGCAAATTTTATGTGGAGAAAAGATTAAAATGCGAGACGGAGGGAGTACTAAGGTTTTTGCAAGGAATGAAGGAAATGAATTTGGCCAGCTCCAGTGCCTAGGGCGTTCGCCCGTATCCCATTTCTCCAGCGCCCTTTGTTTGGCCGAGGCCATACGGCGGTCGCCAGAGGCGGGGCGCTCGCCCTTTATCAAGCCCCAAGTCGGCGCTCCTGGTTGGCCGGCCAAATTCCCACGAGCCAAGGCGAATGTCTTGCCAGCCTTGGGCCTCACGGGCCCAGCACAAAAGCCTTTTCAGTTTTTTTTCTTTCCCTTGGTGTATAAAGAGAAAAGATGTTATAATTTTAGGGTTATCTTTATATTGGAAGAACAAAAGGGAGGCAAGAATCTAGAGAGAGAAAGTTAAGGTTTTTATGATTTTCTTCAATCAAGATAAGTTGTTTATGTTTGTATTAATTAGTTTTGTTTATTTAAATGTTTAATATGTGTAGCTAATCTTTTAATTTCATGGATTGGGTAGTAATTTAGTCATTTATGTTATGTCATTGATTATTTTATCTCATTAATTGATGTTTTGTTCATCTTTGCTCTTTTCATCAAAGTTTATTGGATTAAAGTGTGGTTGATTCCTATTTTTCTTCCTTTTAACTTATTGGGTGTCAATGTCTTATATTGATTTGGGGATTTTTGACTTAGACTTTTGGCTAGATGATGAAATCTATGGGTGTTCTTGATTGATACTCAATGGGTTTTGGTTCATAAAATCTATAAAACTTAAAGCTTTTCTTTTTTATCACTTGGACTTGATTTGCGAAAAGTGATTGAATAGAAATGAATAGATTGAAATCCGGCGGTCTTACCGTACCAATCTTGACTTTAGTGATTGAACCCAAGATTGAAATTAATATATTTTTCTATATCAATGACATAGTCTTTTGTGATTAAATGAAATCCAATCCATGGAATCCTCTGTTATTATTGTTTTTACTCTCTATTTGAATTGCTCTCTTTGTTTACTTGTTATTGCTAGATTCAATTCTAATTCTTGATCTTTGTAGCTGTTAGTTCAATCAAAACCAACCCCCCCCCTTTGGTTACCTTTCCTTTGTATACTGTTTGAGTTAACTTGGTCATACACATAGTCCTTGTGGTTCGACCCCTACAATAGTATATTGCTACAAGTTGGCACTCGTACTTGCGAGGGTTTTATAACAAGAAGTGGGTAGAGAAATAATATTCATCAGCAACAATCTTTATCAACTTTGTCGCAGCTTTAGCGGCAACAATCTTTATCAAATTTGGCATCACACAAGCAGTTCGGGATGCGAGCCCTCCATATCAGCAACTCGAGTTTTACCATCCGGCCAAGTAACTTGGCCCACTTTGTCATACTTGACAGAGTCCCTACAAAGGACATGAGGTAGTCATTTACAAATCAAGTAAACATTTTCTTTGTATTTAACACAATAAGCAAATATTATGTAACTTTTATATGAATGAGAGAAATAAGGAATTACAAATATCTTTCTCATTTTACCAAGCATATCATCATGACCATCACTTTTCATTACTCATCATTTCAAGATCTCAAACATGTAGCAGGTCAACGTTCCCATATATCATGATACTTCCATTTTCACTCAAGACCTTAGCATAATTTTTCATAATTCTGACGCCATACCTCTTTTACATTTAATTCGATCAAGATCCATATTTTGCTAACTTGACGACTTCACAATTAACCAACCAAGTCAGGCTACTTTCTAAAAAATTGGCATGAAACATGCTACCACAGGGTAATACTAACACATATACATTCCTCTTTTAACAAATAGCAATACGTGTTTCATATCATATCACACATTTTGAGGGGCATATTAAAAATCCGTATATGAATCAAATCATGCACATTAGCATTACGTTATTGTTCTTATATCTTCATATTTATAAGGCACGCTTCACATTAGCGGCCGAGCATGTCTCTTATCATAACAACCACATATTGTAACATAAGATCACATAATCACTTTCGTGAATCATAGACTTCACATATTCTAGTTACATTAGATTTGTCTCATTTATGTCAAAATCACAATTATTAAAATTACAATTGCTTTCTTTCTTAATATGCGAAGACAATAGCATTTTCACACATACATCATTACCTATGCCGACATTCATTTCTAAAAAGTCGCCACATTTAAATATTTCTTATACCCGCATTTTGACTCACATGTTCAATTAACTAATTTCCTCCTACGAGAATTTATTTTCACAATCCCATTCTAAACAATGGTTACTACTTTAGATAACTCTATTTAAAATCTAATAATTCACATTCCCAAAATTAAATAAAGCCCCAGACAGTCTTATAAGAATTTCATATTCTAGTCATCTTTAACATACTTCCAGTTTTCGTCTAAGGGATTCATCGTACAATTAATTCATTCATCAAGCAAGCATAGTAAACAGAGAACACTTTCCTTAACTTTATCAGATATTCATTAGCCATTTTCATTTTCTGGCATGCATATTTCTGATCAACAAAACTTTAGTCACTCATTATCTCTTTTTAATGACATAAGTAGGCCAGCAGGTTAAGTCAATCCATTAAATATAGGAGCACAGAACACATTTAATTTTGCTATGTAACAACATTTCTAAGCATGCATCCTTATTCTCACATAACGATTTCATGTAAAAGTCGTTTAACATGAACAGAAAGGATGGAAAGAGATGACCTGACGAAGGTTGATGATATTTCGGACGGATTCAACACCAAGGCTGTCACACACTTGTCTTTCCCATTAACTTTTAACTTTCTTCATCCACTTTTCCTGTCTCAAATACTTAGCCCAACAGATAACAATACCATTTTTTCTATTTTTCATTTTATCAGAGTAAAGGCTACCATGAAAAAAAAGGAAGAGTTGACCTGATTTATTTGGCCGGCAATCATTGTCTCCGGCGGCTTCCCTTTTCCCGAACCAAATTCACGGCCCTATAGATAACAAAGACTCCCAAGAAGGCAAGCAATTCGCTATTTCTTAACCAAGAATACATCATTTAAAAACATAAGGGTAATATTGGCAAACTATCTTGAATATAGAACTAAACATAAATTTTCATATGTCGCCAAGCACTTCTTTCTATCTTTTTCATATGAAATCGCCAATCATAAAAACATTATTTCAAAATATACTTTAACCATTTCACGGAGCTTATTCCCGCTAGGTTATAATCATTCATATTCAAGTTTCTGTATCCCATTATCTCTAGTTAGGGACAGGAAATAGGCAAGTAACGCATTAAGTCGATTTGTTCTATTAGGTTAACATAGTAAATAGAGAGCATATTTGACTTTACTACGCACCAGAATTTCTAATCATATATTCATTTACACACTATTTTCCTCGTGTTTCACTTTCTTTTCCATCTAATAATTAGAGCAAATTGACCACCAGATTTAATATCACTTAAGGTAATATCAAGTTAAAGTCCCCTACTTAACATGATAATCGTATTTCAAAACTTATTCATATCTTTATTAAAAACGCCTTTGCATATACTTGTTATCAATTTACTAAGCATGCAATATCAAACATTTATTCACTATATATGGCAAAAATGGAAAGAAGCGACCTGATAGAGATTTGCGGCGATTCTGACGAAATCCGTCAAAGAATTAATGAAATTCTTAACGGCCGTCCCTTGAATAACCTCTCGGATAACGAAACTAACGTCCCAAATAGAAAAACCCACGCCAGTCCTCTCTATATATTTGTGACTGAGAATTGTTTTGCTTTTCCCAACCCAATTACTGATCCACAATCTCAAACCAAACAAAAATAGGAAAACCCTTTTAAACAATTCTACTTTCCTTTCTTTTTCAATTTCCATTCCCCTCTTCATTTTCCCTTCCAGCTGTACCCCTCTCGGGCTTAACAAAAATAACAAATACTCCGTACCAATTTGCTTTTCCTCTTTCACATTTTCCATTTTCTATTTTTCATCATAACCCTTAAACCTTCCAAGAAAACTCCCCTTTCTCAATCTCCCTTTAACCAACCAGAGCAACAATCACCGGCAAATTCACGATACCTCGGCGACCTAGAGCGCGGCGCGGCAACCACCGATTCCGACGGCGAGATCTCTCAGGCGGCAACAACGGCCGGGGCAACAACAATCATGGGTGACCTCCAACCTTGCCCCAATCCACTTTTCTACTCTCAGGTTCCGGTGACACTACCTTTTGCGACCTCAAGAACGGCGACTTCAACCACCGGCGACCTCAAGGCACGGCGACTCCCCAGAACTAATGTCACCACCGGCGACAATCACAACCGCGAGAACACCAATCGGAGACAACTCGAACGACGACAATCAATCACCCGCAAACCAGACCTCTCTGAAACTCAAACTCGCTCCTACCGGCGACAATCAACCGGCGAGATAACGGCTGCGCTATGAACGCCTCTACAAGCTTGACACGTGCCGGGTAACGTGGCTGGCTGATTGACACGCGTCGGACAAGGCTTTTCTCCCGCTGACACGCGTCTCTGGCACTGTTCATCACTGTTCACTGTATTTACTTTCTCTTTCTAACTTTCCGGCGAACGGTTCCTCTATCTCCGGCGATGGTTGTTTCAAAGATCTGGCCCCTTCCTCTTTCTTTAGTTTTCCGGTGACCCTTGACCTTCTTTCTTTCTTCCCATTTCTTCCGTTAAACAGATCTGTCCTCGTCATTTCTTGCCCAGAAAAAGAAACGGAAAATATTCACTCCCAACTCCGGCAGCTCCGGCGAACTCCGATTTGATTCCAGCAGCTCAAATCCAATTTTCCTCTTCCCAGACAAAACGGAAACTGTAAACTAACCATTCCGGTCGCTCCGGCGAACTCCGACCGACCATCTGATCCTACCCTCGACTATTGTAGTCTAATTTAATACAATCGGCTCCTCTATTTCGGCACGATCCGCCGGAAATTGTCGGTTCCGGCAACGGAACCAAACTGATGCTACAAAAAAAATAGGTTGCACAGGAAACTGACCGGGGTAGCAACGGTGGTCGGACCGGAAAAACACGCTCCACGAGGTCCTAAATAATGTGGGACCTACAAGAGAAAACACCGTTAGGGTGGGGGGATTTTCCCCCCAAATACCCTCCGGTGTGAGAATCATTAATCTCATACATAACATATATCACAATTTATATATATGGAGAGAGAGAGGGAGGAGAGAGAAGCTCTCTAAAAGCATCATACCTCAAATAGAAAATGGGGGGAGTATATATATTCAAGGGTGATGTCATCAATGACATCATCATCCACATCATTTTCCTTTGCCACGTGTCATGCCGTCATTGGAGGGAAATCTCTCCTGAGATTACATTTGGATAAGGCCAAGGCCCTTAGACTTGACAAGGCAAGGTTCTTTCCCGGAGACATCAGCATGCTGCTGAGAGAACCAAGATGCGACATGCGACATCCGACATGCGGGAACCAACAGGAGACATGCGACATGCAACCTCCGACATGCGGGAACCAATGTCACACATGCGGGAACCAACAGGAGACATGCGACATGTAACCTCCGACATGCGGGAACCAATGTCCCACATGCGAGAACCAACAGGAGACATGCGACATGCAACCTCCACAGGAGACATGCGACATGCAACCTCCACAGGAGACATGCGACATGTAACAACCACAGGAGACATGCGACATGCGACCTGAGACAATCATAGGAGACATTCAATACTTAACAATCATAACATTAGCAAAGATCTGACATGAGACATGCGCCCTACGATGCGCGACATATGATACATCGATAACCAACACCCGTCATATGGGAACCTCCATCCGACATGCGGGAATCAATATCTGACACACCATATACAATATGCGAGGGCCAAGCCATTGACGGAAACCAAGACCAGAACTATAGCGATAAGCCTAGCTTTGGCTAGTATTATAATCATAAGCACTCAATATGCAGCATATAAAATGTAACACAGGGGAACCAAACCATAATTATAACTTTGACAATATTCTCATAAAATTAGGGCCCCCCAAAGACTATATACTCGGGCCGGGTAACCATTTAACGGGAATAATATTTTGTCGTGGCGCATCAGACGCTTGTAGAGAATCCACGTGTGTGTGTATGTGTGTATATATATATATATATATATATATATATATATATATATATATATATATATATATATATATATATATATATATATAAAGAATGCTTTCAAAAGTGAAGGTCATGCCGACCTCTGCCTCAAAATAATAACTTTTATTATTTTAAAACGAGTTTTTAATATTTTTTATCATAATTTTTAATATTTTATTTTATATTTGAAAATTTTAATATTTAAATGTGGATAGCAAGCAGGAGCGGACTTGAACCCCCAAAATTAATGTTAACATGTAAAAAAAAAAAAATTACTAAGTGCACCCCCATTTACCAGCTCAGTCTATTCCCTTGACAAAAAAGAAAGAATCGATGTAGGTAGTTATGTAACAAACAATTATTTTTTTGAAGTTTTTGGATATTGTAATTTGTGAACGCCTTCATTTCAATCTGGGTACGCCCGATAGCAAGAGAAAATTTATGAATTTTTCACTATTAAAAGTTAATTTTTTAATAATAGTGTTCTTTTATGAAAAGGTCATTTATATTTGGGCAGGAGAGAATAACTTAAACTTATGTTCCTACTGGCTATGTTTTTCTTAATGTTGTCCCTCTACTCTACTGTTGACAAAAACTTGGGTGAGAACATGAAAATCCGTCTCATTCATGAGACGGGTCGGATCCTGACCCATCACCCGCCCAACAAAGCCAATCCACGCCTCCGCCCAAGCTTTTTGCATATGGGCGGTCGCCCAAGCTGGAATGGGCGGTCGCCCAAGCTGGAATCAGCCCACATTTGCCTTAAGCCCAATCCTTCAGCCAACATAAAGTAATAGTTTGTATACATTAACGTAATAGTTTGTATACATTAAAGTAATAGTTTGTATACATTAAAGTAATACATATATACAGAAAAGTAATAATGTTTTTTCCTATGTTTTCTTCGTTTGGCAAAAGTAATACTTATTATAACTAAAATGTAACAAACGTGTTATTTATATATAATAGTATTTGTACATAATTGTAACACATATGTATAGGTATATATGTTTTCATGTAAAAGTATTACATTATCTATAGAAATATGTTACAATTTCATCTATCAAAGTGTTACATTTACTTGTATAAACTATTACATTCATATACATGAGTTAGGGAAAAACTATTACTTAAAGTAATACATAGAAAACTTAGGGAAAAACACTATTACTTTTCTGTATATATGTATTACTTTAATGTATACAAACTATTACTTTAATGTATACAAACTATTACTTTAAGAGATGGTAACTATTACTTTTTCTCAGAAAAAAAAAAATTTAAAAAATAAAAAAAAAAATTGGCCTATAAAAAGCTGCCACGTGGCGGGTCATGCCCCATGGGTCATGGGTCGACCCGTCTCATGCATGAGACGGATCATGACCCGTCTCACAGGAGACCGCCTCTCTACTGTTTCATTTGGCCATATAAATTTCAAACCATAGATCTTTAATAACCAAGTGTCTATAAATATTTGTATATATGGATAACATTAAAGTTATAAAAAAAGTTACTAAATTTGATTTCTAAAATGACGTGTAATAATTGTGTTAGTGTTTTTAATTATAGAGTAACGGAATCACAAGGTGGCTCGCCGAAATGCCCGATCTTTATCTTGCAATCAATAAAATATCACTATCTCATTTTGTATTTATCCGTTCGTAAACTTGTTTTGCGTCTCTAGCATTACCTGTGCACATTTATGTATACATGACTAACGCTTGACAAGACTTTTTTTTTTTTGAAAGCGGGGACTTTTTCTTGCTAAAACAAGATAGACAGAAAGGTTATTACAAATTGTTCTTGATGATGATGCCAAAAACGTCGGGTCAGCTCAAATTCAGCGGTAAGTTGTATCATGTGTTTTGGTAGAAAAAACAATAGAGTAGAATCTTAACTTAGTTTAGTGTGTGGATTTAACAATAAGGAGGAAACTATGGAATTCGATTATATGGAACAAAAGCATAAAAAAGAGATAATGACACCACGATTTGTTAACGAGGAAAACCTTGGAGGTGATAACCTCTTTGGAAAAAACCCCGGGAGTTAGGTCTCCAACCTTAAAAGTTTCACTATAATGATCACGAATACAACTTTGGAAGATAATGGAGAGGATTACAAGAACTTGAGTGTCGAGTGTGTGCGTATGAGCAATAATGTATTTTTTTCCGTCTCCATTTCTCCTTAAATACAAGTAGATATGAAAGAGTCAATACGGTTCCTACAATCTCGAGATTTTGGTTTATCATTTCAACCTCCGTGAGACCAAGTCGCCCGAGCTGTTGAAGATCTGTTGAACGTGCTGGAGAATATCCCGCATTCCTTTCTTAATTACTGAAAAATAAGAATAAAAATATTAGGAAATATTGAATAAGTAAATATTAGAACAATACTTACAGGGTAATGACATCTCGGTATGCAGGATCAACTGAAGATGTCGCCATGTTGAAAAATACCCACAACAATTTGTCCCCAAAAACATTTGACTATGTTGGCAACTGAAGAGGCAAAATGTTTTTCTTTTGAATTAATGGTCCAACTGTCCGCCCGCCCGATGGGATGTTTTGGAATACGTGGCGTTAAATGGACTGGTTGGGGCGAAGGGTCTGGAGAGTTACTTTTGAAAAAGAATCCTTTTTCTTTTTATTAACCGCTTGGGAGGATAATTTAGACTTCTTAAAGCTTCCTTTTCACCTCCGTTGGCCCACGGCGCCGTTCATCTCCAAGGTAAAACTTCTCCGTCTCTCACCTTCTTCCTTTGCTTATTTTTCTCTTTTTGCTTTGTCAACCATGGGTAGGACCAGGTTGTCTTCGTCCAAACCCAAGAAAGTGTCATCCCCACAAGGTCCCGTAGAAATTAATCTCGACGATTTCGTTTGCGGAAATCTTCTTACTAAACCAGACGAAGAAACTTGTTTGTTCAACGATTCCCAAATAGAGTCTATAAAGCAAAGAATGTTGCTTCCCAAATGGTGCAATTTTTCATCCCTTTTCCATAAAACTTAGGTCCGACCATATTTCCTCAAATGGATCTCGTTTTTTCGAATATCCCTTCCTTCTAGGGTTTAGCTACCCTTTTCCACCGTTGGTTTCCCGAGTTCTTCCGAAAAACCCAACTCGCTTATGCTCAACTTATGCCGATGGCTTGGCGAGTTTTTGCTTTTGTCATTAAAGTGAACCGAGAAAATGGACTAAACCTAGTGGCTCCATGAAATTGCATATTCCTACGATCTTCAACTCTTTGGTTCCAAAAGATACCTTTTTAGAAAGAGGTCGTAGAAGTTCCTTGATGAGCACCACATCTTCCAAAGGATAGGGGATGGAAGAATAGATTTTTCTTTGTTGATAGGACGTCGATTGGAGAAAAGGATGAGATATCGAGCCAATGGAACAAGGGAGGTACTTAAATTCTTACTCTTGTGGACTTCCTGTTTCTTGAGACAACCGAATTGTAATTGTTCTTGCTTTTATGCAGATATTGATTGGGGAGAATTGTTTCCACCGTCGAAGACACTCTAACCAAGATCGAAGAATTTTTCTGTGCTCCCTCCGCATAAGAGGTCTCCCAAGGGTTTGTTGGAAGCATCGTCGACTATCCCTAAGACCTAAAGGCCTCTACTTCGCAATTATGTCCACCGGTAAGCATGGTATCTCTTTACCTTTGCTAACCGTTATCAATTTGATGCGTTATTCTTTATTGCCAATATCTATATGTCCATGCAGCTTCCAAACCGGTAGTTTCGTGGATCTCGACTTTGACCTTGATGATATTGAGGCTATGTTCTCCTGCGCCGTTGTTAAGATCGAAAAGAAACCTCCACCTGCCCCTAAGAAGATTCCTGTTCTGGATGAGAGCATAGGTATTGGCTCTAGGGTGAGGAAGAGAAAAGCGATTCAAGAGGAGGTGGTAGAAGTTGAAGACACTTTTGAAGAAATGTCCGTGGGAGATTTTAAAAAGAAATGCATGAGTTTCACAACTGGGGTAAGATAATATTAAATGGGTCTCAGATCGTTTCTAAAGTTTTATAAGATCTTTTGATATCGAATGTATTATTTTACAAAGGCGGTAGGACTTATGGAAGGTCCGGTAAAGGAGACGGAGATAGTGAAGAAGAAATCCAAGGCGACATTGCTTTGGTCAAGAAAGAGAAGACAATGTTGGAGAATAAGATAAAAGAGCATGAGAAAACCTTAGAGCAACAAGTTAAGTTGCTGGCAGAGCAAGAGCAAACGGTAAAGGATTTACTGAATAGCTTGGCGAAAAGCGAGGATGACCACAACAAAGAGATAGCAGAAGTGAAGAATTCCTGCAAACTGGCTGCGGCAAAACCGTCTCTCAATGCAAGGTAAAGATGATGAAGGAGTATCGTGAAGGGAAGGTCGATACTTGGGATATCAATAGGAATGTGCCTATTTGTTTAAGTTGACAGTGAGGTGACTGGACGAGGGCGAGGTGTCGTCAAGTCCGTATGAAACGATCGTCAAGGATGCACCAAGCAGTTGGAGAAGTGACCCCAAATGCAACACCTCGCGGCGTAAGCCACCTAAAAAAAAAGTAAAACAACTTTGTTCTTGGTCTTTTGGTGATGTTTACTGGGGTGGAATCCCTTAAAACAATTTTATTTTCGTTTGGTTTGTAATGGGTCCATAAGGACCAAAGACAATCTTTTTTACGTGTTGGGTTGGTCCAACACTTTTGCACTTTTACTGTTGGTAGCTCGGATACTTTATGGTTGCTTTAATCTAGTTAGTTTAGTAGTTTTCAAGCATGTCAAGGCTTGTTTCTTTTGGATAAATTTTTTTTTTTTTTTTGTATGTTATGCTCATAAGGTGACATGATAGTATGTCAAAATGATAGGTACTTAAGATGACACGTATATGCCATAAACCGTAGATACTTTAGATGACACGTACATGCCATAACCATAAGAATAATACGTAAGATCAATCATCCAACTGAGTGGGAATGGGTAAGCTATATGAGTTTACCCATATAGGCCCACCCCACACCTCAATTAGAGAGATAACTTGCGCTCCAGGCGAAGGTGTGGTAACCTAACATCTTAAGAAAGAGGTAATTAACTCTTTAAACCTTAGAAGGGATTGTGTACCTTTACTTGAGAAGAGATGGCCGCCTCTAACGGAGGAGAAATCGTTGTTCTTTGCGCGCATTCGACATGTCCCCATGTAAATGTGTCAATACCTCATAAGATAGAAACATGTTAAAACGGACGCCAACTAAGGTTGACGTCTCTCCACAAAGTACGTTAGTGACATCTTAATTTGTAAAGAATTAAAGAGGTGTATAGGAAAAAAGAAAGGTTGCAACAAATTAAAAGACGATCCATACCTGGAAAGATGAGTTCATGGGGAATTTTGTTTATATGTAATACCTTTTAAGATGAATGGCGTTCCAACTTCGCGGTATCATTTGGCCATCCAAGGTTGCAAGCTGATATGCTCCTTTCCCTGGGCCAGTGCATCTATTAAGTAGGGTCCTTCCCATTTTGAGGCGAGCTTGCCTGCGTTGGGTTCCTTGGTATTTTGGAATGCCTTTCGTAGGACTAAGTCTCCTACTTGAAACCTCCTAATCCTTACGTTTTTGTTGTATGATCGGGCGACCCTTTGTTGATATGTCCGCCATGCGAACTTTGGCCATGTCCCTTAGTTCGTCCACGGTATCTAGGTCATGTATCAAAATATCTTTATTATGTTCGTATGTCGCAAGCCGTATCTTGCCGTAGGTACAAGGACTTCGCTGGAATAACAGATTCGGTTCCAAATACAAGTGAGTAGGGGTTTGACCAAGAGCATTCTTAGATGTCGTCCCGTCGCCCCATAGAACCATTGGTAACTCTTCCGCCCATCGTCCTTTCTTTTGGTTCGCCTCTTTTTAAGTTGCTTATTATTATTTTGTTGCTAGACTCGCCCGTCCATTGGCTTCGAGGGTGAACAGCGAAGATGTCACCATCTTAACACCCCAAGATGTCAAGAAATCTTGGGTTCTCTTGCTAATGAATTGAGAGTCGTTGTCACAAATTATCTCTCGATGGTATTCCAAATCGGCCGAATATGTTTCTTTTGATAAAAGATATAACTTCTTTGTCACGAACTTGCACATATGCCTCAGCTTCTACCCATTTAGAAAAGTAGTCCTGTCATAGCCAAAAGAAATACTCTTCCACCTCGGTGCTCGGGCAATTTTCCTACTATGTCCATTCCCCAAACCATAAAAGGCCATGGTGAGAGGATAGGATGTAGCAATCACTGGCCGGTGCAGGATGTCCCCATGTCGTTGACAGAATCACATTTCTTTGCGTAGTCAACGGCGTCTTTTCTCATCATGGGCCGAAATAGCCCATTCTAAGAGCTTTAGTATGTAAACTTCGCCCCGGTATGATTTCCACAATCTCCTTCGTGCAGCCTCCTTGAGAACCCGATGGGCTCTATCCGCTTCTAGACATCTTAAGTAGCGACTGCAGCAGATTTTCTAAACAAGAGATTATCAATAAGTAAATATTTAGATACTCTTACCCGAAGGCTCTTGCATTCTTCTCCTCGATCTGGGATCGTATCATCTAAGAGATACTTGATAATAGGAGCCGTCCAAGAGGTTGTCACAGGAGAGGAAGGTATGTCGACATCTAGGGCAAACATCTCAAGATGGTCAATTGCTGGGATGTCAATATGCACAATTGGGATACTAGTTTGTGAGATGCTTTTGAAGGCTGAACCCAAGTTTGCCAGAGCGTCTGCTTGAGAATTTTCTTCTCGTGGGATTTGTTCCAAGGAAAATGTTTTGAATTTGGCCGAAATAGTTTTTACAATTTCCAAATATGTCGTCATCTTGGCATTTTTCGCGACGTAGGACCCGTTGTACTGGTTAACAATTAGCAAGGAATCCATGAGCACCCGGATATGCTTGATATCTAAGTCATGGGCTGCAGCTTAAACCCGCAATTAGAGCCTCATACTCTGCTTCATTGTTGGTAGCCTTGAAACCGCAATCGATAGATTGTGGTATTATGTCCCCTTGTGGCGATTTTAGTACAACTCCAAGACCTGTACCTCTCATGTTGGAAGCACCGTCCGTGTAGAGAGTCCAAATTTTTAGGATGTCATCATCTTGAAGTTGCTCGTACTTCCAATTCCACCTCTTGTTGTGTGGTTGATCGAAATCAGCTACAAAATCGCCTAGGGCTTGGGATTTTATTGCAGCTTTGGGCTCGTACTTGATGTCGTATGTGCTTAATTGTACGCACCATTTCGCCATTCAACCCGACATCTCTCGGTTTTCTCATAACATTCTTAATAGGATAGTTAGTGCGTACAATTATAGTATGTGTTTCAAAATAGTGCCTTAATTTAATAGAAGCGCTTATCAAAGCTAAAATTAATTTTTGTAAATGAGAATACCTCGGTCTCTCGCATCTAAGAGTGTCTTACTTATATAGTAGATGGGTTGCCGATTACCATCTCGTTCATTACCATGATCGCGCTTACAGCCGCCTTCCTGACACCGCTAGGTAGATGTAAAGATGTTCTTCCTTCGAGGTTTGGGCCAATAAGGGAGGTGTCGACAGGTGCAAGTTTTGAGCTCCCGAAAAGCTTCTTCATGTTGGTCCTCCCATTGGAACTTTTTGTTCTTTCTTAAGATGTCGTAGAAAGGTTTGCATCGATCTCGAGGATTTTGAAATGAATCGTGAGTGCGGCAATTTTTCCTGTCAATCTTTGGATGTCCTCGACAGATTGAGGTGATGACGGGTTGATAATAGCACGTATTTGTTCGGGGCGGCTTCAATGCCTCTTTTAGTAACCATATAACCCAAAACTTGCCGGCCTTCATTCCGAAGTTGCATTTAGCTGGATTAAGTTTCATATTGAAACAATCCAAGATGTCAAAAGCTTGAGAGAGGTTGCTTATGTGATCCTCGGCCTTCTTGGACTTTACTACCATGTCGTCGATGTATACCTCCATTGTGTCCCCAATCTGATCTTTAAACATTTTGTTTACGAGCCTTTGATACGTTGCACCCGCATTTTTAGTCCAAAAGGCATGGCAATATAACAATAAATACTGTGGGCGTTATGAAGGCAAATGTCCTCTTGGTCGATGGTTCCATCCGAATTTGTTGAAATCTCGAGGACGCGTCCCATTTAATGTGAGGAGTTCATGTCCGGAGGTGGCATCAACTAATGAATCTATGTGCGGCAAAGGGAAAGGATCTTTTGGGCATGCTTTATTCAAGTTGGTGAAGTCGACACAAACTCGTCATTTCCCGTTTCTCTTCTCTACCACAACCACGTTTGCTAACCATCTTGGATAATCGACCTCCCGTATCATGTTGGCTTTGAGTAAGCGCTCTACCTCTTCCTTGATGATCCGATTTGGTTTCTGCAAACTTCCTACGTTTCTGGTGCACTGGTTTAAAGCTAGGATCTACGTTAAGTTTGTGAGTGATGACATCTTTGCTGATGCCTGTCATGTCATCATGTTTCCAAGCGAAACTCTTTATTCTGCTTCTTAATAGGTTCACAAGCTCCTCTTCTATATCTGACGGGATGTCAGTGCCAATAAGTACTTTGATGTCCGGGTTGGAAGGGTCTAGCAATACTTCTTTCACATCATCCTCCCTAGCTTCCAGGACTTCACGTACTTTCCTCGGTAATTGCTATGCTTGTTTTGGAGATGTCGACGCCTTCATTGAAGTTTTATAACATTCCTTGGCTACTTGTTGATCACTGTAAATCTTAGCGACACCCCAAGGTGTTGGGAATTTCACACACTGATGGTAAGTGGAGGGTACGGCCTTCATCCCATGAATCCACGGTCTTCCAAGAATGACATTGTAAGATGTTGCGCAATCAATTACGCAGAACCGCTCCATGGTGTTGAGGCCCTTTGAGTATATTGGAAGTTTGATCTCCCCCACCGTTTCTTTGACTTCACCACTGAAGCCTACCAGCACTGAAGACTTTTTGACGATCTCCGATTCTGGGATGTTCATTTCCTTAAGGGTACCCAACATAATAAGATTGACGGAGCTGCCCCCATCTACCAGGATACGTCGTATTGTACAGTTGGCGATCTGCAAAGAAATAACTAGACCGTCGTGGTGAGGTTCTAGCAGGTTCTCTCGATCGCTTTCATCAAAGGTGATTGGATCCTGGCAGAGCGTCGACATCCTGGGCTGTCTTTCTGGCTTCTCCTCTTTTGACTCCTTAGCATGTCGTTTTGCGGCAGAATAGGATGTTCCACATATTTCTGAGCCTCCACTAATGAAGTTGATCACCTTTGTTGATGCTGGGGGAGAAACTGGTCTTTCAGCTTCATGAGGAGCTTCTGCATTTTCAGCCTTCTTCTTTCTGGATCCCAACAACTCCTTAAGATGTCCTTTCGAGAGCAAATAACTGATCTCCTTTCTTAACGCGATGCAATCTTCAGTAACGTGTCCAAAGTCTTCATGGTAAGCGCACCATTTTGATTTGTCACGCCATCCTGTGGTTTTGTCCGTTTTCTTTGGCCATCTGGCTTTGTCTCCCAGGTTGCCCATTGCACAGAGTACACCTGAAATGTCAACAGAAAAACAATAATCAGAAATGTTAGGCACATTATCATTATCTTCATCCTCACCGTCTATTGAATTAATTTTGCTAGTGTCAATTCTCGGATAAGGATTGGGACGGTTGTTCCTGCGATGGGACGATTCAGTCTTTCTGTCGGGATGGTCATATGTCGACATCTTGGACGATGACTTCGATCTTCGCAGCTCATCTTCCTCCAGTCTTATGAATCTCAATGCCCTGCTCCTGACTTCTTCTAGCCGCTTACAAGGAGTCATCACCAAATCCTGATAATACTGTGAATCTTTCTTCAACCCCATTTTGAATGCTTCTGTGGCTGTCGACATGTCAAGATTGGGAATTTCTAGCACCTCTTTATTGAACCGGTGGACGTAATCCTTTAGAGTTTCATTAGGCTGCTGGGTCACATTGTAAAGATCACTTGTCAACCTTTCAAATTGTCGACTGCATGAGAATTGGTTGTAGAACATGTTGATGAGCTGGGCGTATGAACCAATTGAACCTAGGGGTTGTCTAATCAGCCATTTGAGAGCTGGTCCAGACAAGGTGGATCCAAATCCCCTGCATAAGCAAGCCTCCCGGAATTGAAGCGGAATATGGATTATGTCCATCTTTTCTTGATAGTGTGCAACATGCTCCTCTGGGTCCGTGGTACCGTCGTACAACTTCATAGATGGTACACTGAAACGCTTCGGGATGTCGACATTTGCAATTGCTGGGACAAACCGGGATTGATTGTAACAGTTTTGGGTCACTGGTTGAATTGGAGGAGTTACTCCTGGCACGTTCATTATTAGCTCTCTGAGATCCTGCATCTGTTTGGCTAGTGGATTTCCTGCAAAAGGGTCAGCCATAGGAATACGATTGAAATTATTATTATTGAAAAGATTATTTAGCAAACCAGAGTTGTCCGTAGTAGTCGTGACAGTAGTGTTGTCAATGAATGGGATGAATGGGGTGAATCCTGCGGAAGATGGCGTCAATGGGGTGTCCCCAGGCAAAGATGTCGACATCATTAAAGATGTCAGCGGATGAGTTTGAGGAGGACTGCCCATTGGAATGAATTCACTCTGAAATGTAGATCCTCCGGTGTTGTCAAAGTTGAGAACCCTTGCACGCAGTGGTGATATGTTCTCAAGCCGAGATGCGATGAGCTGTTGGTCTTTCTGCATCTTAATCATGGAATTGGTCAACACCTTCGAATTGTTGTCTTGCTGGTCCAACCTTTGATTCAACCTGGTCAGGATACTCCGGATGTCAGCATCTGCATTGGAAGAGGTTGCCCCCTTTTGTGGAGTCTTCGTAGGTTGAGTTGGTTGAGGCCCGGTCTGAGGAGGTGGTGGTAACAAGCTGGTTCTACCTCCTGATGTGGGAACAACGGCGGGACCTTTGCCGGCGGAGGACACATTGGGGGGTGCAGACATAGTGAACTTGATCAGGAAATGATCCAAATAACCGATAAACCACGAGGCCCCATGGTGGGCGCCAAATTGTTTTGGTAGAAAAAACAATAGAGTAGAATCTTAACTTAGTTTAGTGTGTGGATTTAATAATAAGGAGGGAACTATGGAATTCGATTATATGGAACAAAAGCATAAAAAAGAGATAATGACACCACGATTTGTTAACGAGGAAAACCTTGGAGGTGATAACCTCTTTGGAAAAAACCCCGGGAGTTAGGTCTCCAACCTTAAAAGTTTCACTATAATGATCACGAATACAACTTTGGAAGATAATGGAGAGGATTACAAGAGCTTGAGTGTCGAGTGTGTGCGTATGAGCAATAATGTGTTTTTTCCGTCTCCATTTCCCCTTAAATACAAGTAGATATGAAAGAGTCAATACGGTTCCTACAATCTCGGGATTTTGGTTTATCATTTCAACCTCCGTGAGACCAAGTCGCCCGAGCTGTTGAAGATCTGTTGAACGTGCTGGAGAATATCCCGCATTCCTTTCTTAATTACTGAAAAATAAGAATAAAAATATTAGGAAATATTGAATAAGTAAATATTAGAACAATACTTACAGGGTAATGACATCTCGGTATGCAGGATCAACTGAAGATGTCGCCATGTTGAAAAATACCCACAACAACTACTTTGAGTCAACGGTCAAAACATCAAAGCATGTTGAATAGTAAAAGAAGAACCTCCCGTTGCTGGCTTGAGAGGCAAAGCCTCAACAAAAATCCAAGACAACCCAAAGTAAGGCTCAAGTTTAGCGAGCTTTTCCCTCGAGGGTTTCGCACAGATTTTTTTCAGAACACTTTAAGAGCAAAACTAACAAACTATATAAGCAACCTCTTTGGCTCAAACCTAATTATCTTTTAGCTTACAAAAAGGTCTTACAAAGTGGTTCCATCATGGAATGCACGTGACATTACCTTTACACCAGCATCAGTGCATAGTTTCACTGCTTCTCTGACACCTGGACGGCAAGGATCCTGCACATAAAGAAAGATTTCAGCTAAACCGGAGTGCTGCAACACAACCAAATTAACAGGAAAGTAATTGTGCAACTGGCAAAACAGAGATTTTTATGTGTGTGTGTGAGAGAGAGAGAGGGGGAGAAGAAGAAGAAGAAGCATGCAACTCTTAGCTTAGAAAAAAAGTCATTGACAAGGTAAAACATCAATAAATATTGAAATAAACTCCATTTCATACTTTCTGTAAGCAACAGCCACACACCGCAAGCTCCTTGCAGCCATATCTTCAATAGCTTTCTGAAAAAACTCCTGCAGAAAGGATGAGGTACATCAATATATATAGCCTTCGGCAAGTCTTTTAATTTCTTTATTATTGTTCTTATTTTACATATATGCTTTGATATTGGTCTTCAGAAGTTATTGCAATGTTCCTCTTTCAGCTAATGAACACACCGCTTCTTACTGACCCTATCATTTTCAATGGATTGCAAAGAACCCTGTGCATCCAGATATCCTGTACATGAGCTTAGAATTATTTCAGCCGCTCCCTTCCAATGTATACGAGTTTCAGAGTCAGCCTGCCATATATAGAAAAGCTGATTAACCATTGAATATTATCAGGGTTTGCTGGAAATCTACCTCCCCCCCCCCCAAAAAAAAAATAAAAAAATAAATCATTGAACTCACTGAGTGTGTATTTCAGTTTTTGTTAGAAAAGCATGGGACATGCACACCTACATATAGTGCAGTTAGACAAGCAATAGTACTATTTAAACATGGACTTCACTCCAGAATACCCAGAATTTTAAACAATCAACCATGAATTACGCGTTCCCCTTCAGGAATGTCAATATTGACACATCAATGAGATAGTGAATGATAAAATCGTGAACCACAATTTATAACCAAAGAAATTTACTTCCTATGTCTCAATAAGAAAAGAGTCGCCTTTAAGAGATTGTACTTTTTAAATATTTAGAATGAATGAGGTCTAAATGTGTTCAATCTCTAAATCAATCAGACCTTAAAAATTAAAGACTGCATTTATATTCTAACAACTTCATATCTAAAAGGCCCAATTCAGATATAAACGGATCAGACTTGAAAACAAGTCTTAAAAGTTTAATCCCATCCAAACCAAAGGATTTGACAAAAGAACACATTATATTTATTTTACATCATTCCTACACCCTTCAGGAATGTCAATATTGACACATCAATGAGGCCACTGAGCATCTAAAGCAACATTGCTTAAAAAATGTTTGCCCCCATGTATATGCACCACAAATTGAAGAAACTATTGATGTTACTTCAGATTTGGGCGGGGTAGGGCATTATCAAACCCAACTGTGGATTTCCAAATTTTAGCCCCAAATCCAAATCAAAATCAAAATGAGATTTTTCCATGAAAAGAAATCAGAAACTAAATTAACAGACGCTATCATTCTTCATCGAAATCAAATTAGTAGGAGGGAGATGAGCCCTACCCCGCCCCTGCGAGAGAGAGAGAGAAAGCGAGAGAGAGAGAGAGAGAGAGAGAGAGAGAGAGAGAGAGAGAGAGAGAGAGAGAGAGAGAGAGAGAGAGTCACCTGTGCCGGAGGAAGAACGCCGGAGGAAGAATAGCCGCTGGAGGAATAACAGTTGACGCTGAGAGGGAAGCAGAAGGAATCGCCTAGAATCGCCGCTGCGGAAGAGTGAGAGAGGAAAAGAAAAACAAGGGTTTTTCTAGTAGTGGAATCGTCATATGCACAAAAAAAAAGTTTTTTAATTTAGTAATTAAATTTTTTAATTTATTTTTTATATCAAAATCGGTCGTCTTTGCAAATAATAAAAAATTCAATTTTTAAATTGTTTAATTTAATATTTTTATAAAACGTGATTGCTAAAGCCATCACCTTTGATAAAAATACAATCGCGTTAGAATTTCGCATTCCCGCGTCCATACTAAATTGTTGGCGCTAAAGGAAAAACATATAATGTGATGGCATCTGTGACTGCTTAGCCATCACGTTAGCCTACTGTGACTGCACTAAATGCAGTCACAAAGGCCGTCTCCTTATATACTAAAACGTGACTGTTTTTTTTTGCCATCGCCAAAAGCAATCGCGAAAGACCAGTTTTCTTGTAGTGGGATAACGGGCTACACGGGCTGCGGGCTACGGGCCAAAATTTTGTCCACGGGCTAAGGCCCATTTTGGCCTTCATCACCATGGTGACGCCCATGTCACCAGAACCTTCCCAGTTTCCTTTCTTGCTGATTGTCACCAATAACCTCGTGGCATGACTCCCAACCATTATAAGTTAGTAGAACCTAATCCAACCCGGATATGAATTAATCCTTTTTAACCTAAGTTAAAGTAGAATACCTTGGCTAGGCCATGATGTCTTATTTGGTCAAAATGGAATTGTGGGAGTAGATAAATATTATTCGAAAAATGGTGGGTAAGCTTGATTCGTAACTTCACGAAAGTGGTTCAAACTTGGAAAGTAGGTCTTGCACTTTTATTAAGATTATTCAAGGTTGAGTAATGACTTCGTAGAAATGGTTTATGGTTCAGGGTGGCCTTACTTGCTCCCATACCCTTGGTGATTCGTTGAATAGTGTAGAGACTATAATTACACTATTGTGTTGGTTAGGAATGTATATGTGTTACATCGTTGTACTGTATTCCCCGTGTGGATTATTTGACATATTGATATATTGTATCCCAGTTGTGGATTATCTGGCATGTTGATTATATTGTATCCCGGTGTGGATTATGTGGTTATATTGTTACCTTAATTGAATTCATATTCATTGATGGTATTATGCTTAGTGTATTAAATGTATGTTGCACTATAGTATTGATTTAACATGAGTATATTTTACCATGTTGTTATATTATTATCCCTTTTGTGAATTTTATTTCAAGTAACTATTATGTGCTTGGATATTACATGTGATTCGGGGGTATAATGGAATTCAATCAATTATTGATTTGTTCTATAAGTGATTGAAGGTTCATCATACCTGTGACCTCTTCCCTCTGTGGCCACAGTGTGGGTGTGCTAGCAGCTGTATTGAGCCAAAAGCCTTACAGTCCGCGATTTGGTGATTAGGGGAAATGCTTCTGTATTAAGCCAAAAGCTTTACAGATAGCGGTAATATTGTTGGATACTCTGATTAAGTATCCGATTTTCTTATATGGATCTCTGGAGTATGAGTCCTATAAGCGGTGAATGTGCTGGAGGTAGTTCACCAAAGTGTGGAGTTTTACTCCCACGTTGTACGACTTATTGTTCAGACGGGAAAGGTAAAATGAGGTAATGTAAGGTGTTTACCGCTTTAATAATGTGCTATGTGTAACCATGCTATGTGTTGCATCTTGTTTGGCATCTTGCTGCATTCATAATAGCTTATTGAGATTTATTCTCACCCCTTCCCTTTTACTGCTTTAGATTGTCTTTGAGACAGTGACTCGAACCGGTGAGGCCGGGGATAAGAGCGTGGACTCTTGCTGGGACTTGTCGGGTTAAGTATAGGAGCTCGGTTGTCCTAGGAGTCCTATTTAAGTATTTCTCTTTTATAATTTGTATGGAAAACTCTTTTGTTAAACAATGTTAATTAGGGTTTTCAATGTAATTGATTAAGTATGGTTGTTGAAGTATTTGTTTAAATTCCTCCGAGTGGAAATATTATCAGTTGATTTTATTTTTAAAGTTTGAGAATTGATTTTCTTTTAAAGTGAAATAAAAGTTTTAAAATTTAGATGGGTTTTCTTAGTTGAGCTCCTCAAGCTCGGGACACGCGTTAGGTCCCGGGTTGGGGTGCTCACAATTTTTCTCTATGTTTTCTTCGTTTGACAAAAGTAATACTTATTATAACTAAAATGTAACAAACGTGTTATTTATATGTAATAGTATTTGTACATAATTGTAACACGTATGTATAGATATCTATATGTTTTCAAACAATAAGTTACAATGAGTTTAAATTTATCATGATACATGTAAAAGTATTACATTATCTATAGAAATATGTTACAATTTCATCTATCAAAGTGTTACATTTACTTGTATAAACTATTATATTCATATACATAAGTTATTACTTTTGCCAAACGAAGAAAACATAGGAAAAAATACTATTACTTTTCTGTATATATGTATTACTTTAATGTATACAAACTATTACTTTATATGCATACAATTATTACATTATGTTATAGTAACTATTACTTTTCACAAACCGAAAAAAAAAAATTAAAATTTTTTTTGGCCTATGAGAGACTGCCACGTGAGCAAAATTTTTTTTTAATTTTTTTTTTTTTTGGGCTGCTTGGGGCCAATTGGGGCTAAGGATGGAGCAATTTGGGGCCAAAGGTTGTTGGCTGGACTGGACCAAGACTTGGAATGACTTGGGCGGGCGCTGATACACCTTGGCGCGGGTCATGAATCCGACCCGTCTCATCATGGATGAGACGGGTATTCATGTTCTCACATGAGTTTTTGTCTTACTTGAATTTTTAAGAATTTATATGGATTTTATGAAACTTATATTAGTAATTATGAAATTAACGTAATTATTGAAGTATAATGATAATTGAATTGAATTGATAATTAATTATGGAGATATTATTGAATTTATGGAGATATATAAAAATGTAATTTAATTGAGTGATTTAACTCATCTAAGCTTTAAATACCTATGTTGGAGAAGTAATAACAAAGAAACCAAGTGACATAGTTGTCGGGCGGCTAGAGTAGCTTGGTGCGAACCGGGTTTTGAAAAATGGCAACCTCTTTTTTTTTTTTTTTTTTTTTTTTTTTTTTTTTCGATATCTCGATTTCCAAATTACTTTGACTAATCCCGAACCACTCGCCCCACCGCCTTCAGCCGACCTCGGTGGAGGTAAATCGCGAGATATGCCCGAGGCGGCGTAAGCAAGACTCTTATACTTCCCTCCCAAGGAGCCTCCTACAAGGCATTTACATCACCAATAAATTGGCTGCTGCAGCTGCTCCTGTCAAGATTTGAACTCCCCAGCCCCAAGAGAGCTGCCAAAATTTGAACTCCCCAGCCCCAAGGGAGCCCTCCTACAAGGCATTTACATCACTCTTATATCACCAATAAATTGACTGCTCCAGCTGCTCCTGTCAAAATTTGAACTTCCCATGCTGCTTCCTTAACCACACGGATGTGCCTCGGGGAACTCCTAAGGATCCTGAAACTCATGATATATTTTTCCACAAATATGATTTCCAGGAAAATCGAACCTATGCCCTTCCAAAAAAAAGGCCGGTTAGCATACCACAAGATCAAGAGACCTTAGGTAAAACTGGTAACCTCTTATTTTTAAAATGGCAACCTCTTATATTTGGGGGATGCGCGCCCATGGGTAAAATTGGAAGTATATAGTTTAAGGTCATTTTGATTTAATCAGAACTTATTATAAGAAAGTGATTTGTTATAAAAGTAACTTATGAGTCAAAATATTTTAATTAAAATTGAGTATTAATTTATACTCCCTCCGTCCCAATAAAAGCTGCCCAAATTTTTCTGTGCACGCAAATTAATAAAATGAGGGGGAAGTAAAAATGTTGTGAGTGTAATTTGAAAATAGGAGAGAGAATGAGTGGAGGGAATAGTAAATTATAATAGTGTTGTGAGTATTAAAATAATGTAGGAGAGAGAATGAGTGGAGGGAATAGTAAAGATTTCTTTGCCAAAAAAGGAAAGTGGAAGTTTATTAACTGACACCCAAAATAAGAAATGGGAAGCTACTATTGGGACGGAGGGAGTAATTGACTTGCTTTGTTGATTCTCTCACCATACATGCACCCCACGTTCCTCCAACAATTCACAGAAACAACAAGCTGAAATCATCCCTGACCAACAACCATTTTCATTTTGTCAGATAACTCAAAATATTTTCTTTCCCTTGACATTTTCCCTTTGGGTTTCTGTCCTTTTTTTCTTCCATTTCCTCTCCCTGCATAAGAGATTTGGAAAAAAAAAAAAACCAAACAAACACACACACACACACACATCAGGTACAGATTTTTCATCTTCTGTTCTTCCATTTTCATTCATTAAGAAATTGTCTGCTCGAATTGATTATGGTTCGAGCGCTTGTGGAAGAACAAGAAAATCTCAAGTCGAGACCGAATCATTTTAAAGGAATGCACGAAAATACAAACACGGATAGGCAATGGCAAAGTATGATCATCGAGAGCAATCGTAGCTCGTCAGGGGAAGATAATAAGCAAACCTCAAGAAGCTTTGCATCCGGATCTTTATATGATCAACCTCATCAGCAAATTGGGGCCACCTTAACCAGAGAAACCAAGATTAAATCACGCTTAAGCATGGATGGAGGCTCAAACAAAGAAAAACAAAACTCAGGCATGTAATTTTCTTGCCATTTCATCATATTCTTCATTTTTTTTTCTAATTTTTTTGATTAGATATCTTGAAATCCTGAAAGTTGCAACATTTATGACATTGGGCATAAAAAATAATGCTCCCTCCATCCCGAAATCAATGTCCAAAAAAATTTCAAATTTGCTCTTGATCATGAGCATTTGATAGTTTTTTTTTTACTTTCATTTTGGGACGGAATATTTGAATTCTACAAATTTGACAGCTCTGAGGATGTTGTGATTTTCTTCATAATATTGATGCAAGAGAGGCATAGATGAGAGGCCTCAAAAATAACAAAAAAAAAATCTTGAAATTGAATTAGACAATTTAGATATTTTATTTATTTTTACATGTTTTTGTTCATCAATGAGTTCAATTTTCAATCTTTCAGACATGGAATTGATGAAGGAAAGGTTTGCAAAGTTGCTTCTGGGAGAGGATATGTCAGGTGGAGGAAAGGGCGTCTCATCGGCTTTGGCATTGTCAAATGCAATAACAAATCTAGCAGGTATGATATGTTTTAAATAAGGCTAATAAAATGTTTTGAATTTCGGTGCTCTGTTTTTTATATATCGTGTTCTTGATCGAATACTCTCAGCTTCTGTATTTGGGGAACAATCGAAATTAGAGCCTATGCCAGCAGAAAGAAAAGCAAGATGGCGAAAAGAAATTGATTGGCTATTATCTGTTACGGATCACATTGTTGAATTCGTTCCTTCCAAGCAAAAGAAAGACGGCATAAATATGGAGGTAATAATCTCAATCTCTTCTCTTCTCTTCTCTCCATTTTCCACATCCCCATTTCTTGATTTTTAGAGGGTTTTATAAAGTTGACTTTTTGAACAGATTATGGTCACGAGGCAACGGACAGATCTTCATATGGACATCCCCGCCCTTCGCAAGCTTGATGCTATGCTTATTGTAAGAACAAATTTCTCATTTCTTTGATCTTTTAGTCAAAACATTAGCATATATTCTGTCTTTTTTTAAAAAAAAAAATTTGAATGGTTCTTTTTATTATTAATTGGTGACTTTGTTTTATTACAATAGCTAGAGTGAAATCTACTATTGGTGGGGATTGAACCCCATACCTATTGTATAAAAAGAGATATTTGATGCCGTTTGAGCTAATATTGAACAGGATTGCTTAGACAACTTCAAGGACCAAAATGAGTTCACTTATGCATCAAAAAACGATAACGATAAAGGGAGTAGCAAGAGGGATGATGACAAATGGTGGCTACCGACTCCTAAAGTTCCCAAAAATGGCTTATCCGATGTCACAAAGAAATGGTTGCAGTTTCAGAAAGACTCAGTAAACCAAGTCCTCAAAGCAGCCCTAGCCATCAACGCACAAATCCTAACGGAAATGGAGATCCCAGAAAACTACATTGAGTCCCTACCCAAGGTAAGGATGAAAGTAACATAAATTTAGTCAATATTTGTGTAATTAGATCAGAAACCTGACTATTTATTTTTGTTTTGCTTAAATCGTAGAATGGTCGGGCAAGCCTTGGAGACTCTATCTATAAAAATATAACAGTTGAATACTTTGATCCCGACCATTTCCTTTCTTCCATGGACTTGTCTTCAGAGCATAAAATTCTAGATCTCAAGAACAGGATCGAGGCGTCAGTGGTGATCTGGAAGAGGAAGATGAATGCTAAAGATAGCAAATCTGCTTGGGGTTCAGCTGTTAGCATGGAGAAGAGAGAATTATTCGAGGAAAGAGCAGAGACCATATTACTAATTATCAAGCAGCGTTTCCCTGGAATTCCTCAATCTTCACTAGATATCAGCAAAATCCAGTACAATCGAGTAAGAACTAACTTCAACCCTATTTCCCCCGTTCCTCATTTCGGCTTTCTCAAATTTTAACTTTTTTTTTTTTTTGCTTTGCAATTTCTCAGGATGTTGGACATGCTGTTCTTGAAAGCTATTCAAGAATATTAGAAAGTCTAGCACATAAAGTCATGTCAAGAATAGAAGACGTACTCCATGCAGATTCACTTGCACAAGATCAGTCATCAGGGGAAGTGAAAAAGAGCCCCGTAAGGGGTTCTTTACAAGTAACACAATCAGGGAGATTTCCTAACGCGAAAGAAGAGTTAGATAAGCTAAATTCAACTGAGACTCCAAACTCAATGACATTATCCGATTTTATGGGTTGGACTTTAGATCAAGGAGAAAATAATGACACAAAAAAAGACTCAGAGTTGACCAAAGACGTGCCTTTGGGCAAACCGCCTATTATTGCAACCAAGAAAGTTTCTTACATAGAGAAGCTGGAGAACTTAGGAGGTTTAAGAAGTCCGACAGCACGCCATTAATGGGTTCTAAAAATAGTAGAGAAAAACAGTAACGGAGTTGGAGGAAGAGACTGACTGACCAAGAGACGAAAAATCTTGGCCCTCGGCAGTAGATTTACATTCAGACCTGTATAGGTTTTCTATTGACTGTAATTTCCTTCCTTTGTGTATATATAGAAAAAGTATGATAGGCCGACTTAGGCTTTTCTTTGTACAAGAAATTTACTTTGTTGACTTGTACTTATAACACAAATTTGTTGTACTGACTTCTCCCACATAACCATCATCCGTTTTTTTTTTTTTAATAAATTTATTTATGCAAATCTGCATGTGTACAACAATAAAAATATACCCTCCATCCAAAAGTTAGTCCCACTTTTTTTGGCGTTAACTTGAGGGAGTATTTGTTTTTGCTACGAGCAACTAAAGGGTGATGAGAACATTGTAGCATAAGTTATGGAGCACACTAGTCAGACTGAGAAGGAAAGCATTGATATAAATATCGAGGTCTTGAGTAGGCTTCAGAAATACTTACAAGCTGAATGAAAAATACATTTGAACACAAAATGCAATGATTTTTCATGAATTTGAGCGAGAAAATTAGATTTTGCCACGAGGCCCGAGCTTGGGGGGTTGTTGTGGGCCCTTAACGATAGGTAAGATGTCACCTGTAGCTGTTGTGCTGAAGTAGGCAAGGGTTGAGGCACCTCCTATTATCAAGAATTTGAGCAACAAGCCTCTCTTTGTGAACGGAGCAGCGAATGTCTCGAAGAACTTGCTCTGCGATGGGAAATGCAAAAGAGTAAAAAATTTAATTCGAAAACTCATCTCGAATAATCAAGAAGGCGCCACTGCAGGAATGTTATGATGTAACTAGAATCATCAAAAATTTCATTTCAAACCAAATTTTTACCATACAATTTAACCAATTAAGAGCCTATCTGGTTAAGGACAAGAAACTGGTCGAAAATCCTGCATATTAATGGCAAGATTAAGAAAGCCAATTTTTGAAAGAGGGGCAAGCATTTCTAACGATACAATATATTGCAGCGAATATTTAATAAACGGTGCAATTAAAAACTGAGAATTTATTTCAGACGTAAGATTTTATTTTATATAATTCCATCAATGCTTAATAACATTAAGCCTGTAATGAGGCATTCTTTTTATTCTTAGTGCTCAAAATACGTTGTTCCAAATAATCAAGAACATAGCAAAACTGACCACTGATGACAGACCACAAGCTACTTCAAAAAGAGGCAATTTTGATTACTTTCATTTTTTGTCATTTTAGTATTAATTTCATTTATGATAGTTCAAATAGCAGGAAATAAATCATGAGTTTCGCGTACCAAAAAGCAAGCAAAGAAATGGATTTGAGCAAGTGAAATTACCTGGAGGGAGTTGTAGGGTGAAGGGGCATCAGATCCATACAAGTCCCATTGGCCAGTGGTGTTGCCCAAATCCTCCAAATCAAAGTAGACACTCTTGTCTCCATATTTGGCTACCACAGCCCCAGCTCTACACAATAGCCAACTATTAAAATCAGTTTTTTTCACACCTTTTTTTTCAAATTGAGGTTTTTTTTTTTTTTTATTATTATTATTAATGAATGCCTTAAATTATTAAAAATTTGACACTTGAAAGTGTCTTTTGGTGGTGGGATTGAACCCTGACATTTCATATTTCATATAGAAAGGAATATCGGATGCCGCTTAAGCTGTTTGACAGCTTTTCACGATTTTAATACACACAAACACACTCAATATCCGTTTATCTATCGTATCTGTTTTAGCTTAACCAGATGTCTCTAATCGACCTTGTGAATGCAATTGCACTTAAAATTGGCTAGTACAATGTATGGTTCATAGAAAAACACACGCACACACACAGAGAACATGGGAATTGAAATGAATTACTTGTAGGTCTTGGGTTTGAAACTCTGGTGAGAAGGCTTGAATTGGAGTTTGGTTCCACTGAAGGAACTTCCAGCTAGACCCTTGACTTTGGTGGGCTGAACAACAGGAGCAAAAGATACTAGAGATGCCATTGTACCACTTTTCTTGCCTCAAATTAAGTGAACTGGTTTCAATCTTCAGTTGGCAATTTGATCAACTGGTGATGTGTTTGGGCTTTTGATCTTCTTGCATGGATCTCAGCTTGCCATGTGGCAAGTTGGATTTCCTTGGAAGAGATCTGAGAGATGCCACGTTGGTCAATGCTGGATAAGGCTATCCCTCAAGATTATTGGTGAATCCTGGCCTGGAACATTGCCTGCCTGAGTAATATTGTCAAACAGGTTACGTTCTACCCTGGTGCGCTTTATAAACAGTCAAATTGCTGATATTACCAACCTGAAATGACTAACATAACCCTTACATTTTTCTTCTATGACCCAAGTACCCCTCTCAAGTCCCAAATCCCAATCCAATCCAATCCTCACCATCTTCTTCTAGCTTCCCCCTCCCTTATCTTATCCTTCTCTTTCTCCCACAAGAAAAGAAGGGAAAATGTCACTCCTGCAACTTCCCCTCTCCAAATTCAAATCCCTAAACCTCACAAATCCATTTCTCCATGGCTCCTCCCCACTTCTCAAGAAACCCTCTTCTTCAACTCACCCACTTCGCCTGACTACTTCTCCGATGACCATTCGAGCCGTTAAGTATATGCAAGGCAAAGTCATCTGCGACAGAAGCGACAAGACCGTCAATGTTCAGGTCGTCCGTCTTGCCCCACACCCAAAGTACAAGCGTCGTGTTAGAAAGATCAAGAAGTACCAAGCCCATGACCCGGAAAATCGTTTCAAAGTTGGGGATATTGTTCTGCTCCAAAAGATTAGACCCATTAGCAAGATGAAAACTTTCCTTGCCGTTGCACCTCCTCCCAGAAATTCAAAGCCCAAGAAGGCGGAGGCGGAGGCGGTAGAGGGTGAGACGACGGAGGAGACGGCCGAGGAGGAAACTAAAGCGGCTCCCCAGGAGCTTGGACTTCCATTAGAGTCTCAGCAAGCATAATAATGTGAGATAGTCTGTCCTTTTTTTCCTTTTCATTTTTTTTGGTATTATTTTGACAATTGAATTGCTATTATTCGAAATTGAGTTTGTTTGGTCTATTACTGTATTTGCGGAGGGAATGTGATTGTGATTGTGATTGTGATTAGAGATTGAATCGTGATTGTGTCGAATTGTTCTTAGATTTCTTGGAAGATTTTACCAAGTGTTCGACTATTTGCTTGTGAGAAAATCTCAAACTTAATTTAAAGATAGATGTTTTTTTAAGCTAAACTGTAAACTACACTTTAATTTGAAGAAAAGAGAGCTTAATTCAGGCAAATAAAAGGTACAGAAAAATGGAAGCTATAAAGAAATGGGAATATGTGTTTTGTATACCTCATACAAGCAAAGGAAGAATTACCCAGTATCCAAAATCTTTTAACTACAGAAACCATATAGAAATTCAGAAGTAAATAACCTAATTACTTGAACATAAGAGAGCCATTGTTTCATGACCTAGCTTCTTTCTTTGCCTATAACTGAAGTCACGAACCCACATAAATAAGAGGTCCTCGAATGAAACTCTATAATATTTATAATTAGTCAGCTAGCGGAACGATCAATGATCGTCACATTGCAGGCTTGTCTTAATATTGCGCAGTGTATGGGAAATAATATTGCTAACAGACTCCACAGATTCCGTATTAAGCTTGGCCGTCGGAGAATTACTTGTAAGAACTTGAAACGCGATAGTCAGCAAAGATCCTCCTTCTGTGCTCTTCTCCTCTGGCTTTGAAGTGATCACCAAAGGCCTCGATTCGAGCCCATCTGGGAGAATTGAGAAACCCCAGGGTAGTATAGGAATGTCGCTAGAGTCACAGCCCTTAATTACTGATTGCATTCCAGTTATGTCCACAGATGCGTATAGCACCATTGACTCGTAACTGTTTGTGCAACTGTCTTGGAGTATCCACATGTTTTCTTTTGATTTCATTGTCTGGATTATGAAATAAGATAATTGATAAAGCCATTGATTTAGTTCGGTTTATTGACATAGCAATTAGCATTGAGAAAAAGAAAATAGAACTCACTTGGATAGAGACTGCATTTCCTCGATCCTGCCCTTTTGCCAAGTGTGCTATAGATTGCACCGGACCTCCATTTGACATGATATCCCACTAGAAGCATGCAATAGCAAGAATGATCATATCGTTGTTCCATTCCATTCAACACGATTTATTTAAGATACTTTCTAACATTGGTGGACCCATAAGTTTTTTTTAAGCGGATGCACAAATCACAATCTAAAGCTTCAAAATGTAAATTGTGGAAAAAATGCCTGTTGTGGGACTCAAACCCACAACCAAGAGCAGTGTTCTAAAAGTCCCCGCCTAAGGGCGCCTAGACCCCGCATAGGCGCTAGGCCCCTCTCCAACGCCTAGTTCTAAGCCCCGCCTAGGTCCCGACTAATCTCGACTAATCCCGACTAGTTCCCGCCTAGGCGCTAGGCTCAGCTTCGCCGCCTAGCATCCGCCTAGCGCTTTTTAGAACCTTGACCAAGAGATTAATAACCTAGCACTTTAGCCACTAAACAAGACACAATCTTATTCACTTGCACCCATACATGTGTGCCTAAATCCGCCACTACTTTCTAGCATAAATATCTTAATGTAGGAAAGTAGCATACCTCATCTCTTCGAGTTTCATCTCTTAAGAAATCGAAAAGGACCATAGGAGGAACAGGCAACCATACAGACGAGACTGCACATAGTATCACCCCAAGGGGTTCCCCAGGGTCATTCAAATTTTTCCTAGAAGCAATCCTTACATCATCTCCTGTTTTACTAGGGATCTTGTTCCATGTTTGATAGCTTGAGGCTCCTACTGCACGACAGAAGCTCCATGTCATTCTCTGTGCCAGTCTCAGTATGCTTTTCCGTCCAGCCAACGTAGTAACCCCTGGTTAATTAGAATAAGCAGAAAAAGTACTCAATAATTATGACAACTAGGGGATATAAAATGGTATCCTATTGAAGATTACCAGTCGAATCCTTTGTGGGAACATTTGTTGCCAAGAAGAACACAAGGCGCTCACATTGTAGCTGCAATGTGGCCATCCAGTGTCGTGCTCCAAAGGCTAGACCACTGTTAACTATTGACCGGTACAAGGAGTGAACCACACTTTTCTGACATTCCAAATGCTCAACCCAAGTCACCTAACCAAACGTTAAAAGCTCATAAAATTCTTGACCAAAAAACACTACATTGTAGAGTATCCTCTCTCTCTCTCTCTTTTTTTTCTGTTACATTTTTTTTACCCTGTTTAGTTAGTATTGTAAATTACCTTACAGTGACCATTTGACTTGTCCTCAATTATACAACCGGATGGACGTTTTCTGCATTTTTCAAGAGATGCATCGATGTTGTTTTCCACCTTGTCAATAGACACATCGACAATTGCCCATTGTTCAGCGTTCAATTGCTTGCAGTATCGCACGAAATACACTTCCTTTGTGCTCACCAAAGGGGTGAGCATCTGCAGCTCTGCAAACATCTGCAATCAGTGTGATTTGTGAAACGTAAGAACCATTATCCGCGAAAAAACTAGGACATTTGATGAGTATATTTTTTCACAAATGTATAGTTAAAAACCCACCAATTGAGCAGCGCCATTTCTGTTAGCACCTTCGCCATTGCTGATGACATCAATTGTAGCTGCCTTTGAGATCATGCCTGGAAACATTTCTTTCCATTGGTTCTATAAGAACATATCAAAGCACCATTCCAATTTATGAGAAATATTGCACTTGAAATTTAATGTGACAAGTGATTAAGAGTATGAATATAGACCAAATATAAAATCTTTTAACCGTACCACATCCATGAAACTTTGCACTAGGCGTGGGAGATCCACAATGACCACTCCACTCTCTCTTGAAGCTTCAATCGATCTTTTTGGCATACCATTGCTAGGATTCTCAAAAGGAAACTCTTTCATGTATTCATCATAGTTAAGGATCTCCCTTCCCGTCTCATAGCTACGGATCCAAAGTGGGTCCCAGGCAAATGCCATCTTTGTGAGCTCTTCTATTGCAACATTAACAATCTCCATAATTCGTGGCTTCTCAAGCCCAAATACTCCACTATAAAAATCTAGCAAGCTCTTGTTTTCTTGGTCATTACCAGCAGAGCATGAGGAGCTCGTTGGTGAATGTGATGTGCTATGTGGGTATTTTCCAACCATGGTCCTGAGTTTTTCAATCTACATATCAAAATAAAAATGAAAATTGAAATATAAATACTATACCCTTGGTAACAAAATAGGATTATGTAAAAGAATTTTTCAACCTCAGATTTAAGTCTGGCGTTTTCGTGTCGCAGCTGTTGTTCCTGAGAGGTAAGGGTGGCATCCTTGCTAGAGGCAGCAAAACCGCAGTTAGGACAAGAACCCTTCTTTATGGTCTCCCTCAACGCCTTGTTCTCATCACGAAGCTTATCCATTTCTGTTTTCAGCAAAGTGTTTTCATGGCGCTCCTGTATAGCCTGCAATCCATAACCACAAACACACCTAATTACTCTGAATTTTCATGACCACCTTGTAAAAATGCTGTATCATACACTCTATATCCAAGATATTCAGAATGGTAGCATGAGAGCATTATTAAAACATGAATCGATAAATGAGACCAAAAAAGAAGAAAAAAAGAAGTAAATATTACCTTGATTTGAGTACGACGATTTTGAAACCAGAACTTGACTTGTCTAGGATGAAGGCCTAATTGCTTGCTCAATTGTTGCCTTTGCTTCTCATCTGGATGGGGTGATTCTTTAAACAGACTGCCAATTTCAAAGTCAGTAAAATGGTGCAGTCTAGCGGATTTGGAATTGCTTAAGCCTAAAATTCCATCATGCGCTCCTCCCGTAAAAAATAATACTGGTACATAAAAAAATTCCACCACACAGTGTAAAACATTCGTAGTGTACGTGATTTAAAACATTTGATAGTGCATGTAATAATGTAAAAACATTTAAAGACATATAAAAATGTTTTACAGTACACTACAAATATTTTACAATTTGTGTTGGAATACCTACATACCAGTATTTTTTAACGGTAGGAGCACATAGGCAAATTGTAGGCTTAAGTAGTTCCAAATCCCAGTGGCCTACCCATGCTTTTTTTTTTTTTTAATGGTATTTTTAATTAATGAATGACTCAATTTATTAAAGGGTGGCACTTTAAAGTGTTAGAAATTGCATTAAGCGGGGTTTGATCTCCTGATCTCTAATATTGAAAGGGATATCAAATGCCGTTTGAATTATTAGGAATATAATATTATCATAATATTATATTATATATTATCAAGTATATATTGTTTGTATTAGAATAGGACTTTAAATATTTTAATGTATTTAGAATAGGCAACTCAATCTTTGTATTAGAATAGAATTCTAACTCTTTGTAAACCCTATAAATATGTATCTCTAGTATCCTAATAAAATTGAGTCTTTCATATTATTCCTCTCTACCTTGTATGATTGACATCGTCTCTCTTTCCTAATATGGTATCAGAGCATTAAGATCCATAATAGGACTTCTCCGCCAAATCCCTAGCGGCAAAATCCTAAAGCCGCCCCACCATCAAAACCCCACCCCCTAAACCTTGACAAAACCCTACTGCCTGCCACCTCTACCCTAGGCAAAACCCTACTGCCTGTCGCCAAAACCCCCTCACCACCTTCGCTTAATTCCTCTGGCATTCAACAAAACCCCACCCCTACACTCGGCAAACCCTAAAAGTGCCACACTACCTTACCTTCGGCAAACCCCACCGGACGAAACCCTCTACACCTCCTTCAAACCTCTCTGCAAAACTTACCGGCCGAAACCCTCTTTACCTTCTTCAATCCCATTGGCAAAACCCTACTGCCAAAACCCTCTTTACCTCCTTCAATATCCTTGGAAAAACCCTACTGCCAAAACCCTCTTTATCTCCTTCAATCCCCTTGGCAAAATCCTACTGCAAACCCTTTACACCTCCTTCAAACCCCTCGGCAAAACTCACCGGCTGAAACCCTCGTTACCTCCTTCAAACCCCTTGGCAAAACCTTACTGCCAAAATCCTCTCACCTCCTTTAAACCCCTTGGCAAAATCCTACTGTCAAAATCCTCTACATCTCCTTTAAATCCCTCGGCAAACCCACCAGCCGAAACCCTCTACAACTCCTTCAAATACCCTCGGCAAACCCCACCAACTGAAACCCTCTACAATTCCTTCAATACTCTCGGCTAGACATGTCCAAACGGTTTCGGTTCCCAGTTTCGGAACCGCCGGTTCCCAAATAGCCGAAACCGTATTCGAACCATATTAATCCGGTTTCCGGTTCTATCCGCCGGTTTCGGTTCCAACGGTTCCACCGGTTCCATCACCGTCTAACTTTTTTTTTTAATCCAAACCTCTTAAGACAGTAAAGACGCTAACTAATCTGTTTTTTTTTTTTCACTTGGGGAGTATGTTTTTGGAAAGAATGAGAAGTGAACAAAATTTGGTTAGTATACTATTAAAGATAGAATAAAAATTTTAACAATATTTTTAGAATTTAAATAAAACAACACTACACTACAAGTACAAATACTAAATAAATGCTAAATATTACATTTAACTTACATTGAGTTTCGGTTCCCGGTTTCGGTTCCCGATTCCGGAACCGCCGGTTCCCGTTTCCGCCGGTTCCTCGGTTCCCAATATGGTGAATTCGTATTCGAACAGTTTCAATCCGGTTCCCGGTTACGTTCGGTTCCCGGTTCCGGCGGTTCCCGGTTCTCGGTTCCGGTTCTACCCGCCGGTTCCGTCGATTCCCGGTTCTATTTGGACATGTCTACTCTCGGCAAACCCCACCGGCCGAAACCCTTTACACCCTCGGCAAACCCTAAACCGCCACACTACCCCACCCTCGGCAAACCCTAAAACTGTCGAAATCACTCTCCACAAACCTACTGTCTCCAACATGTGCTAGACCACATCACATCAGAAACCACACTCGTCCGGGAACACAATCGTCTCCACCTGCTCTATCAAACCCGGTTCATCTCATCACCCTTAAAGATTGGACTCATCCAAGGATCATCCATCTTGCGGGGGCATATTAAAAATATAATATTATCATAATATTATATTTTATATTATCAAGTATATATTGTTTGTATTAAAATAGGACTCTAAATATTCTAATGTATTTAGAATAGGTAACTCAATCTTTGTATTAGAATAGGATTCTAACTCTTTGTAAATCCTATAAATATGTATCTCTATTATCATAATAATATTGAGTCTTTCATATTATTTCTCTCTACGTTGTATAATTGACTTCATCTATCTCTCCTTGGTTCTAATTTCGTTCTAATATGAATAATAGATCTTTGACGATGCCTACCATTACCATGCACGCTTACTTACACAGCTTAATTTAAAATTGAGATGGATTACATATTGGTGTGATTTTGAAACTGTGTTGTGTGAGTGGTGTGCATGTAAGTCACTTTTTCAATTACCAAACTTTAATGTAGGTAATAAATAATTAATGTAAAGGAAGGGAAGGGAAAAAACTTTTGAAATATACTTTTAACTTTATGATGTTGATTTTATTATCAGTTACTTTCGATTCATTTGTCATTTCAACTACTACATTTCTTTTCTTTTTAACTAGTTTCAAATATATGAAAATTTCACATTTTTAATTATAGTATTTATCAAATGCATCCATACTTCCACCCCTGTTTGGATTACTTTGTTTTTCTCTTTTAATTTTATTCTCTCTAGTGATAACATGATTAACTTTTATACACTAATGTTTTTAGTTGCTTTATTACTTAAAATAGACAATGTGACCCATTTTTTCTTAAATAATACTCCCTCCGTCCCATTTTTACTTTTCTTTTTAGTTAGTCTAATGCTTTTAGTTGCTTTATTACTTAAAATAGACAATGTGACCCACTTGTCATTTTCACAACAAAAATTTCATACCCACTTTCTCTCTCCTAATTTACTTTACATACAACATTTACTTTTTTAAAAAATTTTCGTGTAAAGTCAAATTATAAACCTTAATCCGGACTAATGAAATGGAGTATATCTTTTAAGAATTAAAAAAAAACCCTATTATTTTGGGATTCAAATTTTATTATTATAATTGATTATTTTACAATTATAATTTACAGTTTCACTATCAAAATTATCTGATTAATTATGGAGTAATAAAGTTGAGTCTTTTAGTAGTAAATCTGGTAGTTTTTAAAGTCATGAATCTTGTTTTACCTATTGAGAAAACAGGTTTTTACATGATTTTGTGCAATTATATAAAGAAAAAAAATAGAGTATTAATGGTAAATTAAAATAATAAATTAAAGAAAAAAAAGTGAAAAATAATCCAGAAGCAAGAAATGGCTCGTTTCACGGTACAAAAACACGCACGTTTTAAGAAAATGGCATGAAAAAGGCGGAGAGGGAGAAAGAGAACTAACGCTTCCATTTCTCGAATTTGCTCCGGAGTGTGACGATGGTACTTTTTCCTCTTCCTTTTCTTGTTATTGCCGTCACCGTCACCGTTATCATCCCCCTCTACTCCATCCTGCCCGTCAAACTCATCCTCCGACCGTGACTTGGCCGGTCCTGAGTTCTCACTACTAATCTCCACCAACGCCGCGGTACTCCCTTCATCCACTCTTTCCACCTCCATGTTCGTCTTCTCCGGCGCTCCCACATCCCGGAATATTCCAGCCTGTACATCGACCAAAAAACAATCTCAATCAAAGGAAATCCATTATAACCATGTTCAAACTCTTTGATTTACCCACCGACCCGCAAGAAATTAATAAAAAACTACATATCATCAGTAGATAATTAACGTACAAGAGAGAGGGAGAGAGCGGGAGAAGGAGAAGGAAAGAGATCTTTAGTGAGAGAATTAGGATTGTTGGAATTAGACATGTCGAGCAGCACGCTCATGGTAGTGGTCAATTTTTGTGGTATAAACAATGGCGGTTGTTTTTATGGAGCAGCCATACCCATGGTTATGGTGGTGTGCACGAATTTGTGTGTTTTGTGGGGTCTGGTGAGATTTAAGGATGTAAAACAAAGTAAGCAACTCATACCTTTTCTTTCAGTGTCAGTATTTGTTGGAATATTTGCATAAGTGGTGTTGAAGTTCATAGTCATATTACCTTGGTGGGTGTTTGGCTTGGAATGAACGAGGCATAGAGGAAAATCACGTCGGAGTCTCTGCCTTCGTGCGCGACCGCGCTGAGCTCTGTGAGCGGCCGCGCTGGTCTGACGAAGGTTCTCCAAAATTGCCTGTCAAGGTGCGCGGTCGCGCTTAGGCCGAGGGCGGCCGCGCTAGTGACGGGCTGGTGAAATTCCTGGGCCGAATTAAATCAGTTTTTAGGTTTAATAAAGCCTAAAACCTAATTTAGACCATATGTATAAATACTCTACTTCTCCCAGCCGTTTTTGGTACTTGAATATTGAAGAGAAACACAATTCTCTTGCTTTGATTCAAAGATCAAACACTCCCGTTCATAGAGATTCGTTCGTGAGATTCAAGGCGACTGAGATAGGACCGCCGGTGACTACCTACCTGTGTGCTATTTTGTGGTACGTAGTTCGTGATCGTTTTATCCTCGGAGAAATTTGCCTGTACCTGAGTTGCACCAATTGGGGGCAATATTTTCTCTTAGGACAGTCTTCCTAAGGCGACTCGATCAAATCACGATAAGTATTTCTAACCGTTTGATTTCTTGTTTCTGTTTGTTTTCCTGATCTGTTCCTTGGCTTTCGGTTTTGCTATTGGCTTAATTGGTACGTTTTGACTTGATCAATAAAATCCTCTTGTTGATTAAATCGTTGTTTAATCTGTGGTGCTTATTAATTTAATTTCCAACGATCCAAGAGAAAATAGTATTTTATTTGATCATGTCCGGTGGTTCCTCTAGCTCTCCCTTTAAGTCCCTAGTTGACACCTCCGATCTTCCGGAGAAGTTTGGTGGCAAGAACTTCAAGCGTTGGTGACGAGCATGAAGATGCGGGCTGTCAATTAAGGGCATGTACAGTATCTTGACATCCAAATGTCCTACTACGAATGGTGATGATCCTGTTAGTGTGGCTGCGGTTAAGCTGTGGAAGGAGCGGGGACGATGTTGTTCGAGGATGCATTACGTCGGCTTTGTCGAATGCACTCTTTGATGTTTATTGCTCTGCTCCTCTCGCTCTTTGCGTCATTTGTGGGACTCTCTTTCCAGAAAGTACGGCAGATGAATCCGGTGTGGAAAAGTACCAAGTGGGAAGGTTCTGAATTATCACATGAGTGAGGGCAAGTCGGTTACCGATCAAGTGCACGAACTCCAAATCATTTTGCAATCACTCAAGGATGCTTGACATGGGACTTCTGATAAGTTCGTTTGTCATGGCTATCATTGAGAAGTTTCCTCGATCTTGGGGAGAATTTGGTATGACCCTCAAGCATCGTCTTTGGAAGCTTGTCACTCAATGAGTTGATGAATGCAATTGCGATTCGGGAGGTGCATAACGGTAACTTGACCTAGTGTACTGTGGAGAGGCTTTGCTAATATGATAACTTAGGTAAAAGTAAGTTTAAAGGAAAAGGTGTGAAAACTTCTAAGGATAAAGAAAACCATGATAAGCTTAAAGTTAAGAAAAATAACTTTAGGAAGCCAAAAGCAAAAGCAGGCTGGCTGGAATTGTGGAGAAGGTGGACACTTTTCTAGGGACTGCCCGTCCCAAGAAAGGAAAAGGACCACAAGGCTCTGGCGATGACCATCCTGCTCGTCAACATGGTGTTGGGTCCGAAGGATTATGATGATCCCGACTCGACGCACCTGGAGTTGACGCTCGACCTCGCAATGTTACAAAGTATGTAACTTCTTGTCTGAACTCTTTCTTTGTCTATGAACCCAACGAGTGGCTAGTTGTGGCCAGGGCAAATGTGCACGTTTGTGCCGATAAATTGCTATTTGTGTCTTACCCGCTGGCCGTGGTAGATCGGTGACGATGGGGAATTCTAGTGCCGCAAAGGTGCTTGGGGCCGGACGCGTGGACTGAGGTTTCCCAATGGGCGCATTCTTACCTTGCATCGAGTGTATCACGTTCTGACATTCGTCGCAACATTATTAGTGGTTCTAGTCTAGTTAGGGAAGGATTTGAGATTTCATTTAAGTGTAATAAGGTTATTATTTTGGATTACGGTAGTTTTGTGGGGAAAGGTTATTCCTCGGATGGTTTATTTAAAATTAGAGTTGAAGCGATGTTTGTTCGCACAACAATAATTTTAGTTCTATTGATTATCTGTTTCTTATTCCATTGAATCTTCAAATGTTTGGCATGGTCGTTTAGGACATATTAATTATGATTACGTGAAAAGAATGATGAATTTAGATATTATTCCTAAACATGCTATTGATAAAAGTTCTAAATGTCATGTATGTGTTGAAGCTAAATCTACAAAAGGTCCGTTTAAAACGGTTGTGAGAAATTACGAAATTCTAGATTTAGTTCAATACCGATATTTGTGAATTTAATGGTGTGTTGACCAAAGACAAAAAGAAATACTTTCTCACCTTTATTGATGATGCTAGTAGATCTTGTTATGTGTTCTTGCTTAATTCTAAGGATGAAGCATTAGATAAATTCATTATATTTAAGAACGGCGAGAAACACAAACCGGCAAGAAACTTAAACGGTTAAGGTCGATAGAGGAGGTGAATATGAGTCTAACCCCTTCATGTATTATTGCCAAGAAAACGGAATAGTACATGAAGAGACTCCTCCCTATACTCCTCAATCAAATGGTATTGCTGAACGTAAGAATAGAACCCTGCGATATGATTAACGGTTTACTCATAAGTTACGGATTGCCCAAATATATGTGGGGAGAGGCTTTGAATACGGCTTGCCATATTCCGAATAGAGTCCCTCCTAAGCATAGAAAGGAAAGTCCGTTTGAACTTTGGAGAGGTCGACAGGCTAGCTTGAAACACTTAAAAGTGTGGGGGTGCCTTGCAAAGGTACTTGTACCCGCACACAAAAGGAAGAAGCTTGGACCTAAAGCTGTTGATGCTATCTTTATAGGTTATTACGAAACAAGTTATGCATTGAGATTTCTTATTATAAAATCGAAATTTCGGCATAGATGTGAACTCTATAGTTGAGTTACGTGAAGCAACATTTTTTGAGGATGTGTTTCCTATGAAAGACGGACTTCCTAAAGAATCCAACCCGACCACTAATTCCATTCTGCTCAAGTAGAGGAGCTAACGAATGTGGGGGTTGATTCTAGTGCAACTCATTCGACGATGAGATTGAACCAAGAAGGAGCAAAAGGGCAAGGACCACCAAGGACTTTGGAAGTGATTTCATCACTTACAATGTCGAGGTGATCCTCTAACCTTCAAAGCCGCTATGGCTACTTCGATGCCAAGCGGTGGAAGGATGCTGTTAAGAGTGAGATGGATTCTATTGTCTCTAATGGGACATGGGAATTGGTCGATCTCCCTCACAGTTGTAGCACGATAGGATGTAAGTGGGTCTTCAAAAGGAAACTGAAACCGGATGGAACCGTTGACAAGTTTAAGGCTAGATTAGTGGCTAAGGGATTCAAGCAAATGGAGGAATAGACTATTTCGATACCTATTCGCCGGTTGCTAGAATGACTACAATCCGAATGCTTATCGCATTGGCCTACTGTATATGATCTTCCTATCCATCGGATGGATGTTAAGACCGCCTTCTTGCATGGCGATCTAGAGGAAGAAATTTATATGGATCAACACGAAGGTTTTGAGGCCTCTGGCAATGAGAGAAAGGTTTGTAAACTTGTTAAGTCCTTGTATGGATGAAACAAGCCCCTAAGCGATGGCATGAGAAATTTGATAAAATTGTCTCATCGTTTGGCTTTGTTACTAATGAGTTTGATAAGTGTGTCTATAGCAAGAGTATTGGTGATAGTAGTATTGTCTTATGTACGTATGTCGATGATATTGTTGTTTGGGCGATATGAGGATCATTAATACTACTAAGGAATTCTTGAAAAGTAAGTTTGAGATGAAGGATATGGGAGTAGCTAGTGTGATTCTTGGCCTTAAGTTGACTCGTTCAACTAGTGGCATAACCATATCGCGATCTCATTATGCCGAAAGTGTAATTGAGAAATTTGGTTATAAGAATTGCAAAGTAGCTAAGACTCCATATGATCCTTCACCGCACTTACTAAGAATGAAAGTGGAGTACCGATGGCTCGGTTGAGATATTCTCAAATTATTGGAAGTTTGATGTATCTTGCCAATTGTACTAGACCGGATATTTCATACTCGGTTACTAGGTTGGCTAGATATACTCGATGTCCAAATAAAGCACATTGGGAAGCTCTTGATAGAGTTCTCAAGTACTTGAAGGGAACGATTTCCCTTGAAATTTGCATTACGGTAGATATCATACGTGCTTGAAGGGTATAGTGATGCAAGCTGGATTGCCTTTAACTCAGGGAGTTATGGGTATGCGGGGTATGTTTTCACCTTAGGCGGAGGCTGCGGTCGCTTGGAGGTCGACCAAACAAACTCTGTTGTCTAGGTCTACTTTTGAGGCCGAATTAGTTGCCCTTGACACTACCGGATTGGAAGGTGAATGGCTTCGAGGACTTATGTGCGAGTTGCCCATGGTCGGTAAGCCCGTACATTATCTCTGTACATTGTGACAACAACGCCACAATTGAGAAAGCGAAAAGTGTCAAGTACAATATTTGTAAAACTAGAAGACACATCCAAATTAGATTAAAATCTATAAGGGATCTTGTGTCTCGGAAGGTGATATTTGTTGATTATGTTGGTACCAAGGATAACACGGTGATCCTTTAACCAAAGGGCTAGAATTTGCTCTTGTTCAAAAATCTAGGTTGGGGATGGGATCGAACCCGTCGACTCAAACGCGGTAGCAACCCAATCTACACGAGTGGAGATCCCACAAAGGAGATTCAATGTGGTAATAACAAGGTGGGGTGAGTCGGAGCACTAATAATAGATTGACATGTTACATGTCCGAGTCTATCCTGAATAGCCTAGAGGTGCTCATTCTTTGCTAATTTAGTAAAAGTTTGGAACTTTGAATGGGATCAAGTCTTTTAGACAAGATGTTAGCGATACATCTTACGAGATGCCCGACTAAGTGAGTGTTGTTGTTGGCCGCAACTAGAGGAATTTGGGTTATTCCTTGAAAGCACTCATGATAGAGGATCGGGACGTATGGCTTATAAGCGTCAAGTGTTCGATAGAGGGCCTATCATAGCTTTTGTCGTGTTTGTTACCGGCCAAAGGCCTCTACATCCAAAGGCATCGGATTCAAGACACCCGTTCATGCTGGTCTGTGGAGGTTTGCGTTGGATAACATAGGTAGTGGTTGGCCGGAAGGTACCATTATTGAAAGCATGGCAATGGACAATGCATACACGTCATATTTCTATGAACTTGTGGGGGATTGTTGGAATATTTGCATAAGTGGTGTTGAAGTTCATAGTCATATTACCTTGGTGGGTGTTTGGCTTGGAATGAACGAGGCATAGAGGAAAATCACGTCGGAGTCTGCGCCGTGCGCGACCGCGCCTGAGCTCGTGAGCGGCCGCGGCAGTGCGACGAAGGTTCTCCAAAATTGCTGTCAAGGTGCGCTTGCCGCGCTAGGCCGAGAGGCGGCCGCGCTAGTGACGAGTGAGTGAAATTCCTGGGCCGAATTAAATCAGTTTTTAGGTTTAATAAAGCCTAAAACCTAATTTAGACCATATGTATAAATACTCTACTTCTCCCAGCCGTTTTTGGTACTTGAATATTGAAGAGAAACACAATTCTCTTGCTTTGATTCAAAGATCAAACACTCCCGTTCATAGAGATTCGTTCGTGAGATTCAAGGCGGCGAGATAGGACCGCGGTGACTACCTACTGTGTGCTATTTTGTGGTACGTAGTTCGTGATCGTTTATCCTCGGAGAAATTTGCTGCACGAGTTGCACCAATTGGGGGCAATATTTTCTCTTAGGACAGTCTTCCTAAGGCGACTCGATCAAATCACGATAAGTATTTCTAACCGTTTGATTTCTTGTTTCTGTTTGTTTTCCTGATCCTGTTCCTTGGCTTTCGGTTTTGCTATTGGCTTAATTGGTACGTTTTGACTTGATCAATAAAATCCCCTACTGTTGATTAAATCGTTGTTTAATCTGTGGTGCTTATTAATTTAATTTCCAACAGTATTGAGAGAAAAAGTGTAAAAGGGAAATGGGGCTGGTAGAGGGTTGACCGTTAGATCTTGTTGAATGAAAACCCCCTCTTCTTTTCAACTTTATTTTCTAATAAATAAACACTGTAGTACCAAAAAACTGTAGGGATAAAAGTCCAGCGTTACATACGTACATTCGGTGAGTTATAGGATTCGATCTCTCGCCTTAGCTACTAAGAGGACCAAACCCCGATTTAGATAATCCTTGTAAGAATTATGTATATAAATGCAATTGTTTTCATTCTAAAATAAGTGTTGCGTATCTAAATATCAAAATAGTTTCTGATAGTACAATAAATATATATACAAATAATTTGTATTTTTTTAAATGATCAACAAGTCATTATATTTTTTATATATTTATAATGAGAGGGAAAGAGTATTAAACACAAATAGAGGATAGGAATCTTGTAGGATATGATGTCCATTTTGCTCTTGCTTTAGCTATAGCTTGGTTCAATTCATGGTAGATGTGCTTCATTTGAAAAACTCAAATTGAGATGTCACAAACCTGCAATACAATGGAAGTAATAAAATCAATTGAGACAGTAATAAATAATAAAGAGTACTCTCTCCTCTCCAAGTAAATGTCCGTTTTTTCGATTTGAGTCAATAATAAAAACTACAATATTCCACTTTCGAATCGGGACTTATTGATTTGAATTTTGTTAATTTTCTCAATTTGGTGATGTAGATAATCTTTGATTGCCGTAGTTTTGACTATCTAGCCGGTCGGGGATTATTTGCATCACCAAATTGAGAATAATAACCAAAACCATAACAAAAAGAAAAGAAAAGCATTAATCATACACTATTGTCATCCTTGTATATTTCAACTCACTTTCTTTTGTTTCTCAGGATGAGATTTGTCACACACAAGAAAAGCCAAAATAAAGATACAAAAAGGGTATCCTGCTTGCTGGTGAAATGTCTAGCAATGAAAACTCAAATGTCTAGCACTGAAAACTCATCAAATGACCATTCAACAACTATTGTTTCAGCAAGGGATTAAATTAAATTAAATTACGTGATATAGGACACCATTAAATCTTTGCCAAGGATGAATAATATTTCGCATTTACGTCTTCACGTGTCAATCTTTCAAAGGTCAATTAAAAATACCAACCGGGGAAAAAACATAATGAATATGAGTCAAATCCGCACATGCGGGTACATTGTATCGATCTGAGACTGGTAGTTGATGAAACTGAAGGTGGAGGAGATTTAAATAAATGCTCAAGAAATTATGTGCAAGATTTATTTCTAGAGGGATTAATGAATATCAGTGTCACTCATTGATGAATGCAATTCCTTGTCAGAAAAATATCAAATATATTTTCACCTGCTCCGTCTAGGCAGGTAGGTATATATGAACAAAATGAAAATGGGTTGCACATTCCACATATGCAGTTTTATACAGAAAGCAACAAAATGACCACAAAAAGGTTGAAGACAAGGGTCCAAACAAACAAAATGAACCAGACCAAACCCACTACTCTTAACTCTTCCCTTTTCTTTCGTTAGAAAATTAAATGCTCACAATAATGACAGTTTAGCTTATAGTCACAAAACTTCACATTGCTTTCATAATTTAGGTAAAACAGATTAAAGACTGCCTATAACTCTACTTGGCTTGATGAAAAACGACTCCTCCCATTTTCCATAATCTTTAGTGTCTGCAAAGCTAACATGGTGTTAAACAAATATTTAAACACTTTCCTTATTTGGAAATGCAACATTTAATTTGAAATAAATAAAAATGAAAAGTGTGACATTTATTTCGGGACACAAGGGAGTACAAAAAGCAGTTAACTCGCCTAAGTGATAATAAGAAACATGAGATTTTAAATAATGACCAAAAGAAAACAGAATGCTAGACATGTTACAATACAGGAGAGGCAGAGTCTCTTTTTTTTTTTTCCACTACTCTCACACACACACACACATGCACGCACAGAAGCGCCTAGGAGATAAATCCTAGGGAGAGAAAGTCTTCCCTATAATTTTTTGGGAGTTCGAACCCATGACCTCCAGGTTGAAAGCCATGAGCTCAAGTCAGCCGGTCAAATCCCCGTGTGGAGAGGCACATTCTCTGTTTTAAATGGGCAGAGAATAGTACCGTTCCAATTGAATGTTCATGCTTTATTTATTTAGACATTCTTTATGGGACTGTGAGGTAGTATCTAACAATAAACTGAAACAAAGTGTATGAAAACTAAATGGCTACAGTGTAATTTACTTAATAGGATAAAGTTTGAGATTATACCTTAAAATCAATTGATAATAAATGGAGTAGCCCATGATCCTTATATGTTATATACATATCTCGTTTATTCCCGATGTGAAAATTGGAATAATGTTTTCTTACAAAATAAACACCTGTCAGGATAGCAATTTGCTTGCTAGAAGAGAAGCAAATTGATAATACAAAAAATAAAACTGGAATTAACTACCACTTGATAGTATAATCCAAACTAGTTAAGAAACTTGAGTGGAAAGCCATTGGGCCTATGCCAAAGGGCAGGATCTCGTAATGGAATTGTAAGATTAGAGTATATAGTATGTAAAATATAGAAAAGCAAGCAACAATCATACAAAACAAAAATATACGTGTTTCACTAACTTTATTACGTTTACGAGCAGAGGAAGAAAATATTATTATCTTTCGAAAATCAATCGATTACAATCTCTAATCTAGTACACGAATTCTTGACAAAGAATTCATGTCTGTGCAAACCCTAGATCTAGAGAAACAAACGAGCAAAAGCAATTACAAATATGGTTGGGGGTAGGCTCTATTTATATGCCCTACTCCTAACCCCTCGGAATTTTACAACCCTAAGCCAAATCTGCCGTTGAACAAGCCTTTTCCGACATAGGGTGCGATCGCCCCTTCTCCAAAACGGGCACCCGCGCGATCGCCCCAATGAGGGTACGATCGCTCGCTTTGTCCAGTAACTTGGCGCGGTCGCTTACCTTTAACCGCGCGGTCGCTCCCTCTGGATGTGTCAGAAATTCCGAATTTGATTGTTAATCCCCTAATTTATGTGTTCCCAACTTAGATGACACCAAATCCAACAAATCTCCACCTTGACATCTAACCTCCAAATCATAAACGGAACACCCCCTCTGACTCAGATGATATCTAATAGCTGCGAACATTTAGCAAGTCCAAAAAATGTTGGAACTTGCTAGTTTGAACGGACTTCGTGAACATGTCAGCAGGATTGTCCATAGCACCCACTTTCTTCACCTTGATCCGCTTCTCACTACTCAGAAAATGATACCTCACATCTTGTTGGGTTTTAGGGTTACATGCGCAGCGGAAGATTTATATAATTCACAAAACCCTAGCCATGAATCCATCTAACATGAAGAGATTAAAACTATGAAATAGATTTACTAACCTTGGTTGCAAGTTTGTCTTTCGTACACGATTCGTAATTCACCTTTTGAGTCGTAGACAAAACTTAGATCTGCTTCCTTGTTCTTTCTTGTAATGAATCAACAATGCTAGGCCTTCAAGCTTTAGGTGATAAACCAAGCACCCTCTATCGGTAATCCACACGCGAACGAACCAAGATCGAATCTTGTTGGATTGCTAGATGATCCCCGATTGTTGAAACATTTTTCAACAATCTGTGGCTAATATGGAATTAAATCTAGGGTGTTTTGATCTTTGATTCGTAATCAAAATCAAGAGATTTGTGTTTCTCAGGCCCTAAAATTCGTGTGTCTTGGCTGGGGAGAAGGGGGATATTTATACTTTATAAATATCCCTAACTGTTACAGAGAAAAGCCCTAATCCAAAGCCAAAACGGACTGCTGAAATGTGGTCTGGGCGGTCGCCCACCAAGGCCCGGCGGCCGCCCAGTTGTACAGCCTTTTTGCCAGTTTTCGTAAAACCAACGTGTGCGGTCGCCCACACCTACCCCGGCGGTCGCCCATCAGCACAGAGGTTTGTGGGCGGTCACCCACCATTTCTGCCGACGGTCGCCCAGTTGATCAGTTTCACATTTGAGCCAATTTCAATCTGTTCTTTGTGTGTGACCCTTTAGGAATTATTCCTTCCGTCCCGCTACAAATGAGACAGTTATTGTTTAAGCGTGGGTTAAGGAAAAAATAATGATATAAATGTTGTGAGTGTAAAAATAAAATAGGAGAGAGAATGAGTGGAGGAAATAGTAAATTATAATGGTGTTGTGAGTATTAAAATAATGTAGGAGAGAGAATGAGTGGAGGGAATAGTAAAGATTCTTTGCCATTTTAGGAAGTGTGTGATTTGTAGCGGGACGTCCAATGAGGAAAGTGTGTGATTTGTAGCGGGACGGAAGGAGTATATTTTATGTTGGTAGTGAGTTGAAACATCAACCTCACAAGATATAAGTGGTATCTAGCAAGCCATTATGTCTACCCAATTAAATATAACATCAAAGCTTGATTCCTTGATAGATCAATGTCACAATCCCTTTGTCACACGATGTCATATTGAACATAAGTCATGGTCTATGTCAACTTCTATTGTTCAATGCTTTCTCGACTCTGAATATGTTGATAATCCAAGTACATTTGATCTCTATCAAATTTCTTGAGTGTGGCCACACATTTCATCAACACTATTCATCGAGAGGCCCAAGCAGACATCTCTCTTAACGAGGGACAAATTCCTTCTTGACTTATCATTCTTCCCTGCAAGAATCCAATCGTGCCAACAAAGCCCTTATTGCTATCCTATTAAAGATAGTGTTAGACTATATCAAACACAACGTTCATCATGTGGAAGACGATGATAATCTCAGGTATTAACGATTCCAATGACTCGACTATCATGAGATTTAATCATGACATATACGATCATAGACCATGTCATAAATCTCATAGATGGGTCGGTCCAGTACCTTGTTCTCTAACAAGTACCCATAAGTGTAATGTGCATCCCCATGCATATAATCATCTCTATGATTATCCATTACCAACTTATACTAGTTATTCACAATAACTAGGGACACAGAATATTATAACAAAACATGTAAAATATATAATACTCAAAATAAACATTCTCTATTATAAATGGTAAAGACGATTACATAACGGTATTAGTTATGAGTCAAAATAACTATACGCCTAGGGCATAACACCAACAATCTCCCACTTGCACTAGGCCCAATCTCATATGTATCGTATACCCATGCACCTAACATGACCATCATGCTTTGCTTGTGCGAGGGGCTTTGTAAGCAGATCCCCTATGTTATCATCGGTTGATACTTTGCATATCTTAACGTCTCCTCTTTCTATTAATTCTCAAATGAGGTGGAAACATCTAAGAATGTGTTTGGATCGCTGATGTGACCTTGGTTCCTTTGCCTGAGCAATGGCACCATTATTGTCACAGTAAAGTTCCACCAGATTAGTGATACTTGGAACGACTTTCAAGTCACTAATGAACTTCTTGATTCAAACTGCCTCCTTAGTTGCATCAGATACGACTATATATTCGGCCTCAGTTTAGAATCGGCTACGGTACTTTGCTTGGAACTCTTCCAACAAATCGCACCTCCGTTAAGCATAAACACAAACCCCGATTGTGATCTAAAATCATCTTTGTCAGTTTGGAAGCTTGCATCTGTGTAACCTCTTAAAACAAGATCATCTTCCATCCCTCCAAAGACCAACGCATTCTTAGTTCTTCTTAAGTACTTAAGGATCGTCTTAACTGCCATCCAATGGTTTTCACCAGGATCAGATTGGTATAGACTCGTCATGCTTAGAGCATACGAGACATCAAGTCTAGTACAAATCATGCCATACATGATGGATCCAATAACTGAAGCACATTGAATCTCATTCATTCTCTTTCGCTCACCAGTTGTCTTAGGAGACTGAGTCTTGCTAAGAGTAGCACCATGACCCATTGGCAAATTTCCTCTCTTAGAATTTTCCATCTTGAATCATCTAAGAACTTTATCAATGTAAGTACTTTGACTCAAACCAATCACCCTTTTAGATTTATCTCTATAGATCTTGATGCCAAGGATGTAGGCGGCTTCACCCATATCTTTCATTAAGAAACACTTCCCTAACCAAGACTTGACAGTCTGAAGTGCAGGAATATCGTTTCCAATGAGTAAGATATCATCGAATACAATATTAGAAATAGTACTACGCTCCCACTGAACTTCATGTATACACATGGTTCATCTTCGTTCTTGATGAAGCCAAACTCTTTGATCGATTCATCAAAATGAAGATTTCAACTCCTAGAAGCTTGCTTCAACCCATATATGGATTTTTGCAACTTGCATACTTTGTTAGAATTTCTTGGATCGACAAACCCTTCAGGCTGTGTCATATATACATCCTCAAGTAGCTTCCCATTTAGGAAAGCTGTTTTGACATCCATTTGACATATCTCATAGTCGTAATATGCGGCTATGGAAATTAAAATTCTAACAGACTTAAGCAATGCAACTGGCGAAAAGGTTTCATCATAGTCTACACCATGAATTTGCCTATATCCCTTTGCTACAAGCCTAGCCTTGTAAGTATGCACCTTCCCATCCATGTCGGACTTCTTCTTGAAGACCCACTTGTACCCTATGGTTTTTACACCTTCAGGTGGATCAATCAAGTTCCAAACTTGATTATCGTGCATGGATTGTAATTCGGATTCCATGGCTCCTAGCCATTTGTCCGAATCAGAAGTGGATATCACCTCTTGATAAGAAGTATGTTCGTCGTTCTCAATGACTTCCACTTCATTACTTTTCGATACGATAAATCCATATCTCTCGGGTTCGGATCGTAACCTATCCGATCTACGATGGACTTGTGCATCAGTTCCACAACTCCTTGTGAATTTGGTTCCGTCTCTACTCTCGGTTCCATGTTATTTTTGGGTTCTTGAACTTCTTCAAGATTAATTTTACTTCCACTAGATCCTTTATTGAGAAACTGTTTTTCAAGAAAAGTACCATATTGAGCAACAAACACTTTGTTCTCATTGCGGTTGTAAAAATAATATTCTTTAGTTTCCTTAGGATAACCAACGAAAATAACTTTGTCAGATTTTTGTGCTAACTTATCGGAGACAATTCTCTTCACATAAGCTTCGCAACCTCAAATCTTCATGAAAGATAAATTTGTTTTTCTTCCATGCCACATCTCATGTGGGGTCTTAAGAGCCGATTTAGTAGGGACTCTGTTCAGTGTGAACGCAGCAGTCTCTAATGCATGTCCCCAAAAGGAAACATGAAGGTCAACTTCACTCATCATCGAGCGAACCATGTCCAACAAGGTTCTATTCCTCCTCTCAGATACACCATTCCATTGTAGTGTTCCGGATGGAGTCAACTCTGAAACAATTCCACAGTTTTTGAGATGATTGTCAAACTCTTGGCTCAAATATTCATCACCTCGATCGGATTGAAGTACTTTAATAGTTTTGCCAAGTTGATTGTGTACTTCATTTTGAAATATTCTAAACATCTCAAACGCTTCACTTTTGGACTTCATCAGATAGACATAGCCATATCTAGATAAGCCATCAGTGAATGTAATGAAATACCGAAATCCTCCCCTAACAATGTGAATGGTCCACATACATCTGTATGTACTAGGGTCAATAAGTCACTAGCCCTTGCACTACTCTTAGTGTAGGTTGGTTTGGTCATTTTTTCCAATAAACAAAATCGCATACCTGATATGATTCATAATCATTTGAGTCTAAAAGTCCATCCTTATGGAGTTTAGAAATCCGTTTCTCATTTATATGACCAAGTCGGCAATGCCACATGAACGTGTTGTTCACATCATTCGGTTTAGATTTCTTATTCACATGATAGATATCTTCAACATCATTTTGTTTCTCAAGATCAAGGATATAAAGGCCATTAAATGAATTTGCAATACAATAAAGCATATCATTTAAATAAATAGAAAACTTCTTATTCTCAATAAGAGAACTATATCCTTCATTATCCAAACAAGAAACAGAAATAATATTTCTACTCAAATTCGGAACGTAATAACAATTGTTCAAAACAGGTACTAGTTCACTAGGTAAAATAACATCATATGTTCCTACGGCTAATGCAGAAACTCTTGCTCCATTCCCCACACGTAGGTCCACTTCACCTTCTTTGAGTAGCTTTATATTCTTTAGTCCCTGCACATTTAAACAAATGTGAGATCCACATCCGGTATCCAATACCCAGGAACTAGAAATGGAAAGGAAAATATCTATCATATAGATACCTGAATCAGTACTTAGTCTCCGGACCGTTATTGAACAAGGTCGGATTTAGGCTAGTGTTTGAGTCCGATAAGTTTATACTGACCAATATGGGTCAATTTGTAGGCAAAGGGTACCTTGACAAAGGACTCTTTAAAATGAATGTAATGAATGTGTTCCGCCCAGATGCAAAGAATAAAGATGTTGTTGCTTATTTGCCTGAGTGCTCTAATTTATGGCATGATAGATTAGGACATGTGAATTTAAATTCATTACGTAGGTTAGTAAATTTAAATTTACTTCCTAAAATGAAATTTGATTCAGGAAATAAGTGTGAAATTTGTGTGGAAGCAAAAATGACGAAGTCACCCTTCCCCACTATTGAAAGAAGTACTACCCCTCTAGAATTAGTCCATACGGACATATGTGATTTAAAACTTGTGCAAACTAGAGGTGGAAAGAAGTACTTTATAACGTTCATTGATGATTGCACTAGATATTGTCATGTGTATCTTTTGAGAAGCAAAGATGAAGCTTTAGAAGCTTTCAAAGGATATAAAAATGAAGTTGAGAATCAACTTGATGTAACAATTAAGAAGATTCGTAGTGATAGAGGTGGAGAGTATGTAGCACCGTTTGAAAATATTTGCTGGGACGCTGGCATTAGTCATCAAACGACTGCTCCTTACACACCTCAATCAAATGGAGTCACTGAAAGGAAAAATCGAACTCTTAAGGAGATGATGAACACAATGTTGATCAGCTCGGGCTTACCCGACAACATGTGGGGGGAAGCAATCCTTTCAGCTAACTACATTCTTAACAAGTTACCGCACAAGAATAAAGATAAAACTCCATATGAATTGTGGAATGGAAGAAAGCCTTCCTACAATTATCTTAAAGTGTGGGGATGCCTAGCAAAGGTAGAAATACCTAAACCTAAACAAGTGAGGATAGGACCCAAAACCATTGATTGCATTTTCATTGGATATGCAAACAATAGTAGTGCATATCGATTCTTAGTACACAAGTCTGAAATTCCTGATATAACGGCATGAATGACCATAGAATCAAGAAATGCAGTATTCTTTGAAACTAACTTTCCATGTAAGGAAAAAAATGAAGCAAGTTCAAACAAAAGAACTTATGATACGGCTATTGGCTCTTCTCAAGAAGATGAAGAACCAAGACGAAGTAAGAGGATAAAGGTAGCTAAGACATTTCAAGAAGCTTTGTCTAGTCCAGAAGCTCCTCTCTGGAAAGAAGCTATCAATAGTGAAATTGAGTCCATCATGCAAAATCATACGTGGGAGATAGTAGATCTTCCTCCAGGATGCAAATCGTTGGGTTGCAAATGGATCCTTAAAAGGAAGTACAAAGCAGATGGGACTATTGACAATTACAAAGCTAGATTGGTAGCTCAAGGGTTCAAACAAAGAGAAGGATATGACTTCTTCGATACGTATTCTCCTGTCACAAGGATCACATCCATTCGTGTTCTCATTGCTATTGCAGCTCTGCATAACCTTGAGATACATCAAATGGATGTGAAAACGGCCTTTCTAAATGGAGAATTAGATGAGGAGATTTATATGCAACAACCTGAAGGGTTCGTTGCACATTGACAAGAACAAAAGGTGTGTAAACTTGTCAAATCATTGTACGGTCTTAAACAAGCACCAAAACAATGGCACGAGAAGTTTGACCGAACCATGTTGTCGAACGGGTTCAAAATAAATGAGTGTGACAAATGTGTATACATTAAAGGCACCCCTGATGAATATGTGATTGTATGTCTATACGTGGATGACATGCTAATCATTAGAAGTAATCATGATATAATCATGAAAACCAAAAAGATGTTAAAGAAGAACTTTGACATGAAAGATCTTGGTCAAGCAGATGTTATTCTAGGGATAAAGATTTCTAGGACAGATAACGTAATTGTCTTATCACAATCTCACTACATCGAGAATGTTCTTAAGAAATTCGTAGCGTTCGATCTGCCTCCGGATAAGACTCCGGTAGATCTAAGTCTACATTTAGCCAAAAATAAAGGTGACCCAGTATCACAATTAAATTATGCTCGAGTCATAGGAAGTTTGATGTACTTAACAAACTGTACTCGACCGGACATAGCATACTCAGTTAGTAAACTGAGTAGATTCACGAGTAATCCAAATACTGATCATTGGAAAGCACTAACAAGAGTACTTAGGTATTTAAAGCATACCATAAGCCATGAATTACATTATACGAGATATCCAGCTGTATTGGAAGGATACAGTGATGCAAATTGGATATCAGACACAAAAGACTCAAAATTCACAAGTGGGTATGTATTTACCATTGGTGGTGGAGCCGTGTCTTGGAAATCCTCTAAACAAACGTGTATAGCTCGTTCCACAATGGAATCAGAGTTTATCGCCTTAGATAAGGCTGGAGAAGAAGCCGAATGGCTCAGAAATTTTCTAGAGGATATTCCATGCTGGAATAAGCCAGTGCCTCCTGTCATGGTACATTGTGACAGCATGTCAGCTATTGGAAGAGCTAAAAGCTGTATGTACAATGGAAAGTCGCGACACATACGGAGGAGGCATAATACAGTAAGACAATTGATCTCTAATGGAATAATTTCCATTGACTATGTAAAGTCAAAAGAAAATATAGCGGATCCGTTTACGAAAGGAATAAATAGAGATCAAATGTACAATGCAGTAAGGGGAATGGGGTTAAAACACACACATTAAAAGAAGTCTATAGCGGTAACTCAACCATGATGAGTGGAGATCCCACAAACTTGGTTCAATGAGACAACTAAGTTATGGATATTCTAGTAGCACACTTGAAACTTCTTAAAAACCCATTCTCAGAAGCTGCCCAAGTGTAAGAACACTTATGAATCCAAGATATGGTCCAGGGCCGAATAGGACACAACGTGAGAACGAAAGATATCAGAATTGTTATTGTGTAAATGTTATTGTCTTGGTTTACACAAAACGCTGATCAGTTCAAGACATCGCGTTCACTGAGCAGCAAGTAAATCCGATAGCATCTTACTAGGGATGGTTTAAAGCCGAAAGCTACCTACCCCGATGCGGTAACAGTTCGTGTAGATTAAAATGGAATATTTATTTTCTCAAAACCAATTTCAGGTGAATGAGAAATTAATCATTAAAGTGAGCAACTTAATGTTGTTAATTGAAGAGAAGTTGGAATGAAAAAGTCATATCCCACATTGCTAGAAAAAGGGAAGTTACTCCACTTTATTAATGTGAGCATCCAAAGAGATAGTAATCAATTACTATTCTAGCCCAAGGCTAGCCCAAGTTCAACTAGCCATATAGATGGTGCGAAGCACCATCTGCACCCGCAGATCGCAAAGGCCGCATTGGGCGCTTTAGAAGCGCACTTTGCACTTCGCACGTACGCATCGGGAGATGAGGGGCCTTAAACTTTTGTCGAAATTTGGCTCGGTGCGGTTCAGGTGGGTGTGGCTCGGTGATGAGTGAGTTTTACACTCATCCGTTGACTACTTTACGAACTTATTATTTGCTTAATCCTTGAGTTTTGTGTGTTTAATGGATGTTTTTAGTGTTTTTAGTTTCAGTGGCTCAAGTTTGGAAATTGGGAACAATTGTGAATAAATCAAGTGGAAAATTGAGATGACGCAATTATGGGTTGAATCGAATTATAAGTGGGACAAAACCAAGGCAATTGTAGTGGAAGAAAGCAGCTGGGCCAATGCAAGAATGAAAGTTGGGCAAAGGAGGATGGAAATTGGGCCATTTCAAGTAGCTGGGCCGGAAGGAAAGAAAAGAAAATGGGCCTAACAGTCTGGGCATGTGGGCGGTCGCTCAGGTTCTTATGGGCGGCCGCTCAGGAAAAAAAATGTTGAAGCTTTGAACCTTCTGTCGGTGTGGGCGACCGTGCAGTGCAGTGTGGGCGGCCGCGCACGAGTATGTGTTGTGAAGACCAAATGTTTCTGGAGAACTGGGCGACCACCCAAGGTTGAAGTGGGCGACCGCCCACGAGGCGTTTTGCAGAAGGCTTCCAGGCGGATTGGTATTAATAAGGATTGATGATTTCTATTAATGGTGACTGTTTATGGTTTTAATAAAGGGTTAATTGCAGCAATGGGTTTTTGGAGAACATGGGTTATTTATTTTTTATTATTGTTTTTTTCAGTTTTTTTGAGAGACATATAAGTAGAGAATCATTATCTTTTCTCTAGGACTTATGCAGAATTTTCTTAAAACATTTCTTGGTGTTCTTGTCTTTTTCATGGCTAGCTAATTTCTTAGTTCTTGGAATTGGAGGTAACATTTTATGTTTTAAGTTTTACTTTTCATTTTTATCTTTGTGGTACTTGGGATTATCAAGTTATTTTCAATGGAATTTTAGAACTCTTGTCTTGATCAAATAATTGTTCTTGAATTATTTAGAATTTCAATTGTGAACCGCCAAATTTACAATTGAAATTAGTCTTGGCTTGATTTTCACAATTTGTTGAATCCCCGCCAAACGATTCATAAGAATTGTGGTTTATTTGGTGTTCTTAAGTTCTAAAATGGGTTTCTAACTAATTTATGAACGGGCCAAGGGAATAGATTAGTTAGAAACACTTGATTGCAAATCACCCGCCAAAGTGTCCCAATCATACTTTTGTAAGAACAAAACCCCAAGTGCACTTTGATTGATGAATTGTGAAACTTGAGCATAATTTGTGAAACCAATTCCGGGAATTGTCTCCTTATTATAAAAATCTTTTATAATCACTTTTACTTAATTTTTGCAACCATATTAGTCTTAAACAAATCAACAAATCCTTCACTTTACAAACTTTTTGTTATAGCAATAATTCCTACACTTTAAATTCGTGTCTCTGTGGTTCGACCCGACTTACCCTATTTACAAATCACTTGTAGATAGTTGAGTTGGAACTTTATTTTTGACGTTTCGACGTTCGTCAAAATTTGGCGCCGTTGCCGGGGACTTGAAATTTAAAGTTGTTTTAATTATTTGCTATTGTGAATAGTATTTTGTGTATATATTTTTTGTCTTGTTTTAACTTGGTGTTGCAGATTTGAATGTTTGATCGTAGGTCACTACAACCCGATTTGTTACCAATTGACCACAGCATTCATCGCATCAACAAGAGGAAGCACCCGGAACCAAGTGATACAGAAAGTGATTCGGTTTACTCTCAACAGTCCGAGATTTCCGATTCTGAAGAAGAAGTGAAAATGGCGGAACCGCAAATGATGGGTGATTTTGCACGTCCGGTAATTGAACCATCGCCATCATGTATTGTACTCCCACAAGCAGCAAGGAGTTATGAGTTGAAGAACCTCCATTTCAACATGCTCCCTTCATTTCATGGGATGGCATCGGAAGACCCAATTACCTTCATGAGAGAGTTCTATAGCACCGTGCAAGGTTTTCCATTGGGGCAACTAACCGAAGAGCAGTTGAGAATGAGGTGTTTTGCTTATACGTTGAAGGATGCTGCCAAGACATGGTTTATGGCACTTGCTCCGGCCTCTCTTAACACTTGGACGGAAGTCTACAACAAGTTCATGGCAAAGTTTTACTCTCATCAAAAGACATCCGACTTGAGGTCCAAGATAATGTCTTTCAATCAAGAGCCAGGTGAAGCTTTTCATGAAGCTTGGGATCGATTCAAGATGTTGCTAGTCCAATGTCCTCATCACGGGTTTCCTTTAGCCCTCTTAAATCAGGCCTTCTATGATGGGTTGACTCAACAAGGTCAAGCACAAGTGGATAATGCAGCCGGGGGTGCTATGGGTGAGAAAACTGCTGATGAAACAAGAGCTTTATATGAGAGACTTGGCATGAATTCGCAGCAGAAAAGTGTGAGAGGAGGAAGAAAAGGCGTTTATGAAGTTGAGTCTAATGATGTTCTAGCGCAACAAGTTTCGGCATTGACTACGCAAATGAAGAATTTCATGGGAATGATGACGGCTCAAAGCCAAGGTCAAAACCAAGGGCAAAATCAAGGAGAGGGAAGTTCGGGCACGAGTTGTGTAATTTGTAATGTGAACTCCCATGATATTATGGGATGCCCATTGAGAGACCAATTCCCGGAATTTCTTGAGCAAGCAAATGCAATGAACGCTTTTCAACCAAGAGTGAGGAATGATCCGTTTTCCAACTCTTACAATTCGGGTTGGCGGAATCATCCCAATTTCTCTTGGGGAGGAAATCAGAGCGGGGGTCAATTTCGGCAACAATACCAACCACAAATGCAACGATCGCGGCAACAAGGGCCTGCAAGGCCAAGTGTGGAGGAAACGTTGCGAGAAATTCATTCAAGCCGCTCAACGAGAATCGAGGTGATCATGGACCAACGAATGGGGAACCAAGAAGCTTCCCTGAAAAAGCTCGAAAATCAGATGGGTCAAATTGCCGAGGCACTCCAAAAGCACAATCCGGGTACACTACCGAGTCAACCGGAACAAGCAAAGGCCATCACCCTGAGGAGTGGTAAGACACTTCAGGAGGTACACTCTTCTCCTTCTCCTATAGATGATAACAATTTGCATGAGAATGAAGTTGTGGCCGAGGAACGAGTTGAAGTGACTCCCGAGGAGAAACTTCCAACTCCACCTCTTAAGCCTTATGTGCCTCCTGTCCCTTTTCCCGGTAGATTGGTCAAGAATAAGGTCGAAACACAATTTAAAGAATTGTATGACATGCTTTCTAAGGTGAATGTAAATTTGCCTTTGCTCAATGTGATTAAAAATATTCCTTCCTATGCTAAATTTTTCAAGGAATTGAGCACAAATAAAAGAAAGTATGCCCCGAACGAAAAAATTGTGGTTTCGGACCAAGTTAGTGCTGTTTTTGAAAAGAATTTGCCTCCTAAGCTTAAAGACCGGTAGTTTTAATGTGATGATTTCTTTGGGGACTCTAAGAAAGTGAGGGCAATGTTAGATTTAGGAGCTAGCATTAACTTGTTGCCTTATTCTTTGTTTGTGGAGCTTGGGTTGGGTGAACTAAAACCTACTACTATGACCTTGCAACTTGCGGACCGTTCGGTCAAATATCCAAAGGGAATAGTAGAAGATGTTTTAGTTCAAGTTGATAAACTAATTATCCCGATTGATTTTGTGGTTCTTGATATGGAGAGAGATGCTAAAGATGTGAATGATGTCCCTATTTTGTTGGGGAGACCTTTTATGGCTACCGCAGATGCGGTAATTAATGTGAAAGATGGAAGTTTGTCTTTAACTGTCATGGATGAAATTGTTAATTTCTCTATCTTTGATTCCATGAAAAGGCCATATGAGGTTAATGAGTGTTTATTTTGTGATGTTGCTGAAAATTCTGTGTTACTTGAGCCTGATGTTGAAGGCTCTCTTGTTTCTGAGTTTGTGGATGAGTTAGTTATGGAAGGTGTTTTTGATCAAAATGAGGCGAGGGCCATTCTTGCTGAGATGGATGTTATGGAGGAAATTACTGAAAAGGTTCCTTTAGAATCTTTAGGTAATTTTAATCCTAAGCATTTGCCATCTATGGTCTCTCCTCCCGAGTTAGATCTTAAACAACTTCCATCTAGCTTAAAGTATGCTTTTCTTGGTGCAAATGATTCTTTGCCTGTTATTATTGTTTCGGACTTAACAGAAGTGCAGGAAAGAAGGTTGTTGGATGTGTTGAAGCGACATAAGTCTGCACTTGGTTGGAGCATTACTGACATAAAAGGAATTAGCCCAACCATGTGCATGCACAAAATCCATATGGAGGATGATGCCAAGCCAGTCCGGCAGAATCAAAGGAGGATGAATCCTCACAAGCTTGAGGCGGTAAGAAAAGAAGTCTTGAAACTGTTGGATGCGGGTATTATCTATCCTATTTCCGATAGTAAGTGGGTAAGTCCTGTTCATGTTGTTGCTAAAAAGTCCGGAATTACTGTTGTTAAGAATGAGGATAATGAGCTTTTGCCTACTAAAATGGTCACTGGTCAACGCATGGTTATCGATTACCGAAAACTTAATGCGGGGACTAGAAAGGATCATTTTCCTTTGCCATTTATTGACCAAATTCTAGAGAGGCTGGCTGGTCAAGAATATTATTGTTTCTTAGATGGTTTTTCAGGCTATAATCAGATTCCCATTGCTCCGGAAGATCAGGAAAAGGCCACATTTACATGCCCTTTTGAAACATTTGCATATCGGAGGATGCCCTTCGGTTTATGCAATGCTCCTGCTACATTCCAAAGGTGTATGATGTCGATCTTTTCTGAGATGATTGGTAGGTTTGTTGAGGTATTTATGGACGATTTTTCGTTGTATGGTAATTCGTTTGATGCATGCTTAGATAATTTGACTTTGGTTCTTAAAAGATGTTGTGATACCAATTTAACTTTAAGTTGGGAAAAGAGTCATTTTATGGTTAAGCATGGAATTGTGTTGGGTCATTTGGTCTCAAGAAAAGGGATTGAAGTTGACAAGGCAAAAATTGAGATAATATCTAAATTGCCTCCGCCAACAAATGTTAAAGGAATTCGTAGCTTTCTTGGTCATGCGGGTTTTTATCGGCGTTTTATAAAAGATTTTTCTAAAATTTGTAAGTCGTTAACAAACTTGCTTGCTAAGGAGAAGGAATTTGTGTTTGACCAAGAATGTCTCAATTCTTTTAATTTGTTGAAGGAGAAATTGACTTCAGCCCCTATTCTTGTGGGTCCGGATTGGACTCAACCTTTTGAGATAATGTGTGATGCATCCGATTTTGCGGTGGGTGCAGTTTTGGGTCAGAGAATTGATAAAAAGTCACATGTGATCCAATATGCAAGTAGAATGTTAAATGATGCTCAATTGAATTATACTACAACCGAGAAGGAATTCTTGGCGGTGGTATTTGCTTTGGAAAAATTCCGTTCTTACTTGCTAGGGTCTAAAGTGATTATTTATTCGGACCATGCTGCATTGCGCTATTTGCTTTCCAAACAAGATGCCAAACCCCGATTGTTAAGATGGATGTTGCTTTTACAAGAATTTGATATTTCCATCAAAGACAAAAAGGGTTGTGAAAATGTTGTGGCGGATCACTTGTCTAGACTTGAAAAGGGGTGTGTGAGTGAAATTCCCTTGAATGAAAATTTTCCCGATGAGCAGTTATTTGTTGTTAAGGATTGTGAGCCTTGGTATGCCGACATTGTAAATTTTTTGGCTACGGGGGTTCTAAATCCAGATTTTTCAAGTCAAGAAAGGAAAAGATTTTTGTCAATGGTTAAGCAATATTATTGGGATGACCCATATTTGTTTAAACATGGTCCCGATATGGTTATTCGTAGATACATTCATGAAAATGAGCAACAAAATGTTCTTTCTTTTTGTCATGAATTGCATTGTGGAGGTCATTTTAGTGGTAAGAAAACCGCTCAAAAAGTGTTACAATCGGGTTTCTTTTGGCCAAGTCTTTTTAAAGATGCATACATTTTTAGTAAAAGTTGTGACAAAGCCAAAGAACCGGTAACATTGGTAAGCGGGATGAAATGCCTCTCACGAATAACTTGGTTGTGGATTTGTTTGACGTATGGGGCATAGATTTTATGGGTCCTTTTGTGGTTTCATGTGGTTTTGAATACATTTTAGTATCGGTGGATTATGTGTCAAAGTGGGTGGAAGCAATTCCTACCCGGACTAACGATGCTAATATTGTTGTCAAGTTTGTCAAAGATGTGATTTTTAGTAGGTTTGGCGTTCCAAGGGCGATTATAAGTGATGGTGGTTCTCACTTTTGCAACAAAATTTTTGGAGCACTCATGAAGAAGTATGGGGTGAATCACAAGGTTGCAACCGCGTATCATCCCCAAACTTCCGGGCAAGTAGAAGTGAGTAACAAGCAAATAAAGGCCATTCTTGAAAAGACGGTGAAGCCAAACAGGAAGGATTGGGCTTTGAGGTTAAATGATGCATTGTGGGCGTACCGTACCGCCTACAAAACGCCAATTGGAATGAGTCCCTACCGGCTAGTCTTTGGGAAAGCTTGTCATTTGCCGGTGGAGATAGAGCATAAAGCATTTTGGGCAATCAAGGAGTTGAATACGGATTTGCAACTAGCCGGTGAGCAAAGGTTACTTCATTTGAATGAGCTTGAGGAGCATCGGTTGGAGGCATATGAGAACTCCCGGCTGTACAAGGAGAGAACAAAAAGGTACCATGACAAAAAGATTTTGCACAAGGAACTTATTCCGGGAAGCAAGGTGTTATTGTTTAATTCAAGATTGAAGCTTTTCCCGGGAAAGTTACGTTCTCGTTGGAGTGGTCCGTTTGAAGTAGTGAATGTATATTCGCATGGAGCAGTGGAATTGGTGAATCTGGTTACTAACAATAGGTTCAAGGTCAATGGACAAAGAGTGAAGCCTTATTTGGATGGAGTTTCGGGATCGAAGGATGTTGAGTGGATCGAGTTGAAGGATCCATGATTGTAGAGGAAGTCATTCCGTCGAGCTAACGACGTTAAACAAAAGCGCTGCTTGGGAGGCAACCCAAGGTAAGTAGTGAATTGTAGTACCCTTAAATTTAATTTTTCCTTTGTTTTCATCACTTTGAGGACAAAGTAATCATTAAGTTTGGGGGTGGAGAGTTTTAGTTTTCATTTTATTTTCATTTTATTGTTTGCTTTTCATATAGGAAAAAAAAAAGCTTTGTTTTTTTGCATTTCGGGAACGTGTCGAACTACGGTGACCTGAGCCTATTGTTGTGGGTAGTCCGCCCACATCAATGGGGACGTAGGCAGCGAAAGTGCGGTCAAAATATGGGTCGAATTGTAATGTATCAATAGATATTATGCTTGGTGTTGTGCAGATAGCTGGCCAGGAAAAAATCCCACTGTGCAGTTGGGCGACCGCCCATGGTGTTGAGGGCGACCGCCCATGCTTGGTTTGTAAAGATTGTGAAGCTCCTGGACATGTGGGCGACCGCTTAGGGTCATTTGGGCGACCGCCCATGGTTGGTTTGAGAAAACATGTGGAGTTTCTGGAAGGGTGAGCGGCCGCCCAGGGTTGTGTGTGCGACCGCCCATTCTGGTTGAACAAAAAGAGAGGAACTTGCTGTGCTGGTGGGCGCTCGCCCACAGGTCAATAAGCGACCGCTCACGTTGAAATTTTGAAATATGGAAAAACTGCTGGACATGTGGGCGACCGCCCAGGATGGAGTGAGCGACCGCCCACAAGGCGAATCAGGCGTTACAGTTTTGCCCTAAAACGCATCAGCCGTTTCACTCCCCTCTTTCATTTCAAAATTTCAAACTCTCTCTTTATCTCTCTAGAAACCTCCGGCCACTCCCTTCATCTCTCTAAGAAATCTTCTCCCCAAACACCCAAATCTTCCAATTTTCTTCCATAATTTGTCTTTCCCCACCATACCCAACCTCCTAAGCCAAAAGATTTCAACCCACATCACCATTGTTGAGCAAGAATTGTGAAGAGATTTTGAAATATTGCAAGTGGTGAAGAAAGTTGCAAAAGGCTTGATTTTGGAGTTCAAAAGAAAGGGGTTCTTGTGAAAATCATTGTGCAAGGAAGGGGTTGTTCTTCTCAGTTCATCTTCATCAACTCCGGCGAGATTCCGGTCAAATTCCGGCAAACTCCGGTGACTTTTCCGGCGAAGTAAGATTTTCAATTCAATCTTCTTTAATACTTTCTCTGCGGAATTTGTGAGCATATTGATAAAAAATGTCTAGACAAAGAAATGCTCCCGCTCCGGAGCCGGTGGTTGAGTATGATGCAACAAAGTTTGTTGGGGGTAAAGCGAAGTCGTTTTTTGATAAATATGCAAACAAGGGGTTTTCTGTAGAGAATGAGTTTAACCCCAATGAACTTGGGTTGGATGATATCTTTGCTAGATATGGTTGGGGTAATTTAGCAAGCCGCCCAACTAATAGAGGTTCAAAAGTGTTGGTTCGGGAATTTTACGCAAATGCGTTTGAGGCAGGGCAAGCAAGGAAGTGTGGTTGGGTGAGGGGAACAAATGTGTATTATAATGGTGAGGATATCAATAGATACTATGGGATGGAAGCGCCTGGGCATGAAAACAGTGCGTGTGATTATTACAATAGTGCGAAGATCATGGAGCTGAATGTGGCAGGGAACCTTCACATGTTGGAGCCTTATTTCGTAAATATTGATGTGACACTATTGAGAAACGGTAATGTGAAGAAGGCTAGGGACATGGACTTGAGGATGCGCGCTTTGCATCGATTCATTTGCGAGCGTATTATGCCTACTTCACATTATAACGATGTGCATTGGAGAAGGGCACTGTTGATGACCGTGGTGTTGTCCGGTCAAAGGTTCAATACTGGGTTGGCGATATCCAAGGAGATTGTGAACACCATTAAAACTATTGGGCGATGTAATTTTAGTTTCCCATTATTGATATCTGGTTTGATAGAGAATAAGGGAGTGAGTTTTGCTCGGTTGCGGATTGCTAGGGATATTGTGTCAAGCGGGACGGCGGTTAGTAAGAGGTCCCTTACTATTAAGGGGCATGCTCAGTTGCAGCCGGGTGAAGGTTCATCGAGAGGAGTGAGAGGGAATGAGGAGGATGATGATATGGAGGAACAGCAGTTCACTCCAACGGAGGCGGCCTATTATGTGGGAGGCCATGTGGATGCGTTATCTGAGGAGATCAGGCAGCTCCGGGGACATTATGAGGTGATGGATCAGCGGTTGTTGGGTATGGAGGAGAGTCAGAGACAGCTGCAGTCTATGGCTACTGAGGAGTTTTATGCTGCTAGTATGTGGAGGCAGCGTATGGAGGATGCGCAATGATCGAGATGTTTCGGAGATGAGGCACGAGCTTCCTCCTCCTCCACCGCCTCGGCATATTCCATACCGGCCCGCCGCAATATCGTACTCCGGAGCTTGATTGAGAGGATGGAATTCTTGGGATGGCACGCGGCAAAGCAGCAAGAGCAACAACAACAGCAGCAGCAGCACCATAGCACTGGTTCGAGCGGAAGTGGCTCGGTGGGTCCGTGGGACCAATTTTGGAGGTAATTTGTTGGTTGAAGGTACCCCTATCCTTTCTTTTATTTTGTGCATTAGGGACAATGCATGTTTTAAGTTTGGGGGTGTGGGGTACTTGGTTGTTTGTATATGCTTAATTCACATGTTAGTTAGAATTTACTGTTTTGGTAGGAAAAAAAAAAAAGACAAAAATTTGAAAAATGAGGAAAAAAAAAAAAAGAATAATTAGCTATGTCCTTTCTTGTATATAATCATTAACATTCTTGGTGTTCCCCTAATTGCATGTGAATGATTGTGACCGCTAGGAAGGATAATTTGGGTGTGAATATGTATATGCAAGTTGGTATATTTTTTGGTTAATTGTGGTGTATTACTTAAGAGTTATAATTGAGTCATAAATCTCTTAGTTGTAGTTTCGTGCACTTGTGGAAATATGCTCTTTGTTGATAATTTTGATTCATTTTTATAAAGTTTAGAGTACACCCTCATCTTTTAAGTTAATGAATTTGTTTATCAATGTAGCAACATTAGGCAAGTCTTGTGATGAGTATTCCTTGGTTGTGAATGGAACCCCCCCTTGTGATTTTGAAAGAAAAAAAAAAAGAAAGAAAAAAAAAAGAAAAAAATAAAATAAAAATGAGAGCAATGGCAATGCAATGTATACTCGGTGAAACCTCCAGACGCGTAGATTAATTGGTTAGGGATTATTCTAGCTTAACCAGATTTCTGGGTATGCAGTAGCGTTATGGAGGAAGAGCTTTACCGCCGTGATGGTCCGTATCAAGCTCGATACCGAAGTGGCTAACTCTCAAAGCCTTTAAATAAATCTCTACTTAGTATTAGGGGCATGGAGTTCGCTGCTACAGTGTTCCCTACTTGAACGGTAGTGGATTTTAAAGTGTGCTTAAATGATCAAGTTGGGGGGTGTAATTATTTCATGGGAATATTCATGCTTTGTGTCTAAAAAGTGTTGTTGCTTGGTAAATAGAGTCAATAAAATAAAAGATGGTTGGTGTACTTAGCTTTGTAAAAATGAATCGTGGTTGTGAGAAAAGAGAAAGATGTTCGTGCATAAAGAGATTTATGGTGTAATTATAATGGTTAAGTAATATTTTACAATTAATGGAAAATATATTGATACTTGCATTGTGGAAAATCTTATCCTGCGGTTGATGGTATTTTGTGATCTATGCAATTGTGAAGCATGCAAGAATGGAAGGACATAGTTGATTATTTGTTAGAGTAGTTTGCTTTTAATTTTTGTTCGTTTAGTTGTTTTGTGTTTAGTTTGTTTTAGTGTTTGCTCGAGGACTAGCAAATGTCTAAGTTTGGGGGTATTTGATGAGTGAGTTTTACACTCATCCGTTGACTACTTTACGAACTTATTATTTGCTTAATCCTTGAGTTTTGTGGGTTTAATGGATGTTTTTAGTGTTTTTAGTTTCAGTGGCTCAAGTTTGGAAATTGGGAACAATTGTGAATAAATCAAGTGGAAAATTGAGATGATGCAATTATGGGTTGAATCAAATTATAAGTGGGACAAAACCAAGGCAATTGTAGTGGAAGAAAGCAGCTGGGCCAATGCAAGAATGAAAGTTGGGCAAAGGAGGATGGAAATTGGGCCATTTCAAGTAGCTGGGCCGGAAGGAAGAAAAGAAAATGGGCCTAACAGTCTGGGAGTGTGGGCGGTCGCTCAGGTTCTTATGGGCGGCCGCTCAGGAGAAAAAATGTTGAAGCTTTGAACCTTCTGTCGGTGTGGGCGACCGTGCAGTGCAGTGTGGGCGGCCGCGCACGAGTATGTGTTGTGAAGACCAAATGTTTCTGGAGAACTGGGCGACCGCCCAAGGTTGAAGTGGGCGACCGCCCACGAGGCGTTTTGCAGAAGGCTTCCAGGCGGATTGGTATTAATGAGGATTGATGATTTTTATTAATGGTGACTGTTTATGGTTTCAATAAAGGGTTAATTGCAGCAATGGGTTTTTGGAGAACATGGGTTATTTATTTTTTATTATTGTTTTTTTCAGTTTTTTTGAGAGACATATAAGTAGAGAATCATTATCTTTTCTCTAGGACTTATGCAGAATTTTCTTAAAACATTTCTTGGTGTTCTTGTCTTTTTCATGGCTAGCTAATTTCTTAGTTCTTGGAATTGGAGGTAACATTTTATGTTTTAAGTTTTACTTTTCATTTTTATCTTTGTGGTACTTGGGATTATCAAGTTATTTTCAATGGAATTTTAGAACTCTTGTCTTGATCAAATAATTGTTCTTGAATTATTTAGAATTTCAATTGTGAACCGCCAAATTTACAATTGAAATTAGTCTTGGCTTGATTTTCACAATTTGTTGAATCCCCGCCAAACGATTCATAAGAATTGTGGTTTATTTGGTGTTCTTAAGTTCTAAAATGGGTTTCTAACTAATTTATGAACGGGCCAAGGGAATAGATTAGTTAGAAACACTTGATTGCAAATCACCCGCCAAAGTGTCCCAATCATACTTTTGTAAGAACAAAACCCCAAGTGCACTTTGATTGATGAATTGTGAAACTTGAGCATAATTTGTGAAACCAATTCCGGGAATTGTCTCCTTATTATAAAAATCTTTTATAATCACTTTTACTTAATTTTTGCAACCATATTAGTCTTAAACAAATCAACAAATCCTTCACTTTACACACTTTTTGTTATAGCAATAATTCCTACACTTTAAATTCGTGTCTCTGTGGTTCGACCCGACTTACCCTATTTACAAATCACTTGTAGATAGTTGAGTTGGAACTTTATTTTTGACGTTTCGACGTTCGTCACTCGGCTGGGCTAATGGTATTGGGCCAGCCCAATCCGGTTTAGGGATGTGGGAAGATAGCTCGGACCAGGTTGGATTCAGCGTAGTAGGCTTGGAATTAGGACCGGCCCAGTTCAGTGGGCTTTGGCAATTCGGTAATGGCCGGGTAGGGAGGTTATCCGCGCCTCTTCAAATAGCCGGGTCGGTTGAAGAGGTGCGACCCACGACCCTTCAAATGGGCGGGTTAGACCCAATAGATCTTAGCCATCAATCCGAATCTGATCCAAGGGTTAGAATTTCACCAGGTGCAATTAGTGTCTATTCCCAATAGACACCCCATCTCTTCAATAACTATAAATAGCCCCCTCCTCCTCATTTCATTTCCATCCAAAAATCATTCAAGCATTCTATTCTCTAAAGCATCCTAGCATTCAGAAGTCTTGCATTAGAGTCCAAGAAAATCCCGAGTATTCAGTAGTTCGCCCGATAATTTCAGAGTTGTTGTGCTGCAATCTGAAATTCCCGAAAGTCGTTGTATCTTGGGGACAATTGCCGAAGACCGTGAGCACTCGTATACGGGGCAATATTGTCTTATGGAAAAAGAGTCAAACTCTTGCCTCGACTTATTTTATTTTAGAAAAAAAAAAAAATTCCGTCCCATTTTCTTTTTCAAAACTATTTTTAAATACACCCATTTTTCCCAACAAATATATAAATGTATGTTATTTTAATACTCTCTGTGTCCCGAAAATATAGTCCTATTGTACCTTCTACAAATTTTAAGTACTTTCACTTGCTTGTACAAAGTTAATCTTGCACTGACATTATTATTGTCTTTGCTTACAAAAAGGGACTATCTTTTCGAAACAAGCCAAAATGACAAATGGTACTATCTTTTAAGAACGCAGGGAGTAGAGTATGTTTTGCCTATTATATGCTTTTAAACTGACCAAGAGCAGACAAGATCATTGCCTAGCATTGGGGTAAGTGTTATGCTTAAATTAAAAGCCTCGCGTGGTAAGAACACTAAACACATCTATCAACATGTAAGCCCTACCACCGGGGCGGACACAAGGCCACTAAAAGGGGTGGCCGTGAACCCCCAAAACCCCAATGTTGACATAAAAAAAAATAATAAAAAATGCACCCTTCATTTACCAGCTCAGCCCACCCCTTGACAAAAAATGAAGAATCAATGTAGGTAGTAATGTAAAAAACAATTAATTTTTTGAAATTTTTGGGTAATGTAATTTGTGAACCCCTCCATTTTTACCCTATATCCGCCCCTGAAGCACTTTTCATGTTATTTTCTTGTTTGCCAATGATATTTTCTTGTTTGCCAATGATATATGCTTCAGCAATCTACTGACGAGAAAAACGAGAGAACTGATCTACCAGTCAACAGCAAGCACCTTATCCAGATTAGAATTCAAAAGTCGTGTGGTTCTACTAGAATTGCAGGCCCTCAAACTCATGTGGGGGTCAAATCTGATTCTTCTCACCTGCAGAGACTATCTTCTAGAATTTTTTCTCAAATAATCACTTTTTATTTTTATATTTATCAAAATGACTTACTGTTCAAACTATTGTCCAGAGTGTCCCTTTTTTTGAAACTCGCTACATCGTGTAGCGAGTTTGACTTGGGTCTGGTCAAAACTCGCTACACCGTGTAACGATTTTAGGGTAATTAAGTTTGACAGTTGGGAAATTAATTAGGGCAATTAATTAACCTAAACTCGCTACATGGTATAGCGAGTTTAACTTGTCAAAGTCAAACTCGCTACACCGTGTAGCGAGTTATTAAAAACCCCTTTTTCCCTTCCAGTTTACAGTCATCATTCAAAGGAACAAAACAACCCTAAATTCTAGTTCCTCTGCCGCCGAAAATTGCCAAGGAAGAAGAAGAAGAAATAGAGAGCAAACCTTGATTTTGCTTTCAAAGGAAACCAAAAAAAAAAATTACACCTTCTTCCTTCATCAGTTCAGCCGCCGAGGAGAGTAAGGGAGAAGAAGAGAAGAACACCCAACCAACCAAGGAATTTGCCAAGTGAATTCAATCCTTTTTTTAATTGTAAGTTTAAATTTCTGTATTGTATTGAATTTTAACTTTGATTTTATTATTTATTTATACAATTTAGAATTTTTTTTTATTTTTTCTATGATGTTCTAATTGCATTTTGATGACATTGTCTAATTGCATTTTAACTTTGATTTTATTTTTGATGACATTTTTCTGTATTGTATTCAATCTTTTTTTTTTATTTTTTTTATGATGTTCTAATATATTAGTTTACTTGAAATTTAGGGTTTATATACCTTTTTTCGTCTCAAAAATGATTCACTAATTACATATTTATATGCTTAGTTTTATACTTTATATACCTTCCTCCGTCTCAAAAATGATAGAACTATATTAGTTTACTTGCAATTTAGGATTTTTTTTTTGATTTTTTTGATGACATTGTATAAATATATTAGTTTACTTGCAAGTTAGAATTTATATACCTTCCTCCGTCTCAAAAATGATTCACTAATTAACAAATTTTTTTATAGAAAATTATTAATTAATTTTCTTATGTAGAATGATTTTTTTTGTCCGTCCTTATATAAAATGACTTTTAAGTAATAAAAAAGTAATAATAATGATTATTAATTACTGAAAAAAAGACTTAATTAATAATACTTGTTAAAATAATACACAGTTATAATATTAACAATTGTATAATTAGTGTGAATACTAAAAACAACAACGTAAAATCTAGGGAGAAACGCGTTTCTCCATAAGTTATGGAGAAACGGGTTACGGGTATTCAGAACCTTTTGAAAGGATATCCAGAAAATTTTTGTATTGGCCATGACCTTGTTCTATGGTTACTTGGATATCGCCTCAAAGGTTCTGATATCCGTAACCCTTTGAAAGAATATCCGAAGCTTATGAAAGTGATATCCAGAAACCTTCAAAATGATATCCAGAAACTTTCAAAATGTTTCTGGATATTCATTTGATGGTTCTGGGATATACATTTGAAGGTTTCTCGATATCCGTAAACCTTCAATAAGCAATTTCTGGTCTTGGCCTTGGATTTGGCTTCAAATCTATTTTTTCTGGATATCCGCCCAAAGGCTTCTGGATATCCGTTCCAAAGCTTCTGGATATCCAGAACCCTTTGAGACTGATATCCAGAAATTTTCTTCTGGTTATCAAACGTATAGCTTCTGGCTATTCAAAACGCGTTTCTCCATAGTTATGGAGAAACGCCTTTCTCAGCAGACCTACTCAAACAACAAAATAAATTAAACTTCTAAGAAATATTAATATACATATAACAACATCCCAAATCTCATATACTTATACCCCAAACCCTAAACCCTAAATCATATAGATCTATCCCAAACCCTTAAAATATGATTTATTGTTCAAACTTTTTTTTTAAAAAAAAAACTGCATTCTATTTTTCAAAACCGCATGAGGATTACTCTTGAAGTATTACTTAGTATATAGGCTGGAAACCAAGACCTTCCCCACAGGCACTTCTTGGAAGTGTGGGATAACTTTGGATTACAATGTCACGTACTAGTAATTACACTTTTGTATTCTCTTATTTATTTCCTTGCCTTGTAGAACAATAACCAACCTTGATATTGAAATAAATAGATGGAAGCTTTCATTGATCTCTGGCCTATCGATGCCTTTGTTCTGACCCGGCATCAGGAGCATAGGGCTAGGTATATTTGAGCCGGATTGCAGGTTTCTAGTCCCCTCCATTTTCGTCATGGTGCCGCCTTGCCAGGCGAATTAGCTCCTGTGATATTGTTGAGACTGGCGGAGTGCGGATTTAGCGGAGTACACTATATAGGTAGAGTACAGTATGATTTTGCATTGCTGGAGGCTCTGATCGAGAGATGACATCCGGAGACCCATACATTCCATCTCCCGGTTGGTGAGATGACGATCACCCTACAGGATATCGGCATGATTTATGGGTTTTCGATTGATGGGGATGCTGTTACTGATGCTGGGTTTCCAGCACATATAGACTGGTTGGCTGCCTGTCAGGAGTATTTAGGGGCTGTCCCTGGTGACGGAGATATAGATGGGAGTAGTCTTAAGCTCAGGTGGATTACTCTCCGTTTTCCACACTTTAGTGACCTCGCTGGGGATACTGCACCAGAGATTGTGAATCAGTACGTACGGGCGTATATCTTGCTTGCCTTGGGCTCTACGATCATGCCTGATCGTACGAAAAACAAGGTTAAGCTATGTTATCTCCCTCTGCTTACGGATGTTTCTAGGGTCAGCCAGTATAATTGGGGGAGTGCTGCGCTCGCTTTCCTATATCGAGAGTTGTGTAGTGCGACTGACCCTCGGACGAGACAGTGCGGAGGATTTCTCAACGTTCTACAGGTATGTTTATCTCATTTTAATGTTCATTATGTTGTTGTTTTTAAGTTTTATTTCAAATTAGCGACATTATTTGTAACGACCCTAACACTAGGCACCAATTTCGGTATTATAATTATATGCTTTTAAAATTTATGTTAACTTTATGTGTTCATTTATGTCTTTAATTCCTTATTTTAAGATAAGATGGTTGGGAAATAATTTTAGAACCTTAGGATATGTTAGAGAAATTAAATAAAGCATCTTGGGGGAAAATAAAAATAGAAAATAAATAAAGTGTAAGATGAGTTTAAAATGTGGGAAATAAAGAATTAGAATAGAGGGTTAATTTAATTGGTTGGAAAGACTTTGATTTATTTAGTGGGGGGGCCAATTCCCTCTTCATTCCAAATCCCTCCATGTGTCTCCCTCCCCATTCATCCTCCACTCTCCCCACTTACACCCCTCATTCTTACTTCTCCCATCACTTTCTCTTTCACCTCCTCAATCATCAAAGAACCCATGGAAGCTCTCTCCTCCACTTCTCTCCTTTCAAGTCCCTAGCAAACTCAATCCTCCTCCATTTCCTAATCCGGGAGTACTTTTGTGATCGGGGCATCTAGGGGAGTTTAACAAGCTCAAGAAATCCATAATCCATCTCCTATTCCAGGTGAGTTGTTATGACCTCCCTTCATTTAATTGCTCATGAACTATTTAATGTTGTTCTTGGTATTGTAATTGTTGTTTAAGGTTTTGAAAGTCTTCTTGAAGTTGAGAAATGGGTTAATAACTTAAAATGATGTTGTGGTTTATGGAAGTTGATTTAGATTGAAAGGAATGGGTGGAGTTAGATTTAGAAGGTTAGAATTTAATTGTAGTAGTGAAATGGGTGGAAAATCAAATGGTAAATGATCTAGGTTTAGGTTAGGTTACATTGGGTTGAAATGATTTAGAGGGAGGTGGTAAATAATTGGGATTTTTCTTCATAAAATACCTAAGATGGGAAAGAATGATTAAGGAAGAAGAACATAGAATGAAAGGGATTAAAAATCTGAACATTTGCTGAATCGCCTCTTGGGCGGTCGCCCATGGGGGCTTGGGCGGCCGCCCATGTAGACAGAACTTGGGAACCCTTACAAACCCTTCTTGGGCGGTCGCCCAAGTCTTCTTGAGCGGTCGCCCACCCCTCCAGCAAACCTTACCTCCTTTGAATTTCTCTTGGGCGGTCGCCCAAATGGCCATGGGCGGTCGCCCATGGCACCTGAACCTTCCCAGTTTCCGTTCTTGTTGATTTTTACCAATAACCTCGTGACTTGAATCCCAACTATTATAAGTTAGTAGAACCTATTCCAACCCGGATATGAATTAATCCTTTTTAACCTAAGTTAAGTAGTATACCTTGACTAGGCCATGATGTCTTATTTGATCAAAACGGAACTGTTGGAAGTAGGTCTTGCACTGTTATGAATATTATTCAAGGATGAGTAATGACTTCGTAATAATGGTTTATGGTTTAGGGTGGCCTTACGTGCTCCCATACCTTGATGATTAGTTGAACAGTGTAGAGACTATAATCACACTATTGTGTTGGTTAGAAATATATATGTGTTACATCGTTGTACTGTATGGCCATTGTGGATTATCTGGCATGTTGATTATATTGTATCCCGGTGTGGATTATGTGGTTATATTGTTACCTTAATTGAATCTATATTCATTGATGGTATTATGCATAGTGTATTAAATGGTTGTTGCACTATGGTATGGACTAGCATGAGTATACATTACCATGTTGTTATATTATTATCCCTTTTTGTGGATTTATTTCAAGTATCTACCATGTGCTTGAACGTGTATATGTGATAAGGGGGTATAATGGAATCCAATCAATTATTGATTTGTTCTATAAGTGATTGAAGGTTCATTATACCTGTGACCTGCCCCTCTGTGGCCACAGAGTGGGATGTGCAAGCTACTGTATTGAGCAAGAAAAAGCCCTTACGGTTATGCTGCGATTTGGTGTACCGGTGGAATGCTCTGTATGAAGCCAAGCTTTACAGTAGCGCTGATAGTATATGATACTCTAAATTAGGGTTCATATATGTATCCTGTTTTCTTATATGGATCTCTGGGGTATGTGACCTATAAGCGGTGAATGTGCATGGGGGCAATTCACCAAAGAGCGGAGTTTTACTCCCACGTTGTACGACTTATTGTTCAGACGGGAAAGGTAAAATGAGGTAACGTAAGGTGTTTACCTCTTTCATAATGTGTTATGTGCTACCATGCTATGTGTTGCATCTTGTTTGGCATCTTGCTGCATTCATAATAGCTTGCTGAGATTTATTCTCACCCCTCTCTCTTTAATGTTTTAGATCCCGAGACAGGTGACTCGAACCAGTGAGGCCCGGGGATATCATTGTGGACTTTTGCTTTTGGGGCTTGTCAGGTTAAGTATAGGAGTTGGTTATTAGGAGTATTTATTAAGGATTCCTCTTTTACAATTTGTATAGAAAACTCTTTTGTTAAACAGTGTTAATTAGGGTTTTCAATGTAATTGATCAGATTACGGTTTATTAAAGTTGTGGTTGGATTTACTCCAAGTGAAGATATTATCAATTGATTTTAATTTGGAAGTTTGAAAAGTGGTTTTCTTTTAAAGGCAAATAAATGTTTTAAAAACTTAGATGGGTTTTATTAGATTGAGCCTCTCCAGCTCGGGACACGCGTTAGGTTCCGGGTTGGGGTGCTCACAGTTGGTATCAGAGCTTAGTTTAGAGGTCAAGGGTAGATGTCTAAACTAAGGGGGAATGTGTGGTAATTAACGCCGAGTGTTTAATGCAGGAGTTGGTTCTAATGGCCGGAAGTAATGATGATCAGCGAAAGGTTCTAGGAAATGAAGGAGATATGGGTATAGGTGGAATTCAGAATGAAGAGATGATGAAATTATTCAGAATGTTTGTACATAATATGGAGACTAGAGGATCAGTTCCGAATCAACCTGAGGGATACCAAAGTGATGGATTAGAGAGATTTGTGAAGATGAACCCACCGAGCTTTAACGGAGATCCGAATCCGTTAAAGGCAGAAAAATGGTTAGCAGAAATGAATAGGATTTTTGAGGTTATAGAAAGTCCCAACGAAGAGAAAGTTAGGTATGCCGTTTTCAAGCTTGAATGTCCAGCTGATCAGTGGTGGCAGATTTTAAAAGGAAATTGGGAGCGGGATCGTACGCCCCAGACTTGGGATAATTTCACCAAACAGTTCGAGGATTATTTTATTTCGATGGTTACAAGGGACAAGAAGGAGATCGAATTCTTAGGACTAGAACAAGGGGACATGACGGTGAATCAGTATTCAGTCAGGTTTGAGGAATTAGCTAAGTGTTGCCTTCATTTGGTACCGCATGAAGCGAGAAGAGTTCATAGGTTTATAAAAGGTTTGAGGATTGAGTTTAGGAAGAAATTAGTGATTGATAGCTTCACCAATTATCAGACAGTCATAGAGAGAGCTTATAAGATCGAGAATAGCATTGAGGAAAATAGTAGAAAATCGGAAGGTGGGATTGGAAATAAGCCAAAGTATCTAGGACAAGGATCCAAAATCATTAGAGGACAGCCAAGGGCTTTAACTTCAGGAAGAGTGAGAGGAAAACTTATGGTAGCTTCTTCGTCTAGGCCAATATTCAAACAGTATGGGATGATTTGTAAATTTTGCAAGAAGGTTGGACATACCGAAGATCGGTGTTGGAGTAAGCAAGGCAAGTGTATTAATTGTGGAGAGATAGGACACTCTAGGAGAAATTGCCCAAGGTTACAGCGGGGACGAGCTTCCAGCAGCAGTCAGCAAGGTGGATGACAAAGAGGTAGTACCAAAAGAGATAACGAAGAGGAACCAAAAGAGAAGGTCTGTGATCGAGTGTGTGTTTCGGGTCCAGGAGAGATAAATTCCTCAGGAGTCACTAGAGGTAAATTCCCTGTCTCAGAAGTAGGGGTCATATTTTATAGATCCTGTTGCATATCATTCATGTTTGGCATCACATTTTGCTTATATGTGACATACATTTCTTGAGAAATTGTTTTATAGTTAGAGGATTCTGCTCTTATGAGAGAATACCTCGAATCTCCTTTGATGTACCACGATGGTGATGTGGTTATGGCTGAGCATGTATTGCAGTTGATTTGGTATGATTACCGATGTGTAATTATGAGATATACTTGACCTGGATGGTTAAGAAATTGTGGTGTATTGTAGACTATCATAAAAAGTGAGTCTTCTTTTCTATGCCTAATTTGCTTATATTGGTATTTGATATAGGTAAACTTTAACGTGAAATTTTTGTTATATATGGGCGTTTAAGGTGAAAATTTTGATTTAAGGTGTGAAGGGTAATTGGTATGTGTTAGACTTGCATGAGAAGTCTTTTCAAAGTTTTTATGTGTTAGTGGTGAGTAAATGGTAAATGTGCTTCCGTCGGTATATTTCATGTGTTGGTTCTAAGTATGATAAGCAGAATTCTAATCCTTATTTTGATGACTTTAGGGTAATTAGAATTGATGATCTCTTTGTTAAATAAAGTTCCGGGAAGATCATGAAAATCATTTGAGAGTTGGGTTAATGATTCCTTGTGAGGAGTCCCTGTATGCAAAGTTTGGTTAGTATGAGTTGGCTCGAGAGGATTTCAATTTTGGGTGCCATAGTCTTAAACTCGGATGTTACCATGGATCTTGTGGGGATTGAGTCCGTGATCTTTGAGTTGGCAAGTGCTACCGAAGAAATTTAAGGAATTCTTAAGAATTGTAAAGTTGTTGCTTTGGTTGACTCTAAAGGACGTATAAATGGTGTAGGATGTAATAAGGATGAATCATATTGTTAGTGATGGATAATAGGTTGGCTTTGGACCCGATCCTTACCTTACCTAGTGGATGTGAGGATCTTGTGAAATTTTAAGTGTGTATTAAAGGAAGATCAGGGTGTAGTGTTATGCAAAATGGGAAAGTGATAGCGTATGTTTCGAGGAAGTTAACTTAGATAGAGCGGAATTTTCCTATCCTTTTTCGAGAGTGGTTACAATTGTTGGTGTGATTTAAGTGGAATCTTATCTTTTGAAGTTCCCTTTTGGGGTTAGTTACCGATCCTAAGAGTTGGAGGATTTAGTTAGTCGAAAGGAAGAGATTTGGACTATCCAAATCCTGGAAGAATAGGTTGTGTTTGTGTGACGGATTTCCCTTCAACTTGAGAAGTTTAATTAACCTTAGCGAGTTTGCGTATAATAGCAGTTATCATTCTAGCATTGAGATAAAACCGTATGAGGCGTGGTTCAGGAAGAAATTATCGATCTCCAATTTGTTGGGGTGAGGTTGGTGAAGCAAGGCCTAAGGTAATTTAGCGCCAAAGTTTGTTAATCCATTTGAAGTTTTAGAAAAGGTTGGTGATTTGATTTATAGACCGACTTGGAGCAGCTTATAGAGTATTTGAAGTTTTAAACGTAATATCGTAATGTATTTGGTAACATAAGTTGTAATACTTTTTATTTATTTATATTTTCTTTGAGGTCGTGAAAATTCGGGTTAGTGATAATTGTATGGTATTCTTGGAACATTAAGTTGTAATATCGTATTATTAATGAAATTAGAGATCTTGGAAAAGAATCATAACATTGAAGAGACTAATTGGGAATTGAAGTCCTAGAGTATTCGGGTTGTGAAAATGTATAGTAGAATCGTGCCATTGAGAAATCTAATTGAAAATATTAAGTTAGAATGTGTGAAAGGTAACCTTTGCTATTTGATCCTTTAGGTAAGTGACAGTCAAATTCGGGACGAATTTTCTTTAAGGGGAAGTGAGTGTAACGACCCTAACACTAGGCACCAATTTCGGTATTATAATTATATGCTTTTAAAATTTATGTTAACTTTATGTGTTCATTTATGTCTTTAATTCCTTATTTTAAGATAAGATGGTTGGGAAATAATTTTAGAACCTTAGAATTTGTTAGAGAAATTAAATAAAGCATCTTGGGAGAAAATAAAAATAGGAAATAAATAAAGTGTAAGATGAGTTTAAAATGTGGGAAATAAAGAATTAGAATAGAGGGTTAATTTAATTGGTTGGGATGACTTTGATTTATTTAGTGGGGGGGGGGGGGGCAATTCCCTCTTCATTTCAAATCCCTCCATGTGTCCCCCTCCCCATTCATCCTCCACTCTCCCCACTTACACCCCTCATTCTTACTTCTCCCATCACTTTCTCTTTCACCTCCTCAATCATCAAAGAACCCATGGAAGCTCTCTCCTCCACTTCTCTCCTTTCAAGTCCCTAGCAAACTCAATCCTCCTCTATTTCCTAATCCGGGAGTACTTTTGTGATCGGGGCATCTAGGGGAGTTTAACAAGCTCAAGAAATCCATAATCCATCTCCTATTCCAGGTGAGTTGTTATGACCCCCCTTCATTTAATTGCTCATGAACTATTTAATGTTGTTCTTGGTATTGTAATTGTTGTTTAAGGTTTTGAAAGTCTTCTTGAAGTTGAGAAATGGGTTAATAACTTAAAATGATGTTGTGGTTTATGGAAGTTGATTTAGATTGAAAGGAATGGGTGGAGTTAGATTTAGAAGGTTAGAATTTAATTGTAGTAGTGAAATGGGTGGAAAATCAAATGGTAAATGATCTAGGTTTAGGTTAGGTTACATTGGGTTGAAATGATTTAGAGTGAGGTGGTAAATAATTGGGATTTTTCTTCATAAAATACCTAAGATGGGAAAGAATGATTAAGGAAGAAGAACATAGAATGAAAGGGATTAAAAATCTGAACATTTGCTGAATCGCCTCTTGGGCGGTCGCCCATGGGGGCTTGGGCGGCCGCCCATGTAGACAGAACTTGGGAACCCTTACAAACCCTTCTTGGGCGGTCGCCCAAGTCTTCTTGAGCGGTCGCCCACCCCTCCAGCAAACCTTACCTCCTTTGAATTTCTCTTGGGCGGTCGCCCAAGTGGCCATGGGCGGTCGCCCATGGCACCTGAACCTTCCCAGTTTCCGTTCTTGCTGATTTTTACCAATAACCTCGTGACTTGAATCCCAACCATTATAAATTAGTAGAACCTATTCCAACCCGGATATGAATTAATCTTTTTTAACCTAAGTTAAGTAGTATACCTTGACTAGGCCATGATGTCTTATTTGATCAAAACGGAACTGTTGGAAGTAGGTCTTGCACTGTTATGAATATTATTCAAGGATGAGTAATGACTTCGTAATAATGGTTTATGGTTTAGGGTGACCTTACGTGCTCCCATACCTTGGTGATTAGTTGAACAGTTGTGAATGTGTGCCCAAATTTTGTGGATTCACGCGAGTTTGAAGACATCCGAGTTATTTGAAAAACGGAGTCGCCACGCCATTTTGATTACCTCAAAACTTTGAAAAAAAGGGTTTTTACTTGGGTTCGGAGGTTAAGTTACCCCTTGGGAAGAACGTTTGGCGTTCACCCAAAGTGTCTTGCCGGAGCAAGTCTCCCAAGATTTCAGTAATCGTGCTTGCTTGCGTGCTTTCTTGTGTGCATGTGTTTGAGAAAAAGGGGGGGAATGTCCCAAGTTGTCTTCCGGACGTACAAACCATTTGTTGGTTGTCGCTCGGGATTCCTTGGAATTTTATGTATTTGGGATTATGATCCCGTCCTCATCTTATGACTTGTGATCATCGCATTTTAACCTCGGGACCCTCGGGACTTGCGTGATCGAGAGAATGACTCTCTTTTGGTCAAAGATGAGGTTCTTTAGAAAAGGAGGGTCCTTAGCCCATCAATCCTACGCTTTAAGACGGTCGAGCTCGTATAGAGGCTTCATACTCTTTCTTAAGTGATAATCGGAGATATAGGGTTCAAGGTTATCCCTTTCCAAAGAAATCGTGAACCTTTAATGGAAGGAACGATGTAAAGATAGGATCTTTTACACCGGTCCGTTCCAAGGTTGGGGAAAGGGAAATGCATGATGAAAAATGACTCTTTAATGAAAAGATGACATTTTTGGTTTTAGCAAATGATGCTTTTTGATTGAAAGAAATGATCTTTATGCAAGTGATGCGTAAAGATAGGATTTTTATGCAAATGATGCATTGGAAAAGGTTTTTGAATGCAAAGGATGCATTTTTATTGAAAAGATTGGATTTTTATGTGCAAATGATGCATAAAAATGACATTTTTATTTGAAAATGGGGGTTTTAGGTGCAAAGGATGCACCTTTATGAAAAAGACTACATTTTTATGACAAATGAGGTCTTAATGCATGCAAAAGGGAAAGGGGGTGATAAAGATGTGATCTTTATGAATAAATGCCAAGTCCCAAGCAAGATATATGAATGCAATGAGCAAGTATATCAATTAAAAGCAAGGTTAGGGCGTGCGAGGTTACCAATTGCTTCCTTTGCTTCTTGAACGGAGCTAGGAGGAAAGGTTGGTCTTGGGTCTTTAAGGAGGAGGGAGGTAGCTTCTTGGCCTTCCTTCTTCACCTTCTTGAGCTTGCACCAATATTCTTCACGTCTTGGGAGTGTTTATAAGTGTATTGTGTATTTTGTGCCTCTATTGTGTGTGTTGAAATGGGTAGAGGAGGCCTCTATTTATAGGTAATCTGGATAAGGTGAATGAAGCCGTGCGGCTAAGAGCGGCGAGCTAATGCGGCCGTGCGGGCTTATCTGAATGACTCGGCATTCTAGAACCATGCAAGGTGGCAAATTCTAGAACCCTCCTTCCTAATTAAGAAAAACGTGTTTCTTAATTAGGAAGGATCCTCTTCAGCCCTTATTTAATAAAAAACAGTTCGGAATGTTTAGGAGCATTTGGGAAAAGATACGGGAATTACCGGAAAACTTACCGAAATTGTCGGGAAAATTAACCGGAAGGCATGAGCAGATTTGGGTACTTACGAAGCCCCTCGGCAACGTCACTTGCAAGGCAAGTGGGGTTGTCGATAGAAAAGGATCCGATGCGGCGAATGCCGAGACGGATTAGATGGCAAGACAGTCGAGTGGTGAACCTTTTGGAAGGCTACCTACGTATCCGGAGGAATCAAGCCGGGCCGTAGTTCGGAATAAGATCCGGCGAGGAAGGGAGAAGAGAAAGCGGGTCTCTTCTTTGGGGAAAATAGAAAATGACCTAGGAGGTCAAGCAATTGATCCCTCTTGGGGATATGCTAGAAGTGACCAAGGTGGTCTCTATGAGGGATTACTTCATCAGCGAGGAGCGACGAAGGAACGGGGTGGCCAGAAGTGGTCGGATGGCTGGACCTTTTATAAAAGGCTACCTACGTATCCGGAGGAATCAAGCCTTGATCGTAGTTCAAGCATCACTAGATAGTTAGGAACGATGTCTAGGATTCTTGAGATTTTGACAATTAATGGAGAATTTGTCACACGATTGACAATTCTTGGAGGATGTCACACGATTGACAATTCTTGGAGGATGTCACCTAATTGAAACTAGAGCTTACGTCACTATCGAGTGGATAGAGGTAGCTAGAGTTTGGTGAACTTGAGCATACGTCTCAATCTCTTTCGAATCGAGAGATATGGGTTGCTAAAGTTTGAAAAACTTGAGCATACGTCTCAATCTCTTTCGAATCGAGAGATATGGGTTGCCAAAGCTAGAATGATTTAAGCATACGTCTCAATCTCTTTCGAATCGGAGATATGGGTTGCCAATGACTTGAGCATACGTCTCAATCTCTTTCGAATCGAGAGATATGGGTTGCCAATGACTTGAGCATACGTCTCAATCTCTTTCGAATCGAGATATGGGTTGCCAAAGTTTGAATGACTTAAGCATACGTCACTATTCATGAGAGGTAGCTTAAGTTAAGAAGAACTCGACAATTCGGAGGTTGTCACCTAACGTTATCCCGTTATAACGAAATTAACGGAGGTATTTGGGAATAGAGCTTGATTGCTTAGGAGATAAGGGATATCTTACGAAGAGGGTGTTATCTCGGTTAGAGGATAACGAGGATTGGAGGCCCAGTGGAAAGTCGAGGGCAAAATCGTAATTTTTGCTCGGAGCGAAAGAGGCCGCCGGCATGAGAGGAAGGAAAAAGAAGCCGTGCGGTGGAAACCTGATTTTACAGATTATTTAAAAGCAGATTTGAACGGGCTATTGGGCATTGTTGCCGCCCATTCGGTAGAGAGAGAGAGAGGAGAGAAGAAAGAATTTGAAATTCTTTGAATTCCCTTGCTTCCCTTGATTTGAGATGGATCCGGCACCAAGACAAGCAAGGAGGAATGTCTCGCGGCCGCTCAAAGGAAGAGGAAGGAGCTTGTCGGACGGATAGGAGGTATGACTTTCTCACGCCTCCATCGGAGCTCTATCAGGGAAGGAGGGAGCACAAATCGACGAACCCGCGATCGGTTGGGGTAAGCGTTCTTATTTGGCTCAAATCCGATGATTTTGCTTGATTTTTGAATAATTTAGGGCTTAACCCGAACTTAGGAATTTTCTAGGATTTTCTTAGGATTTTTGAATGATTTTGAGATGCATGAACAACCTATGAGGCTAAGAATATGCATGTGCAATTTATTTGATGAAAATTATGAGAATGACTCACTTTTTTTCGCAAATGAAGTAAGAATGAGAATTGTCTAAATATGAGACGGAGTTCTTGCCTTGTGCTAGAACTAGGTCAAAATCGATTTTCAATGAGAAAACATGATTTTGGAAGATGAAAATGATTCATGCATGCCATTTTATTTGAAAAATAGTGCTTATGTGCAAAGAATTGTGAAAATTATGATTTTGTGCCTTAGGAAAGCAACGTGCTTAAAATGACGTGTTTCAAATGATGAAAGTCACGTTTTTGATGCAAAAGATGCTAAAAGACTTGTATGAATGCTTTTCTTTTGAAAAAATATGTGCACTTTTGTGACTATATGCATGCTTTTGAAATGAGATGAAGGGTGACACTTCTTTTGATGTGCTTGTCTACGGAGAACAAGTCTAGGGGACCATACGAGATAGCGGTGAATCTTTGGCGAGAGGATGCTGGATTTTGAGAAGAATGGGGTGAACCACTAAAGAGTTGGTGAGGGCTACCGGTGCGGACGCGTTTGTGGAGGCCGTCGGCACGGGGATTCACATCACCTCAAAGGCAAGGGCACAGTTCGGGCTCTTTACGAGTTTTGGTGGGACTCTACTCATAGTTTCCACAGTGGGGAGAGCTTCTTGTGACTCCTGCCCGATTTTACGGCGATTGCGGCTGCGGTTCAGGGAGGCCCGTGACTTGGAGAGACCACATTACGGTGAGGAGTTCGAGCTTTGGTTGGATTTGGTGATTCCCAAGGGATTGGGTATGGAGACGAGGAATGTCGAGGTGGCGATCCCGAGCGCATGCGGGACTTTCTTTGGTAGTAGCGTATTGCCTTGCGGTGGTTAGAGCTTTCGTGTGGTTGATCTTTGTCGGTCGCTATCTTTGCTAGTGCAGGACGCTAGCCATGACTTGCCTCCTTGACTCTTTGGTTGATGTGGATGGGATAGGGACGGTCTCTTGGGGAGAGGCCGGATTAGGCTGAGTTATACTTCTCTCTGGACATGTACGGTCGAAACAAAGGCTGCTTCTATGGGTTGCTTCTCATTTGCCCTTGAGGTAGCCTCTCTTTCTCTTCTCTTTTCTCTTTTACGTCTTGAGACTTCTTATGAGAAAAATGACCTTTTTGATGTTTTTGAACATGCGAGGCTGGTTTTGCGAGGTGATCGGGTTCTTTCCTTGGAACCGGCGAGTGATATCACCATTTTCCCTGCGATGGTTATTTGGAGGGAGATGTGAGGATAGGTTCACGGGGAAGACCCGGATCACTTTCGACTACAAGATGGTGAAGCTTGTGCTCAATAAGGATGGACCGGATGGAGTGGACTTCTACCCACAGGGCGGTATCAGGAGATTTCTTTGGGAGATGCTATTGAGGTGACAAGGCGAGAGGAGGTGGCTCAGGGGCTGACTTGCGACATCATATATACGGGGACCGTTTCTCGAGCGGCATGGTCATGTCCCTCCATTGGACGCCATTACTCCACACGATCCTCCAGCCACGGATCTGCAGCCCGAGGGCGCGGGCGGATGAGATTGAGAGGTACCGAGGAGGTATAGGCTGCGGAGGAGTATTTTGACATGGGTACCCCTACTGTTTGTGTTTGTGGAGCGGCGCACGAGGACGCCACGAAGGCGCGAAGGCGGCGGTCACTCGGGGATATGGGGAGGATGAGCCTCTTGACCCGCCTATCCCTCCTGCACACCTCTCATCGTCGTACACGGAGTGCAGGGAGGATGAGGATTCTGTCACACTGACACGAGGAGCCCCGGTATACCACTGCCACTGATAGCAGTGAGTATACTCTTAGGGTCTTATTCCCTTTTTAGCTTTGATTTTTGTTTTTGCAATTTCTACGAGATTTTTACGAGATTTTACGAGATTTTCTTTTCTTTTCTCGGAGTTCCGGCTCGCACCTATGACGGGTTGGTCGGGCGAACGGTGGAAAGACGTGTGCCGATCCTTGGTCAAGAAGGCGCTGCGCTACTAAAGCGTCAACAAGCGTGCGAGGCACTTTGTGCGCAAAAGGAGGCATGTCGGGCGCGGCATCCTCTTCCTCGGCCGGAGTACTCATCCGGTGCCGAGGCCTCGGGGCGAGTCCTAATGCTGATATCTTGGAGCGGTGGCGGAGTACGAGCACGACAACATCCCTCTTTCCGATGCGGCGACCGGGAGGACGTGATGAGAGAGCCTAGCGTCTATGGTGGCGGTGATGAGGAAGAAGAAGAATGCGAGGCCTAGGGGGTCTCTAGAGTAGATTTGGAACAAAACAAACAATGAACACTTTTATGCACAACTTGTTTATTTTTGCTTTATTTTGGCCAGGTGGGCGAAGACATTGTATTTACGCTTTATTTACTTTTCTAATTTATGCTTTTTCAATTTGCATATTATACGAGCCTCGGGCGACTTTTTGCTTGGAATTGGGGTGGCGGGCCAAAATAATATATAATGATATAAAGCTGCTTGGGTGGCTTACGGACATGTTTTTGTACGGGTTTTGGTTGAAAGTGGGGTGAAAACTCCCTTGGGCAGCAACTTTGGTTGCTGCAGATTTACAATTTACATCGAGGCAAATGAAGCCGTGCGGCATGGCCTTGAGGGCAAAAGAGGCCGTGCGGCTCACGGTTACATGCAGGTGGTCATTTTGAATAAAACCAAAGCTTGGCCATTTCATTTTATTTTCAACCCAAACTTGTTTCAAGCTGTTCCCGGGGCATATTTTGGACCTAAAGACACCACCTTTGATCACTTTTGCGATGGAGAGGCCCGTTAGACTACAAAGGGGAAGAGAGACCATTTTACTGTCCGGTCTTCAATCTTGGGCGAGACATAACTTCCAAAATCACAAGGGGCTGCTTGATTCTTCCTTCAAGATCAAGTCTTTATGGCATTTGAGGATCTCCCGCCCGATTGGGACTGTTGAGAGCCGCGGCAAAGTTACAGGACGTCAGGAGACATGTTTCTTGCTTTTCTTACAACGAAATCGTCCCAACGCACGAAGACTTGAGCCTTGATTGGGGGTCAGGGCGAGGCTATATCTATTCCGCTGATCGGAGACGTGCCGGTGGCGGTAAAGCTTGCATCTTTTGCGAGATTCCTGCAGGAGGCGAGGAGATGATGGTAGCCTCGGACGGGATTGACCTTTCAGAGATCCGGGCGAGTTTGGATCTCCGGCTATGGGCTGCTACCATGGTGGCTATGGACGCATTTATCCTTTGCGTCTTTTACATTCTGTTCTTCTTTGAGTCAGTGGGGATTTGTCACGGTGGTCTCTGGACATGGTCGGAAGGCTGCGGGTGGGAAGGATATCGTCCCAGCTTTGGTTTTGGGGGAGACTTTGCATGGGATCGACGGGATGGCTCGGGAGACCATTTCATGAGGTCAGGGAGTCATTTGTGTTGACTTTGTGGGCTGCGGGAGAGGCTCGGGGCTTTGCACGGGGCTTTGCCGGCTCGGTGCCCTTGGGTGATTTCTCGGAGAGGTGCACCTAGGCGGCGGGACCGGGGTAGGCGGGAGGCGATGATGGCTAGGCTATCCACTTCGGACATCCGTTGGTGGATACCACCTTTGGAGGTTGCGGACCGGGAGGATATTTCGGGAGTCTTATCTTTGTGAGGGTTCCGGGATTACTGTGGTCATCCTTCTACATACCTGCTTGGTATCCGGGCGGTTTGGGGCTTTACGGGAGCCTTTGAGTGGCTGGGAGGACATCCGGACCATGGAGGTGATGTCTCTAGACATGAGGGACCCGGCCCGGCTTCACTTTTTCTCGAGGGCTTGGACATCTGCTGCTTTCCCACCGGGGCTATCTTTAGGAAGCGGGAAGAGCACGATCTTGACCACTTGTCTACTTGGGTAGTGCGAGAGGGAGATGGGAGCGACTCGGGTTATCTTGGAGGATAGGTAGGAGTTTTATTGGGGGCGACCACGACTCGAGTAGGACTACGAGGAGGCCAGAGGCTAAGGCGAGTTGCCATAACCAATCGAGGTGACTTGGTCGGGGACATGGAGGCTCGGTACAAGAGGTTGTCGAGGTTGCTCATTTGGCCGAGTCTCGAGAGGGAGGAGATACGGACTCGTGCTCGTATAGAGAGCGCTTATTGACACGGGGTTGGTAGAGGCTCCGGTGAGGATACCGGAGGTCGGGATGAGGGATCTGAGCATTATTGAGAAGAAAAGGAAGAAGACTCGACGAGGCCGAGGAAAAGGGAAGAAAGGCGAAGAAGACTCGGCGAATGACGGCTGACAAGTCTTTTCTCAAGATCCTCTTATTGCCATTTGCAAACACATTAGTTTATTTAGGCATTTTATTGTATTTTAGATCTTTTTAGCGGGTTAAGCGAGTCGAGGTAGACCGTGCTTGAACTCATCAAGAAATTTTTGACTTGTAATGAACAAGAAATATTATTTTAGAAATTAATCAAGACATGTTTCATGGAAATTCAAATGTCTTATTACTTGGGACCCGTTTTATGAAAAGCTGAAATACCCTTTTATTTATTGCTAAGGACGCACTTTATGGAAGCTTTATTGCCCTTTTTATTGTTTAGACCGAACCATATATATGGTACGCCTACGTTCCCCTTTTACAAGAAAGGCTAAGGGGCTCGGGTCTTCGTAGTTCATTACGGTGAACTAACAAAACTAAGTCTTTTTTTTTTTTTTTTTTTTACGTGCAACCTGTTTTTGCCTAGACCGCCCTTTTTGGGTTTTGACCTAGTGGGTATTACTCTTTTTGCACTAAGATTTTTTTTCTTTTTTTTCTTTTTATATATATTTTTTTATTATTTTTTTTTTCGTGCAACCTGTTTTTGCCTAGACCGCCCTTTTTGGGGTTTTCGGCCTATTTGGGTATTACTCTTTTTGCACTAAGATTTTTTCTTTTTTTTTTTTCTTTTTTTTTATTATTAGACATAGTATCTTCGGAGTTTATCACCGATTGGTGGGTGGACAAAGGGATTGCCGTCCAAGTCTGCAAGCTTCATTGCTCCTCTGACGGTATCTTTTGCACTACATAAGGGCCGATCCAAACGGGTTCCCATTTTCCCGGGGTTGTCTGCAGTAGGGGCTTTACTTTCGGCACTAAGTCACCCTCTTTGATGTTTCGCTTTGACTTTCTTATCAAACGCTACGGCCATTCGCCTCTGGTAGGCTCGGGTGTGCTCCATGGCTTTGAGCCTTCTCTCATCGAGCAAGGCCAATTCATCATGCGGCTTCGTAGCCATTCTACTTCGTTGACCTTTGTTTTCCGGGAGGACCCTTAATGACGGGATTTCCAACTCAGCTTGGTAACAGCCTTGCTTCCATCCCAGTAAGTTAGGGCAAAAGGAGTTTCTCTGTGGTACATTACGACGAGACGTTACGCCGAGTGCTAGGTGCGGCTTTTCGGGCCAATCACGACCACGGGTGGCCATCTTAGGATGATCCGCTCGAGTGTCTTATTAGCGGCTTCCACGGCTCCATTGGTGCAAAGTGCATGCGGGGACGACTTGTGGCGAGTAACTACGAATTCGACGGCGATCTATCGCAGTCTCCTTCGAAGTGTGACCCATTATCGAAATGATCTCGTTGGGCACCCCATATACGCACATTATGTTTTCTTTGATGAAGCTGGGCCACTTTTAAGGAAGTGAGGACCTTGTAGGACTTGGCCTCTACCCACTTGGTGAAGTAGTCGATGGCTACCAACACGAACTCGTGCCCATTGCTTCTGTCGGGGCTATTTTCCCTATCACGTCAATGCCCCAAGTTGCAAACGGCCAAGGAGTCGTCATGCGGTGCAGGTCATGAGGTGGGAGATGGTTGAGGTTGGCAAACCGGCACTTGTCGCGAGTTCGGACGTCTTTGGGCGCTTGATCTGTCTCCATGGAGATCCGGTAGTAACCCATTCGAGGATCACTTGCATCGGGGCTCGGCATTCATGTGAGGACCGCAAGGACCATTGTGGACTTCGGTCATCAACTCTCTGGCTCTTTCTTGAGTGACACATAAGAGGAGCGGTCCTTGATACCGCTTCTTGTACGGGTTGCCTCCTAGGATGACATAATGGGAGGCCAACCTTTTCGGGGCTCGCAAGCTTTTGGCTCGACTCCTTCTTTTGGTCTACCTTCTTCGTCTCTGAGTGACTCTCCGTCTTTGAGGAATTGGTAAATACGATTGTACGAAGGTTCCTTTATAGGCTCGGGTCCCAGGTCCACTTCACAACGGAAAGGCTGGGGCTTCTCTTCTACCCACTCTGAAGGGCTTTATGGCTTTTCCCTCGGGGATCTCTACCGGTGAGGCTAGAGTAGCTAGGGCATCTGCGAATCTGTTCTTTTCCCTCGGCAAGTAGTGGAAAGTCACTTCTACGGCTGTCAGGTCAACTCCTCCATATGGGCATGATACCGTTGCGAGATTAGGGTCCACAGTCTTCCACTTGTTGGAGACTTGGTTGATGATCAGTGAGTCTCAGTAAACTTGAGCTCCTTGACATTTCTTTCTAAGGCGGCCTCAAACCAGCAATGCGAGGCTTCATACTCGGCGACATTGTTCGTGGCGGGAAAGTTCAACTTGAGGGCTATGGGGGTATGCTCATCTTTCGGATCGACGATAGCATTCCTACACCATTTCCTCTTTTGTTAGCGGCTCAGTCGAAGAACAATTGCCATCTATTCTCGAGGCTCAGCTGCAAAGATCCCTTCATGCAGGAATTGGGGTTCGGGCCCTCTGTCTTCATTGCTTGGGAAGTTCGCCGGGTGATCGACAATGCTTGACCCTTGATGGCCTTTACGGTCACATAGTTGATGTCGTGATACGCCAGAAGAAGGACCGCTTCGCTAAACGCATCGAGAGGGAAGGCTTGTCAAAGATGTACTTGATGGGGTCCATTTTCGAGACCAAATTCACGGGGTGGGCTTGCATATAATGCTTCAACTTGCCGACTACCCGGACCGATCTGCCTGAGTCTTTTCACATCTTGAGTAATTGAGCTCGCTCCTGTAGCTTCGGTGACAAAGTAAATGGCGTTTTCTACCGAGAATCTTTCTTCTCTTGGGCCGGCATAGCTCAAGCTGCCGTGTACGTGACGGTGAGATAGAAGCGAGAAGAGGCTTACTGTCTATGTGGGGGAGCATAGTAGGGGGATGTACTAAGTATGCCTTGATGCGGTCAAAGGCATCTTGGCATTCTTCGGTCCATTACGTGTCCACATTCTTCTTCATGAGCTTGAAGATGGGCTCGCACATAGTGGTCAGGCGATTGGCTTGGTGATGTCTGCAATTTACCCATGAAGCTCTTGACTTACATGCAGGTTTGAGGTGGCCTCATATCCATGATGGCTTTGATCTTTCGGGGTCAACTTCTATACCTCGCTCTGTGACCGTATACCCAAGCACTTTTCCCCTTGTCACTCAGAAGGTGCATTTGGCGGGGTTTAGTCTCATGGAATCTTTGTCTCAACCTCTCAAAGAATTTTCGTAGGTCAACAAAGTCTTTGCCCACCCTCTCCTTTGGAGTGGATTATCATATCATCTACGTAGACCTCAATCTCCTTGTGGATCATGTCATGAAAAAGCGCGGTCGGCGCCCTTTGGTAAGTAGCCCAGGCATTCTTGAGCCGAATGGCATTCTTGTATAACAGTAGGTTCCCGTGGTGTGGTGAAGAGTTTGTCTTTTCTTGGTCTTCCTCGGCCATCTTGATGCAGGTTGTAGCACCGAAAACCATCGAACGAAGGATTTGACTTCGTAGTTGGCGGTGGAGTCCGCGGGATGTCTATGTTTGGCGAGAGGGTAGTCGTCTTTGGGGCTGGCCTTGTTCGAGATCTCGGAAATCCACACGGCGGCGCACCTTCCCATTGGCCTTGGTTACGGTCACGATGTTGGACAACCATGTCGGGTATTCAATGACTACGATGAACCCTACCCGCGGTAGCTTCTCAATTTCTTCCTTGACTGTAGAGACCATTCCGGCTTGATCTTTCTCGGTTTACGCTGCGGCTTAGCATACGGTGCTAGAGGGATTACGTGCTCTACTATCGAGGCTTGTCTAGCCTAGGCATATCCTTGTATGACCATGCAAACACGTCGACGTATTCTACGGCGGCTCGATCAATCTGTCCCTTTCAACCCCACTGGAAGAAGCTTCCAATCTGTGTCTCTTTAGGTTCCTCAATAGTACCCAAGTTCACACTTATCAAAACCTCCTCGGCGGCTTGGGCCCGGTTTTCCTCTTTTACGAAACACCTTAAAGATTTCTTTAATGTATTGTTCGTTTAGTGTGTTTGCATCTTGTTGAAATGATTCATTATTAGCTGTTGTTAAGTTTTGAGTTAATTTATCATTTGTTAAGTTGGCAATAAGAGGATAATCGAAAGATTTGTCATTTCATTCAAAATAAGGGGAAAGATGACATCGATTACATTTTCATAATCCTCGGGCGTGAGGCCTTCGGATGACTACGAGGCTGGAATTCAAAGATTCTGACTCGGCGAATAGACAACGGGGTGTTTGACACGGCTGGGTTGAGAAGGACGGGGTACCAATCCAAGCTCCGTGATCATTTCTTTGTCGGCGGCTATCGGCCACGAGAATGTCTCCCAATTCTTGATGGCATTTCTGTCTTAGTCACCAAAGTGCGAGGATCAAAATGACTTTCACCATCGTCTCCAATAACGGCAACTATCTCATCGTCGGGCGAAGTCAATCAAGTGCGGGATTTGTGCTTCTTCGTCAAACAACTCTTGCAAACCCATGTCTTGTCTTCTTTGGCGGCTTCTATCTGGGCGATCTTTGGAAGAGCTAACTTCAGGCGGAGAAGTCCATTGTCCGGATCTTGACTCTTTGACGGCCGGATTTCCTTTGAAGACGTACTCATTACGAGCGGTAGTGGTAGCCCCGAGGATATACGGCAAATCAAGGAACATTCTTCGAGCGGGATTGGTGGCTTTCCCTAACTTTCTCAAGGTTCTCCGAAGGGTTTTACGAGGAGATGCGCGATCACTTTCATCATATTGTGTCCCTCCTTTTGTAAAGTAATGGGTCGAGAGACGGTATGTAAGGATGGAGTGGACCCCTTCACCTTCGTGCCTTTAGCTTTTACGGCATCCAGAGTTCGGTTTGTACCCCAAGCCATATGCGGTAGTCTGTTCCTTCACATCAATGATGGTGTTACGACCTTGAAGTCTTCTACCCAATCCAAGTCCGGAAGATAACCCATTTTCGCATCATTCTCATGGCGGGAGGGATTTTATCGGAAGTAGTGGTGAGGTCGGTGCAACACACTTGTGCCTTGGAAGAAGCTACGGAGAATCCAGGTCAATGCTAACCCTTCATCATCGTGCTTGATCTCCAATATCGGGATATCCCAGTCTTTGGTTCCTTCTACCAGTGACCTTTGTCTCCATAAATGGTGGTGATAGTTCCATCACTCGGCGAAATTTGGCCTTATTTGATGCAAAGTAGAGGCTACCCCGTTTATACGGGTGGATCGAGGCCGTCAGCAATGAGGCGGTAAATGAAATCGGAATATCAATAACTTGAAAGTCAACGTCCATGACCTTTTTCCGAACCACATCTTGAGAGTGGCGATCCCCAAAGCGATCGTGCGGTGGAGTCATAGGCCTTAATAGTCGACTAGAAGGCTTTAAGTCCGTTGGCTTGAGATCCAATAAATCCATCATTTTAGGCGGCAAGACATTCATTGCGGACCCTCCATCGACTAATACCCGTGTGTAATCGACGCTCTTCTAAGCTGGTGTGATGTAAAGGGGTTCATTATGGCTAGCCCCATACTTTGGCGAGTCCAAGTCGGTAAAGGTAATGATATTTCCATAGTGTATGCTTCCAATCATTTGGACGACCTCATGCGGGGTGACGTCTATGGGCACCGTGGTCTTGGCCAAACTTTCTTCTAGCTTGAACTTATGAGGGTATGAAGAGGTCGACGGGGACCGTAAGGAGATATTGGCTTGGGTACACTTCAGGCGAGTTAGGGTGGATCCTCCTTATCAGTCGGGCTTTTACGCTACGGCTTATAAGGTCTTTTATCTGTTTTTGGCTCGAGAGACGGCGCTTCTTTTGTCACCCTTAAGTGCTCGACATTCATACGCACTTGAGGCCAGGAGTCATCACATAGACATTGGATTTTCCTTGGTCATTATTCCCTCTTGGAGGATTACATCAATTCTTTCAAAGTCGGGCGGATTCTTGCGGCGTATGGCCAATTCTGGCGATTGATCGATTGACGGTCTTTGCCAGGAAGCATGGCGGCTTCCCGAATGCGGTCCCCGGGTTACGGCTTTTTGACCTTTTACGAGTTTGACCGGCTGATTTCAACTTCACATTCTCCGTTTAAAGCTTTCACGAGTCTCATTCAAACTTTTCAAAGTCGGCATGCAACAAGAATTATCACTTAGGAGTTTGGAGCTTGGCAAATGGCTTTCTCATCGAACCTAGCAACTTCTTTAACGAGTAGGATCACATTCCTCATCCTTTGTCAAGCATGTCCTTTCTTTCCACAGGGGTCGACCTTCGACGGCATCTTTGACGTTGGCCAAACATTTTACGAAGTGGGAAATTCCATCATCAATAAGGATTTACGCGGGGTCAAACCTCATGGCGGGTTCCTTTTCCTTCTTGTCGAGAGAGATTTTACGGGCTTTTTGGCTTACGGGCTAACCACTCCTCTATTGTCCCTTAGGCACTTGTGTGTCTTCATCGGTGTCACTACGGTAGCTCTCGTGGGAACTTTCGCCTTGGCTCTTATGACCAATGAGGGCAAAAGCGAGTCGGGATACTTGACGCCGTATGAGGGGTATCTCGGACTCTTCCTCGGGCTTAGGGATTACCGGGAAAACATCATTATCATCGTAGGACATAAAGGGGCCAGGGTCGCCTCTAAACTCGAGGACTCTTTCCAAGGCATCCATACATTCTTCTTCGGACCAAGTTTCGGGAGTGACTACTAACCTTTGTGATAGAGTCTACCCTTCACGATGAGAGTTTGGCTTCGGCGACGCTTACATGTTCCGGATCGGTGGGCGGAGCCACTTCCCTCTTTTGGCTAAAGCTTCGATCAAGTTCCTCCATTCACCTACCAAGTCCTTGTACGGAGTATTGAACTCTAGGATATAGGACTCATACACTACCTCATCTAAGCTAGCATCCTTCTCAGGAGCCTTTGCGTAGGCTGAGACACACTTTGAAGTGATTTCATCCCCTATTCAGTGCGTGGCTTTCTACCTCATCTTGCCCTTCGGGTTTCACTTCCGTTGGCTCCAAGTCCATTCCTTTTCTTGAGCTGTCATCATCATTTTGTAAATCCATCCATTCCTATTCTCGTTTCCGTGACTCTTCTTTGTAGTTGTCAGAGAGGTAGGCAAATTCACGGGCGTTGACAAAATTGGAAAGGTCAAGCGCTGGGATTCCAAAGTAGGCTCGAGTGAAAGGAGGAAAAAGGTCCCGTGGGGGGATGCGAGAGGAAGCGAGGTGTCGGGACCACTAACGGCTTGGGGTATTGGAGAAAGGCGAGAAGGGGCAGATCTTTGGCAATGGGTTATATGAAGATGGGGAGGGCATTGGTTATAGGCTAGCTCTTCTTCCTTAGCCATCGGTTACCCAAACCGGCCTTGTTCTCTGTCAAATCGGCCATTCGATTCTCGGCGAGGATTACGGCGGGCGTACGAGGATTACTGCGCTAACAAGTCGGCGGCCCGGTGTTCTCACCCAGCTTCTTTCTCGGCTGCGGGAAAGGGATAGGAAAGGTTTAGACTCGGGGTAGGTGTTTAGGTGAAGGCTCGGGCAATATGCAAATTAGAATCTTCAAGTTTACTTAAAACGGTGTCTTTTATTAATATCTATTTGGTTGGAAAAGGGGTTACGCCCTTCTTTTCCACAACTACTCTAGATCTGGATCGGTGGGTTCCGTCACTACGTCTATAAGCCCCTCGTATTCCACCTGTATTTCGACCTCCCGGGGTGGGCGGCCCGGGCGAGGGTCCTATAGGGCACCTTGGATCCAGCCGGCAGAGTAAAGAACGCTCCTATCGGGTCTAGCGGGTCATAGGACCTTTCAACGCACGAGCGATGCGGATTATAGTCAAGGCAATGCAGGGAAAGTCTCGTCTCTCTGCCTTGACGGATCTTTGGCGAGTTTCGCTTGAGCGAATGACGGTTTCGACTTTCGGTAATGTCAGAGAGAATAATAGGCATGGGTCGGGCGGTAAAAAGCCGGATGACACGGTGTCACATTGAACTTCGTTGCATACACGGTGCGTGGGTCGGAATCGAAGTCAATGCCGGTCAAGATCTTGCCAATTTTTCCTTGTCGGAATTTTGGCGAGCTTCGCTTGAGCGAAAGATCTTTTGATTTGTGTTGGCAAAGACTCGGTCTTGACTCTTACGCATTCCGTGCGGGTCAAGGTCAATAGTTAATGTCGGAGTCGAGATCTCGCCAATTTTTCCTTGTCGGAATTTTGGCGAGTTCTTGAGCGAAATCTTGGCCAGTTATGAACTAAGGTTTGACCTTTACGAGGGTATGCAGCGGGCTATATGACACGGACTAGACCAAAAACCAACCAAAAGTCACGGTTTTTGAAACGTGTGACACGGGTGTGCATTGGTCGTATTTGTTGCCATGGGGAGGTTGGGATGATTCCGTGCGCGCCGGGAGCATCGTAAGGCTATCCGTGGCTAGCTGGAACCACCCTCGGGTTTGAAGGACGTGCGTGCAAAGTGTACGGGATATATCGGGTGCGCGTAGTGTGCGGTCTCCTAAAAATGTTCCTTTTTGAGTTAAAACGAGATTTTCATAAATGTGTTTTAAAGGAATGATTTTCGGGACGGGGAGAATGCAACACGTAAGCACGTAAATTTTAGGAAGCCCCGGTCGGTCGTGGAGAGTGAGTAGCCCCAATTTGCTAGGACTTGCCGGATTAACCACGATTTTCTGGTGGAATTGCCCTTTGAGGTCGTATGGTCGAGAATCCTATGAGGATTAGCCGTACGGCTGCATGGATCAATTTTCCGGGTTCCACTCCTTTGCGATTTTTATGCGTTTCAAAGTATGCACGAAATCCAAGATGCAAATGATGCAATGCAAGGTAAAGGAAGCAAGCACGATTAATGAAATCGACGACGGGAGTCTAACCCGCTCAAAGGGAAAAGCTTTCTTTATTTTTCAAAAAATTTTTTTTTCCGAAAAGGGATACTTGAGTACGTGGGATTGTTAAACCAGGTTATCCCAACTCCCACGGGTTAGGGAGCGATACGGGAAGGTTAAGTGGGGTCCACCTATATACAGAGTATCGATTTTTGTTTTGAAAATAAAGCTTTTCTCCTTTGGGTTTTCCCAGTAGTCGCCAAAGCTGTGAATGTGTGCCCAAATTTTGTGGATTCACGCGAGTTTGAAGACATCAGAGTTATTTGAAAAACGGAGTCGCCACGCCATTTTGATTACCTCAAAACTTTGAAAAAGGTTTTTACTTGGGTTCGGAGGTTAAGTTACCCCTTGGGAAGAACGTTTGGCGTTCACCCAAAGTGCCTTGCCGGAGCAAGTCTCCCAAGATTTCGTGTCGTGCTTGCTTGCGTGCTTTCTTGTGTGCATGTGTTTGAGAAAAAGGGGGGGAATGTCCCAAGTTGTCTTCGGACGTACAAACCATTTGTTGGTTGTCGCTCGGGATTCCTTGGAATTTTATGTATTTGGGATTATGATCCCGTCCTCATCTTATGACTTGTGATCATCGCATTTTAACCTCGGGACCCTCGGGACTTGCGTGATCGAGAGAATGACTCTCTTTTGGTCAAAGATGAGGTTCTTTAGAAAAGGAGGGTCCTTAGCCCATCAATCCTACGCTTTAAGACGGTCGAGCTCGTATAGAGGCTTCATACTCTTTCTTAAGCGATAATCGGAGATATAGGGTTCAAGGTTATCCCTTTCCAAAGAAATCGTGAACCTTTAATGGAAGGAACGATGTAAAGATAGGATCTTTTACACCGGTCCGTTCCAAGGTTGGGGAATAGGGGAAATGCATGATGAAAAATGACTCTTTAATGAAAAGATGACATTTTTGGTTTTAGCAAATGATGCTTTTTGATTGAAAGAAATGATCTTTATGCGAAGTGATGCGTAAAGATAGGATTTTTATGCAAATGATGCATTGGAAAAGGTTTTTGAATGCAAAAGGATGCATTTTTATTGAAAAGATTGGATTTTTATGTGCAAATGATGCATAAAAATGACATTTTTATTTGAAAATGGGGGTTTTAGGTGCAAAGGATGCACCTTTATGAAAAAGACTACATTTTTATGACAAATGAGGTCTTAATGCATGCAAAAGGGAAAGGGGGTGATAAAGATGTGATCTTTATGAATAAATGCCAAGTCCCAAGCAAGATATATGAATGCAATGAGCAAGTATATCAATTAAAAGCAAGGTTAGGGCGTGCGAGGTTACCAATTGCTTCCTTTGCTTCTTCGAACGGAGCTAGGAGGAGAGGTTGGTCTTGGGTCTTCAAGGAGGAGGGAGGTAGCTTCTTAGCCTTCCTTCTTCACCTTCTTGAGCTTGCACCAATATTCTTCACGTCTTGGGAGTGTTTATAAGTGTATTGTGTATTTTGTGCCTCTATTGTGTGTGTTGAAATGGGTAGAGGAGGCCTCTATTTATAGGTAATCTGGATAAGGTGAATGAAGCCGTGCGGCTAAGAGCAGCGAGCTAATGCAGCCGTGCGGGCTTATCCTGAATGACTCAGCATTCTAGAACCATGCAAGGTGGCAAATTCTAGAACCCTCCTTCCTAATTAAGAAAAACGTGTTTCTTAATTAGGAAGGATCCTCTTCAGCCCTTATTTAATAAAAAATAGTTCCGGAATGTTTTCGGAACGCTGGGAAGGTCTGGGGAATTACCGGAAAACTTATCGAAATTGTCGGGAAAATTAACCGGAAGGCATGAGCCAGATTTGGGTACTTACAACAGTGTAGAGACTATAATCACACTATTGTGTTGGTTAGAAATATATATGTGTTACATCGTTGTACTGTATGGCCATTGTGGATTATCTGGCATGTTGATTATATTGTATCCCGGTGTGGATTATGTGGTTATATTGTTACCTTAATTGAATCTATATTCATTGATGGTATTATGCATAGTGTATTAAATGGTTGTTGCACTATGGTATGGATTAGCATGAGTATACATTACCATGTTGTTATATTATTATCCCTTTTTGTGGATTTATTTTAAGTATCTACCATGTGCTTGAACGTGTACTCCCTCCGTCCCAGAACTTACTTCACAAACACTGTTTGCACTGGTTTTAAGGAGGGAGTATTATATTGAAAGTGTTGTGAGTGTGAAAATAAAATAGGAGAGAGAATGAGTGGAGAGAATAGTAAATTATAATGGTGTTGTGAGTATTAAAATAATGTAGGAGAGAGAATGAGTGGAGGGAATAGTAAAGATTCCTTTCCATTTTAGGTAAGTTTTAAATGTGTGAAGTAAGTTTTGGGACGCCCAAAAGGGAAAGTGTGAAGATTGTTCCGGGACGGAGGGAGTATATGTGATAAGGGGGTATAATGGAATCCAATCAATTATTGATTTGTTCTATAAGTGATTGAAGGTTCATTATACCTGTGACCTGCCCCTCTGTGGCCACAGAGTGGGATGTGCAAGCTACTGTATTGAGCAAGAAAAAGCCCTTACGGTTATGCTGCGATTTGGTGTACCGGTGGAATGCTCTGTATGAAGCCAAGCTTTACAGTAGCGCTGATAGTATATGATACTCTAAATTAGGGGTCATATATGTATCCTGTTTTCTTATATGGATCTCTGGGGTATGAGACCTATAAGCGGTGAATGTGCATGAGGGCAATTCACCAAAGAGCGAAGTTTTACTCCCACGTTGTACGACTTATTATTCAGACGGGAAAGGTAAAATGAGGTAACGTAAGGTGTTTACCTCTTTCATAATGTGTTATGTGCTACCATGCTATGTGTTGCATCTTGTTTGGCATCTTGCTGCATTCATAATAGCTTGCTGAGATTTATTCTCACCCCTCTCTCTTTAATGTTTTAGATCCCGAGACAGGTGACCCGAACCAGTGAGGCCGGGGATATCATTGTGGACTTTTGCTTTTGGGGCTTGTCAGGTTAAGTATAGGAGTTGGTTATTAGGAGTATTTATTAAGTATTCCTCTTTTACAATTTGTATAGAAAACTCTTTTGTTAAACAGTGTTAATTAGGGTTTTCAATGTAATTGATCAGATTACGGTTTATTAAAGTTGTGGTTGGATTTACTCCAAGTGAAGATATTATCAATTGATTTTAATTTGGAAGTTTGAAAAGTGGTTTTCTTTTAAAGGCAAATAAATGTTTTAAAAACTTAGATGGGTTTTATTAGATTGAGCCTCTCCAGCTCGGGACACGCGTTAGGTTCCGGGTTGGGGTGCTCACATTATTTATAGTATTTGATATACATTTATTTGATATAGATTTGGGCTTGAGAGCGGTTGAGATGTGTGAGGCCGTAGATCCGTTCTCGATTCAGAGAGCAGAACTTCGTGCTTATGCCCCTCGGATGCAGGTATACATATATCATACGTTATTTTCTCGTCGTTAATGTTTTTTTTTTTTTTGAATAAATCTTATAATTATCCTGTTTATGAAATTTCAGCTGGACCCAGGCATCGCTGGATCTGAGAGAAGTTACTGCACATAGCCTGGGAGGCTATCGTGATCAGCTGGCCCGACTAAACGAGGGTCACGTGGTGTGGCAGCCTTATGAAGGGAGATACGCTTCGCTCTACTGCACTCAGAGTGAGGACATATGGTTGGCGAAGGTCCCTCTCATATGTTTTGAGAGGATCGAGTGGCATCTGTCTGATCGCGTTATGAGGCAGTTTGGCCTGAGGCAGTTTGTCCCAGCACCGTGCGACACTAGCCCGGAGTTGCACCGTTCTGATCGGCGGGGAAACTGTACGGTGAGATGGAGTGACCGCCATCGCCCACTTATTGCACGATGGGAACAGCGGCACGAACATCTGGTCACCGGGGAGTACGACTTCCACGATATGAGTTTAACATTATTTACTATATGGTGTAGCGAGTTTAAACCAGAGATTGTCTCCCAATAATTTCATTCGTTTCAACATTTCTTATTTCCTTTTTTTTTCGTTCGCGAAGGTATTTTGAGCAATAAATATAGGTTAATTTAGTTATCATAATGAATATCTAAAAATTGTTACTTGTAGTACATATAATGGTGTAACAATAACAACTTTTAAATTTTAATTTGGACAATTAAATCAGCTTCAAATTATTGCTCAAAATAGCTTCGTACTAATATCAAAAAAAAAAAATTACATGTGTTAAAAAAATAATGACATGTTGCTGAATTATGTTTTTGTTTAAAATATTTTTTACATGTTTAAAATAAATGATGACATGTTGCTGAATTAAGTTTGTTTCAAATATTTTTTTATGTGTTAAAAAAAATATGTCATGAATAATTGCAACAAAACCAAACACAAACTCGTACAAAATAATTTAAAAAACTAAAATAACATCAAAAAATAAACATTGTCAAGTTAGTGGCACATCCCGGCCACATAGAAAATCTTACATTAATTCATTAAAACAAGTTAGTGGCCACATCCCTACCACATAGAAAATCTTACATTAATTCATTAAAATATTTAGAAAATTCATATAAACCAAATGAACTTAAGGGTCACTTAACTTCACTACTTCACTATCCTTAGGAAATACCTGCAAAACAAATGAGTTTAATATTATTTACTATATGATTTCAACAATTCAGCAAAAATAAGTAAATATGTACCTTGAACACATTAGGGAGTGTGATGGTAAGATAATGTGCTGTTGATGATGGGATGGGGTGCCAAACAACAACCTAAATATTTCAAAACAAATAATTAGATAAAAGTGTTAATGTTCATTGCAAATTCACTAATTAATATATCATACATTCTGAAGTATCAGAACAGAACCAACAGATATATCTTTCCCAAATTCACTCTCAGTCACTTTGTGATGAATGGAAGCTTCAATAGTATCCGTAGGATCCTAATAATTTTATCTCAGTTAGTAACTCAAAACACATTTCACCCATGATAGAAAGCATACTAAGCTCATATTCTAACCTTTAAAGTCACCCAGAGATCACCAAACTCATTTCGTTTGCAGGACTTGATAACAACAACAACCTAATAGAACATACATAAATGTAAAAAATCAATGTCAATTTACACACATTTAACTATAATTAATCTTGATATTATACCTGATCCACCCTGTCAATAGTATGACATTTCTTAGTGATAGAGTTTAACGAATAATATGTACCCTCTTCAGTCAAAAATTCCATTGCAGAGAGCCAAGGACTGTCTTGGAAAGCTTCATCCTTCACCGGATCTTCAATCGCTCTCCGTATATATTCCTGGGTTGCGATTGGTGTTTGTTGTGAAGAGAAGTTCTCACGGTCGTAATTTCTCTGACGCATTGCGGATTGTACGGCACCGGCGGGACCAGGAATAACTCGCGATGAAGAGGAGCCTTCACCGCGGAAAAAAAAAACGCTGCTCGTTAGGATCCATTTTTTTTTGTTTAATAGAATTTGGATTGAGAAGATTGAGTGAGGGTTGCTAGGAGGATACGAGAGAGAGAATGAATGAACGGGGAAGGAGAGGAAGAAGATAAATGAATCTGAAAAGCTGAGGGGTGGTATTTATTAAACTTAAACTCGCTACACCGTGTAGCGAGTTTGACTAGGGTTGGTCAAACTCGCTACACCGTGTAGCGAGTTATGGTTAATTAATTCCCCTAATTAAATTCGTAACTGTCCGTCTTAATTACCTTGAACTCGCTACACGGTGTAGCGATTTTAAAAAAAATGGATATTCTGGGCAATAGTTTGAACAGTAAGTTATTTTGGTAAATAAAAAAATAAAAAGTGATTATTTGAGAAAAAATTCCTATCTTCTAACAAAGAACAAGTCAACTATTTATCAGAAAATCAACGACTCACATCAAATTGTACGCTTCCAAATCCGTAAAATATAATCACACACAGAGTTGCCCACTAGAAATCCCTGCAATTTCTCTTGAGAAATCAGATAAATATTTAATTTACCTTTTCAAATGGAGTATTGCATTTCCATAAAAGAATATGAAAAAATCATAAGAAATAAAATAAAAAACAGAAGGTGCTTCTCTAGGTCCTCGAGTAGGTTATAAGTACCCGTGCCAGTCATAATATGGGGCTAATGTAGTCTTACTACATAGAGAATAGAAGTCGGTGACATGGACTGCCCGAGATACGAAGCGAGCCAAAATAACGGACGAGATACACATGGCCGAGATACACAAAGCCGAGCATAATGTCTAAGATACTTTAAATGAAATCCCTAAACGTGAATTGTCGAAATTGATATAAACGAACGAGATTTAGTGCGAGCCGGACTATTGTGCAATCTGATTGCACCAGCCACAGATCGATCTGTTGTACAAGGATCAAAGAAGAGTAAACGAACGGAGTTAAGAACTGGAAGAACGAAAGTTTTCCTGGTACATATTCAACCAAACTGGTACGGTGGCGCCAAAGTTGAAGTTGTGTGTTTACAGATAACGAGATCCCAAATTTCTCCGAGAACCAAATTTTGGCGCCAGATTAAAAGCCCTAGATAAATTGTCCCCTTTACGACGACGTTTAGTCATGGGCTTTCTCTTTTAGGCCCAGGTCCAGTCGATTTCTTACATTACATATGTTGAAACAAAATAGGCGTAAATCCGTAAAATTTACGCTTTTGCTGCCGTTGCTATCGTTGGGCAGCCATTAACGTCTTCCCCCGCTTTCATGTTTCTTCATGTCCACACCACTGCAAAAGCAAAGAGAGCATTCCTTTCACACCACACACTGCTATCCTCTCTATACAATCCTTTCTTTGATTCAATACCCGTTGCTGAATCCCATTCTCAATCCCCAAATCAAGATTCTACCCGTCTCAATTACACCGCTCTTCTCAAATCTTGCATAGCTAGAAGAGCTATTGAGCCTGGCAGACAGATTCACGCTCGCCTTTCCGTTATTGGCCGTGGATATGACACCATTCTAGCTACTAAACTTGTTGATTTGTACTGTAGTTGTAACCAGTTGTCTAATGCCCACCACCTGTTTGATAGAATTTCCAAGAGAAATATTTTTCTTTGGAATGTATTGATTCGTGGGTATGCCTGGAATGGGCCTTATGAGGTTGCTGTAACCCTTTACAAGCAGATGATTGATCATGGGCTTGTGCCGGATAATTTTACGTTCCCTTTTGTACTCAAGGCATGCTCGGCTCTTTCTGCAATTCATGTGGGAAAGGATGTCCATGAGAATGTACGGAGAACTGGGTGGGAAATGGATGTTTTTGTGGGTGCCGCTTTAATTGATATGTATGCCAAGTGTGGCAGTGTAGGTAGTTCTCGAGCAGTGTTTGATAACATTGTGGAAAGAGATGTTGTCTTGTGGAATTCTATGCTTGCAGCTTATGCTCAAAATGGTCATCCAGAGGATTGCTTAGTTCTATGTGGTGAAATGGCGGTTAATCGCTTGCGACCTACTGTTGCAACCCTTGTCACAGCTATTTCAGCTTCTGCAGACACGGCAGCACTCCCACAAGGTAGAGAGCTTCATGGGTTTAGTTGGAGACAAGGGTTTGATTCACAGGACAAGGTGAAAACTGCCTTGGTGGATATGTATGCCAAGAGTGGTTCTGTGAAGGTTGCAAGAAGTGTGTTTGAGCTCCTATTGGAGAAAAGAGTTGTTTCTTGGAATGCAATGATTACTGGGTACGCAATGCATGGTCACGCTACAGAAGCACTTGATTTATTCAAGGAGATGATTAAACTGGCTAGACCAGATCACATAACATTTGTAGGTGTTCTCTCTGCTTGCAACCATGGAGGTTTATTGGAAGACGGGCAGAAGTTCTTTGATTTAATGGTGAGAGAATATCAAATAATGCCTACCGTTCAGCATTATTCATGTATGGTTGATCTGCTTGGTCATTGCGGTCGGTTGGACGAGGCTTATGATATGATAATGAGAATGAAAGTGAAACCAGATGCTGGTGTGTGGGGTGCATTGCTTAGCTCTTGTAAGATCCGCGGAAATATTGAGTTAGGAGAGGTTGCATTAGAGAAGCTGATTGAGCTTGAACCAGAAGAAGCTGGGAATTATGTGATTATGTCAAACATTTATGCTCAAGCAGGAAGGTGGGAAGGAGTTGCGAAACTGAGAAAGTTAATGACAAATAGAGGACTAAAGAAAGCAATTGCTTGTAGCTGGATAGAAATGAAAAATAAAGTCCACACATTTCTTACTGGAGATACTGCTCATCCGAACTGCAGTGAAATAAATGCAGAGTTAGAGAGGGTGGAAGGGATGATTGTGGAGGCTGGCTATGTTGCGGATACCACTCCTGTTTTCCATGATGTCGAAGATGATGAAAAGACGGGGCTTGTGTCCAGACACAGTGAGAGGCTAGCTATAGCATTCGGACTCGTTAGTACACCCCCTGGAACTAAGCTCTTAATAACCAAGAATTTGCGGGTTTGCGAAGACTGCCATGTTGCTATAAAGTTCATTTCAAAAGTTACTCAAAGGGAGCTCATAATAAGAGACGTTAATCGGTACCATCATTTTAAAGATGGCTTGTGTTCTTGTGGGGATTATTGGTGAATGGTTTGAGGAAGTAGAGATTGTGAAATTCTGACGGATTTCTCAAGAAATTATAAATTTGTTAATAATTTATCATCAATTGGTATACTGGGATGGACTCCCCTATCCTAAATAAATGAATGTCGAAAAAAATTTCAAATTTGCTTTTGATCAAAAGCAAATTTGATTTTTTTTCCGACATTTATTTAGGAACGGAGGGACTATAGTTAATCCGTTGATATATATATATATATATATATATATATATATATATATATATATATATATATATATATATATATATATATATATATATATATATATATATAGGGGTGTAAACGAATCGAATCGAATATCATCGTATTTGATATTCGTATTCGTGAAAATATCCGAATATTCGTATTCATTTGTTATTCGAATATAAAAATTGATTCGTATTCGATTCAAAATCGATATTCGAATTATTCGAGTATTCGATTCGAAACTTTATTTCTGACTTTTTTTTTCAAAATCTGCTTATCAAAATCTGATTTTCAAACACTTTGTTACTACAATTCTTGAAAACATACTAACAAGCAATAATTCTTAAAAATAGTCGAAACAAACAATAATTGGTCATTACAATTCACTTTAATTATCAAATTAAACCAAAAAGCACAATAATTATCACGATACATATATAAATGCCAAAAACTTATAAAAAACGCATTTTTTTGTTATCTTAACAAAAAACGTGTTTTCCCGATAACACACACGACTCTCTCTCTTTCTCTCTCTATCCGGTCTCTCTCTCTCTATACGCAAAAGCCTCACTGCGTCTTCTTACACAGGGGAACAACTCCCTCCATTGCCGGCCCAAGCTCCTCCCTATCTCACCTCACCGGACAACAACCCAACTTCAACCACCACCATCGCCTAACCTCCCTCTGTCTCAATTGCCTTCTCCCCAATCCAATCAAACACCAATTCAACCCCCACCGGCGTCCTCTCTCCAAGTCAACCGGAGTAACTCTCCCTCACCAAATCCCTCACCGGCGAACTCACCAACCAAAACCGACCTTCCTCAACCAAACCTTCAATTCCCCTTCAACCTCCAACATCGCTCCAAGTCCGCCGTGCTCGATCTCCCTAATTGCTCTTGAATGAAGACGATCGTCGTTATGTTCTTTTGTTCTTGGTGGATTAGTATAAAATGTGCCAGTTTCCATGTGCCAGTTCCGGTGTAAAATAATGCCCGTTTTTGTTTTTTTGAGTGCCAATTCATGTATTTTGAAGTGCCAGTTCTTGTGTTTTGAAAGCCAATAAAAATATTTTTGAGTGCCAGTGTACGTGTATTTGAGTGTCAGTGTACGTGATTTTGAATGCCAGTCCTTGTTTTTTTTAATGCCAGTGCTTGTGTTTTTGAGAGCCAGCAAAAATATTAGTGTAACAAAGTGCCAGTGTTAGTTGAACAGAGTGCCAGTGTGAAGAGTGCCAGTTCATGTATATAAAAGTGCCCGTGTAAAAGTGCCAGTGCCAGTTTAACAAAGTGTCAGTTTACACTGGCACTTTGTTAAATTGGTACTGGCACTTTTTTCACTGGCAATTTGTGATACATGAACTGGCACTTTATCACACTGGCAGTTTGTTAAACAGACACTGGCATAAACGAGGAAACTAGTAATTACAAAAATGTCACCGTTTATTTTGAACATGGTTGCCAGTAATTACAAAATTGCCACCGCTTAATTTGAAAACACGTTTTTTCATATCTTAAGAAAAAACTAGTTTTTTATAAGACCAACTCTATATAAATAGTTGTTTTAAATACAACTAGTGAGTAATCCGTTGAAATACGGCGGGCATAGTGAGGCTAATTATTCAAGACACTTTTCTTTGTCCTTCTTTCATTCGAGATACGGTGAGCCAAATCTTACGGTTCACTTTTCGGCGTGCATAGTTACCTTTCATTCTTGGCCTGCCATTGTTCCTCACTTACACAAATTTTTTATCAAAATTCAATCAAGTTAATAAATAAATAATATGCAACGTTTATATTGAACTAAAAATATATACTTGATTTACGTAATTTCAATAAATTCCTTGTGGATTAACCCAAAATTAGGGACATAAATTTCTCAAAAAGACGATAGAAGATCCAACGCAAAGTTAATAAACCCAAAATTAGGAAAAATGAAGCTAAAAAAACATTGAGAACTCGAACCCTTTTCCTCTTTAGTGGCTTCATAAGAAATGAAGATTTCTCTTCATTGGTAAGCTCAACTCAAAACAGGTAGTTGACCTGCAAAGATTTTGAAAATGAAAATTATGTTTTCTAGTCCAAAGAAAAACCCTTCCTCTTATACAACCCCCCATTCCTTTGCTTATTTCCCTCTCTCTCTCTCTCTCTCTCTCTCTCTCTCTCTCTCTCTCTCTCTCTCTCCGCCTCCCCAAACTCCGCTCCGATCAAACGGTCATTTTCCTAGACGTTTAGGGAATCGTCTCAAAGCTCTCTTTCGATAAAGCCAAACTCTAAGACGTAACTTCTCATCTCTCATTCCTCTGTGAAAGTTTCGTGTAGCTAGGAAACTTTAATCACGCAACAGACAACGGATGTGAGTACAGATGTGTCTCACAACTGTCCACACATCCACAGATAATGCAGCGGAATAAAACAAATTAAAAACAATAACTCAAGAATTATTTACGCTTACTGATCTATGAGATCAGCAAACTAGGCTTACGCCCAAAAACTTTTCACTATAAAAACTTTTGTTGCTTACAAAAACAAATAAGTGAAAAACTAAAATATGAAAATACTAAATGAGTTCTAATCACCTTCTATGACAAGAACAACTCCCCTTTCCCAAGTAAGACCTATTCTAGTCAGAAGTAAAACAAGAGAACTCTATGAAAACCTAGATGTGAGTTACGGATGTGAGGCACAACCTTCACTCACAACCTAAAACAAATGTTGACACTCGTGAAGAATAAGTATTTTTCTCTTTAAAATCCGTAGCTTCTCTTGTGCTGAATGCCTTGTATTTATAATGCACCATGGAGAAGGTCTTCACGTGATCAACATCTTCCTTTGTGAGATCTCTTTTCCTATAAGAAAACATAAACATACTCACAAGGAAGTAGAATATTAGTAGGTTAGTCCTAATATAAAACTATGTACATAAATAAAAGATATTTACTTTATTTACAATGTCCTAGTCAAAGTAGGACAATGATAAATCTTCCATGAAAGTTCCAAAATCTTCTTACCATAATAGAAGTGTTTCGAATTAAGGAAACAAGAATTTGTTCCCTAAAAAGCTCACGCTTTCAATCTCCCCCTATTTTGGACTTTCTGGTCAAAACCAAAGATTTATGATAGTCATATTTTGTAACCACAAAATATAGATAAAATCATAACTCCCCCTGAATGGATGTGTGACCAGATGTGTGTACACATCCACACATAAAAACTGCATAAACCAAGTTAGAGCAGAATAGCAGCAGTTCATTAAAAAGCAAAAGCAAAACAACCATTCAGCAACATCCTAATTAAAGTTATTACAACCCATTGTTTAAAAACTAAAAACAAAAATTAAATATTGTCTTAAAAAACCATCAAAAACAACTATTAAAAAGTCTTCTCCCCCTTAATTCAAATTTCCCAACTCCTCCAGCCAGCAGCAGAGACAGCAGCATCCCAAACCCTATTTCCAGCGGGAGCAGCAAGTTCATCTCCCCCTTTTTGAGCAGAAAGGTTCGCATGCCATTTGAGAAGTCTAGCCTTAAGGGCTTTGAGATTATTGGAATGAGCAGTGGAGGTTTGAACTTGAGCTTCAGCAATTGCAATCTCTGCATCCAAATCCTTCATTTGAGCATCAAAAGGATCTTCAGATGTGGGTTCAGCTGTGTCCACATCTGGCATAGCAATTTCTCAGTGGACAAAGACCCAAAAGGGAGATCAATATATCTTTGCTTAGGGTCTAGAAGGGTTTTGGTCTCCTTAAACAAATCAAACTTTTCAACCTTTTCTTCATTTTTCTCAGCCTTAACACCATTTGCAACCAGAATTTGAGAGATTAGAGAGGGATAGGGTAAAGACCACTTCTTAGAGGGTGACTCTCCATATGCACAGATTTTCCTAAAAATAAAATCTCCAAAATTGATATTCCTATTAATGCCCAACCTATACAGTAAATCAGCTTGCACCCTAGTCACAGAGGTCTTGTTATTTGAGAGGCAAAGGTTGGCAGCAAGAACAGTATGGAGAAAGAAATACAGAGAGGATAAAGAACCACTTCCCAAATCTTTTGGCTTTACAGGCCAAGAGGTTACTTTGCCATGGGTGATGGCAGACACAACTTCTTCATCAGACACTCCAACCAATTGATCCACAGAATTATCCAAGCCAAGAAAATCATTAATAACAGCAGGGGAAAAGGGGACAAACTTTCCTCTAACATAGACAGAGAGGGGAGAGTAGCATCTATCTAGACCTTTAGTCAAGTTGGCATAAAATTCATACACCATCTTAGGATAGAAAGGGAGAGGGTGATCCACAGTTAAAAACATGCCTCTCTCTTCAAAGAATTTATCCATTCCTAATTTGAAGAAAGTTTCCCTATCTCTTTTCATCTCCACAATAAAAGCCTTATTAGAAATCAGACCAAACCTTTCAGAGGCATCCTTGGTTAAAAATTTCTTAGAAAAGGGTTTAGGGGCAGTAGTAATGGAAAGAGTTGAAGAAATACCCTTATCAGCCTTCTTTCTGGTGGATGTGTGTCTGGATGTGTGCACATCTTCAGACACATCCTTTGCTGGAGATGGTATTTTGACAGACTCCACCTCTGTCTCATCAGCAGAAGATTCATCCTTTTCTTGGTCTTCCTTTTCTTGTTCAAGCTCTTCTCTTCCTAGCTTGAAGTTGGCATCTGAGGCAGTATCATCACTATCATAACTGGACTCAGATTCATAAGCTTCTTCTTTAATAGGCTCTAGGTCAGTAGCAGCCACCTTCTTCTTTCCTTTCAACTCCATCAAAATATTTGCTAAAGGCTCCTCATCACTAAACACAGAAGAGTCATCAACAGGATTTGTATCCTCAGGGACAGGAGCATCAACAACAGGAACAGGAGCAGGAATGGGAATAATGGTATCAGATGGCTTAATAGGAGAGGATGGAACAGGATCAATGGGTTCAGCATGGGAAACAACTATAGAAGGAACAATAATAAGGGCAAGAACTGAGGGAGGAGGATTTGCAGATTGCGCCCTAGTTCTAACAAGAGGAGCAATTACCTCTTTTTCTTCTTCTTCTTCTTCTTCTTCGTCACATGCAATGGCAGTAGAGGGCTTCCCACCTGGTTTTTTCAAGTTCTTCAGCTTGTCAGCTTCTGACAATTTCCTAACCCTATGCGATCGACGTAGATTGCGTTGGGGAACTGGGATCGCAGCATGGCTTAAGGGTTTTGCTGGAGTAAGCTTCCTCTTTTTAGTTGACGAAGGTTCAACAGAGGGAGGAACAGGGGCGACAATCGATGGTTGTAAAACCGGAGAGATTGGAGCATTAGGGTTTTCAGAAGGTGTTGGAACAGACAAGGGTTCCAATGTAGGATATTTAGAGGGAGATCGTTCCATTGAGGAGCTCGACAAGGATGAAGGAGGAGGAATTTCAGCAAGAAATTTCGCTATTACAGGGTTGGAGGTAACTGGAGCTTCAGCAATGGCGACAGCAAGGGGCTCAATGTCTAGAACATCTTCCTCACGAATGATTGAAGGATCAGCCATTTAAACTATCTCCAGAGCGTTAGGTTGAATAGTAAAAGGGAATTAATTGCAATGTGTGTGAGATTGTGTGCAAAAAGAAGAAAGAAAAAAAGGTTTTAGCAAGGGTTTATGGGGGATGGGACGGATGTGAGGGCTAATTAATACTCACAGCTTCCCCTTTCCAACTGAAACTTGGAATCCTTCTCCAAAAAGGTCTCACACAACCCAAATACCTTAGGAGTCCTCCAACGGCTAGAAACCTTTGAGATTATCACACACAACCACCTTCAAAGAAATAGGGGATCAAAATAAAACAAGATTTTGATAGATTTTTTATGAAAACAAAAATAATTTAGCCATATCTTTTTAAATCAGAATCCCAATCGAAATTGCCCAACCTTTTTCAGTAAGGAATGATACACACCTTTTCTTTCATGAAAGATATTGGAGATCAAAAACCTATAAAATCAAAGAATGAATTAAGAAAGAAAATTAATTAACTAGTATATTTACAAAGCTCCTATATGTCCTAAAAAATGCAGTATGCCTAGCATGATGCAAACACACAGGTGATGGAAATATTCTCATCTTATGGATGTGGCATAGGATGTGAGTCACATTTAGGGACACATTTAGATCACAAAAAGTCAATGAGCAATAATCCAATCTGCACAGCCTCTAGGATGCATCTACCATTTTTTGTTGTGGATTTTTGCATTGTGAGTAGCTTTCACTTTACTTGATCCCAAAGATAGCCCTTTTTCCCAATGATCTTGTCAAGTTTGATTTCAAGTTTTCTTATGAAAAACACTTGATCACAATGGTCTGACTTCATACTAAGGGTGAAGCAGCTGTTTCTCATATATATATATATATATATATATATATATATATTATAGCACCCACTGTGAGATACCTAGGAAGGTTATATCAAGTCATCAAAAGATGACATGAACAGGAAGTGCTCACAATTAAGTGATCAAAAATAATGTCAAAGATGAAGACTCACAAGTGACCACACTGAGAAATTTTGTGCTAATGCATGATATTTTTTTTTCAGTTAATCTAATATACAAATGTGTTCGAGGATGTGAGACACATTTGTGCTCACAACCTTAGATATCACACAAACCAAGAGACTTTCTCAAGGAGGAAAATCTCTCCAAATCTAATGCCTTTGTAAATATATCAGCCAATTGATTTTCAGTCCCAACAAATTCCAGACACACAGTTTTTTATTCTACAAGATCTCTAATGAAATGATGTCTAATATCAAAGTGCTTTATTCTAGAATGTTGGACGGGATTTTTAGATATGTCCAAGGCACTTTTGTTATCACAAAAAGCAGTCAAAATTTTGCTATTTAATCCATAATCTTTCAACATTTGATTCATCCAAAGCAGTTGTGTGCAGCAACTCCCAAGGGCAACATATTCAGCCTCAGCAGTGGATAAGGACACACAATTCAGCTTCCTACTATACCAAGACACAAGGTTATTTCCTAGGTAGAAACATCCACCTGTGGTACTCTTTCTATCATCACTATTTCCAGCCCAATCAGAATCAGTGTACCCAACCAAATTGGTGTTTGTTTCTTTAGAGTAATACATTCCTAGGTTCACAGTCCCACTCACATATCTAATGATTCTTTTCAAGGCTTTAAGATAGGACACCTTAGGGTTGGCTTGGTATCTTGCACAGAGACACACAATGTACATAATATCAGGTCTACTTGCAGTGAGGTAAAGCAAACTTCCTATCATGCTTCTGTACAGTGTTTGATCAACACTCTCACCATCAGAATCATGACTTAGCTTTTGAGAAGATCCCATTGGTGTTCTTTGATGTGAAGAGTGTTCAAGCTCAAACTTTTTCACAAGATTCTTGGCATACTTAGACTGTGAGATGAACATGCCATCTTTGAATTGTTTAATCTGTAGACCTAAGAAAAAGTTCAACTCACCTACCATACTCATCTCAAATGTGGAAGTCATGCTATCCACAAATTTAGCAAGCATAGGGTCAGAATTTGACACAAACACAATATCATTCACATAGATTTGTACCACAAAAATCTCCTTTTTATTTCTCCTCACAAACAATGTTTTGTCAACCTCACCTCTCTTGAATCATAGGTGAAGTAAATGGTCAGTCAACCTACCATACCAAGCTCTAGGGGCTTGCTTTAGCCCATACAGAGCTTTCTTCAGCTTATACACATGGTTAGGATACTTGGAGTCCACAAAGCCTTTAGGTTGTTCAACATAGGCTTCCTCATTCAATATCACATTTAAAAAAGCACTCTTAACATCCATTTGATGAAGAGTAATCTTGAGGTAACAAGCAATGGCTAACAGAAGCCTAATGGACTCAATCCTTGCAACAGGAGCAAATGTCTCCTCAAAATCAATTCCCTCAATTTGAGTGTAACCTTGAGCAACTAACCTAGCTTTATTTCTAATGATCACACCTTGCTCATCAGTTTTGTTCTTGAAAATCCATTTGGTTCCTATGACATTATCATGAGACGGTCTAGGGACAAGAGTCCAAACCTCATTCTTTTCAAATTGAATCAACTCATCTTGCATAGCAAGAATCCAGTCAGCATCTTTCAATGCTTCAGCAATATTCTTAGGTTCAATCTTTGAAACAAAACAACAAAAGCTTACCTGGGAGTATGCTGAGGAGCAACTCCATAAACCAGCCATCTTTTTATAGTCCACTTTGTCCTTTTGTCTAGTTCTCACTTGAGCATGCACAACTCCCACAACTTGTGAAGTGGGGTAGTTTTTCTGAATTTTTGAAGGAATATCCTTTGATCTACCCACACACCCATCCACATTATCTTCTTCAGCATCATCCTGATCAGATTCAGAGGAACTGTCCTCAGTTACAGGATTTTGAGTGGATGTGGGAGCAGATGTGGGTTCAGATGTGGAAGCAGATGCGTCCACAATCTTGGTTACATCCTTATCAGGTTCAACATGTTTTTCAGCACTGAAAGTTTCTGTTGGTTTTTCAGCACCTGTTTCTTCATCCTTCTAGTCCAGTAAGCAACCTGAAACATCATTCTCAGCAGTCTTGAGGTTAAGATCAAGTGAGTCATCAAAAATAACATTAGCAGATTCCATAATGGTCTTAGTTTTGAGATTAAAACTCTATAAGCTCTACTATTAGTGGAATAGCCCATGAAAATTGCTTTGTCACTCTTTGAATTAAACTTGGACAGATATTCTCTATCATTGAGAATGTAACAAATACATCCAAACACATGAAAATACTTCACAATGAGTTTCTTACCAAGGAGGATTTGGTATGGAGTGACAATGCTACCAATCCTTAGAAACACTCTATTGCCAATGTGACAAGCAGTATTTAAAGCTTCTGCCCAAAATTTTTTGGACAGATTTTTAGAACTTAACATGACCCTAGCCATTTCTTGCAAAGTTCTGTTCTTTCTTTCAGCAATTCCATTTTGCTGTGGAGTGATTGGTGCAGAAAACTCATGGGTGATTCCCTTAGAATTGCAAAAATTAGTGAACATTTGGTTCTCATATTCAGTGCCATAGTCAGACCTAATCCTCACAGTCTTAAGACCATAAAGATTTCTAACCCTTTTGTACCAATTTCTGAATTCACCAATGGTTTCAGATTTCTCTCTTAAGAACATTACCCAAGTGTACCTAGAATAATCATCAACACACACAAAGACATACTTTTTCCTACCAAAGCTTTCTACTTCAATAGATCCCATCAAATCAGTATGAATCAGTTCCAAACACCTAGATGTGGAGCACTGTTGGACCTTTTTATGTGATGCTTTTGTTTGCTTTCCCTTTTGACATGAACCACAGACATCAGGGTTCTTGAAGTTCAGTTTAGGGAGGTCTTTAATATCTTCAAACCTTTGAAGTTATTCCAGAGTTCTACAGCTAGCATGCCCTAATTTTTGGTGCCACAGATTGACATCATTAGCTTTTGAGCTTAGGCAAGAAATATTGTCACCAAATTGGTAACAATTGTCAGCAGATCTAAGACCAGTAAACACACAGGTATTATCCTTATCAAACACTTCACACAAGTGCTTATCAAACTTTACATAAAGGTCATCATCACACAGTTGACTGATGCTTATTAGGTTGGCTTTCAAGCCTTTCACATGGTACACATTGTGCAATTTTGGAAGACCCTTGACATCTAGGGTTCCTTTCCCAACAATCTTTCCTTGAGCACCTCCATCAAAATTTACTTTCCCTCCACTAATCACTTCATAGTCAAGAAGGACTGCTTGGTTTTCAGTCATGTGCCTAGAGCACCCACTATCAAAATACCAAGAGCCAGAGACAGTACTCTTGAGGAAAGAGTAAACAACATTGCAGGTGGCAATTGGTTTGGCCACCCACTGCTTTACAGCTTTCTTTTTGGGTTGCAGAGGTCTCAGATTACCAGGATGTGTGTTCGGATGTGCATACATCTTCTCACACATCTGAGGCTGATTGAAGTGACCAGATTTTTTATCAGACTTGAGTTTGTAACAGAAGGGCCTAATGTGACCAGGAGCAAGGCAATAGTGGTAGATGTAGTGCCTCTTCCTAGGTCTTTTCTCACTTAAAAGGATTTTTTCTTTAAAAATTGGTTTTTCCACACCTTTTGAAGTAGAAGCCTCACATCCCTCCTTTACAAAATTACTTTTTCCAAAGCCCAAACCAGTTTTGTTGAGCTGACCTACAGAGATAGCTTCATCAAGTTTCATTTTACTTTTGTTTAACCTGGTAAATGTACTCTCAGCTTTTTCACATTCATTTTTGAATTTTTCAAGCTCAACTTCTCTTTTGGTTACAAGGACTTCAAGTTTGGCAATGGTATCTTTTTGAACATCATTTTCCTTTGAAAGTATAGCTTTTTCATCTTCACAAGCGGCCAATTTATCAGAAAGAGATTTATTTACCTTAACAAGTACCTCAATCTTGTCCAGTCTTTTCATCCAATCTGTATGCAACTCCTTGTATGTTGCAAAAAGTTTCTCATAGGGGACGTCCCTATCTTCATCATCAGAATCTCCTTTTACTGTGAAACAATTTAGCATTAGGTTAGATGTGTCACCAGATGTGTAGACATCTGAGACCACATCCACGGAATTTTCAGAACCTCCATCTTCTATATCTGCACAGAAGGCATTAAACACAGAATGGCAATTGATAATAGACATGTTAGCTACTTCATCTTCATCCTCACTGTCACTAAGGATAGCAGTTAAGCTCATCCCCTTCTTTTTGAGTGTATTGGCACACTCATTGGCATAATGACCAAAGCCACGACATGCCCTACATTGAACAGACTCAGAGGATTTGTTGATTTCAAAGCTTGGTTTCTTGAATCCTTTATCGAGTCTTTGGGTTTGGCTTTTCGGCGGATCGGGAGTAGGTCTGTTAGGAAATTTACTTATCCTTTTATTCTTCAGTATTGAACTGAATTTCTTTGAAATAAGAGCTACATCCTCTTCTTCAAGATTTGACTTGTCAATCTCAAAGGATAATTCCACAAGCTCTTTTGGTAATGCAAAGGGCACTTCTGAGAGCAAGACTGTGTGTTTTATTCTTTTTCTGAGCTTCAAGGTTTAGCTCAAACACAGTCAAAATACCTATAATTTTGTCTAGACCTACGGTATTGGTGTCATTAGTTTTCTCAATCACAGCCACTTTTATATTGAACCTTTCAGGTAAGGTTCTTAAAATCTTACTCACAAGTTTTGCATTGGAGATAGATTCTCCTAGACTTGTGCACTCATTTGAAATCTCATGAATCTTAGCAGCATATGACACAATGTCCTCAGTTTCTTCCATTCGAAGTAACTCAAACCTATCCATTAAAATCCTAAGCCTCGTAGCTTTTACACTTGGTGCTCCCTCACATTGAGTTTGCAATATATCCCAAGCAGCTTTGGCTACACTCTCATTAGTGATAAGCTTGTACATATTCTCAGAAACATGGCTGAAAATAGCACCCATAGCCTTTGAATTATAATTAGCAGCCTGAATTTCTTCAAGTGTCCATTGCTCTTCAGGTTTTCTTTCGAAAATAGACTCACCAACACCAGAAGTAGGCTTCTTCTCCACAGTAGGAGGTTGCCATGCAACAAGGATACACATCCAAGCCCTTTCATCAATACTTTTGATGTAATTACGTATCTTCAAAGAGAATAGTTCGTACCATCCAAGACAGGAGGCCTGTTTTGGTGATTTTGGCATTCCATAATGACTACACTTTCTGGATCAACACTCAGTAATATATCGAGAGTTGGCTCTGATACCAATTGAAAGTTTCGTGTAGCTAGGAAACTTTAATCACGCAACAGACAACAGATGTGAGTACAGATGTGTCTCACAACTGTCCACACATCCACAGATAATGCAGCGGAATAAAACAAATTAAAAACAATAACTCAAGAATTATTTACGCTTACTGATCTATAAGATCAGCAAACTAGGCTTACGCCCAAAAACTTTTCACTATAAAAACTTTTGTTGCTTACAAAAACAAACAAGTGAAAAACTAAAATATGAAAATACTAAATGAGTTCTAATCACCTTCTATGACAAGAACAACTCCCCTTTCCCAAGTAAGACCTATTCTAGTCAGAAGTAAAACAAGAGAACTCTATGAAAACCTAGATGTGAGTTACGGATGTGAGGCACAACCTTCACTCACAACCTAAAACAATAAATGTTGACACTCGAGAAGAATAAGTATTTTTCTCTCTAAAATCCGTAGCTTCTCTTGTGCTGAATGCCTTGTATTTATAATGCACCATGGTGAAGGTCTTCACGTGATCAACATCTTTCTTTGTGAGATCTCTTTTCCTATAAGAAAACATAAACATACTCACAAGGAAATAGAATATTAGTAGGTTAGTCCTAATATAAAACTATGTACATAAATAAAAGATATTTACTTTATTTACAATGTCCTAGTCAAAGTAGGACAATGATAAATCTTTCATGAAAGTTTCAAAATCTTCTTACAATAATAGAAGTGTTTCGAATTAAGAAAACAAGAATTTGTTCCCTAAAAAGCTCACGCTTTCACTCTGTTTTGTTTTCAATTTTTTATGCTCATTTGATTTATGGTTTTATTTTGATTATTTGAAATTACTATGAAATAGGGTTTGTTTTAATTTCGTGAAATTACTTTGAATTAAGTTTCATTTTGATTCTGTGAAATTACTTTGAAATTAGGGTTTATTTTTTATTTTATGAAATTACTTTGAATTAGGGTTTATTTTGATTAATGAAACCAGGAGGTGGTTGAATTTTTGAATACCTGGTTAAAAGGAAAAAATTTTGTAGTTTCTTAGTATTTTTTTCCATTGCAAGAGATTTTAGTCATGTAACTTTTGACCCTGTCCCCCTGCCCTTCTCCCTCTACATGAAATGTAAAGTTAATAATTTAGTTTTTTATCCCAACTTGTACATATTTGAAAACTAATAAAGTTCACATTTTTATTTCAAAATAATCAGAAATAAAAAATATCAATGAAATCACAGTCTACCAAATAAAATTTTGTTCAAAAATCCCACTAAATCTACCCACGATAATGTGAACTGGGTAAGAAATAGCAAATACTATAAGGGGTATTAAACCAATACATCCTGTTCAATTGTAAAACATAGAATCAAATGTTTGAAATAAAATACTAATCTCTCTTTATTTCTTGCCTACTTATCTAATTTCTCCTGTTTGATTTACTTGATTCCCTTAGTAACGGATAGTTGAACCTCCTCATCATTGGATATGTTGTTCAACAAACGCTTCCTTGGAGTTATGGATGTTGAAGAACTGTCTCCCATAGATTCCAAGGGCGTATCCTACACAAATATTATCAGTCAAGATTGACACATTTTCATCATAACGAAAATCAAATAAAAAAAGTGTAGTAGAAGATAAATAAATGATCCTTAGAAATTTACCTTGTTATTACCGTTCAAGCTGGACATATTTTCATCTCCATGATTCGGTTTGGAAGCCACATCCTGCAACTTAAAACAATTAAAAGCCAAATATATAATATAATATAGATAGTTAATGTGATGTGGTTTATACTTACATCGAAATTTATGGGTGATAAAAATGCGTCATGATATTGGTATCCTCTGTTACTCACTTCACTGTGAAACTTCGTTTCTCGTCGTGGGTATCTTTAGTTCTTTGGTCTACCTCAACTCTGAACAAACATTGCCTTCCAAACAAAATTCGAAAATCTTCCGACAGTTGGTTCTCCTACACAGGAACAATATTTATATTATATGAAATAGTATTAGAACCTTCTATAAAAATGACAAAATAAATTAAGTACCTCTGAAACATCAGCAAGAGCTACCGCAGGGGACATCCCAAGCAAGGAAGATGCACACACATCAAACAACATAAAGTGAGTCTCTGCTTCACTGATATTATTTATATCAGTGACCAATATTCTAGTTTTGAACATGTAAAGAAAAAAAATCAATTAATAGTTCGAATGAAATGAGATAATTTATATCTTCTTGATTTGCATCTAAAAAACGTAATCGTCTTCCTTCATATGTGTGCAATTATTAATGTGAATTATATGTTTTGATCCTCATTTCGCTTTTACAACAAATAACTATGTCTATAATTTTTTTTTGACATGCATTGTTGTCGCCGATGCAATGAAAGCCTTGGAGCTGGTAGATTGATTTAACTTTCTGGTCAACTTGCCAATGTAATATGTATTGTCTTACTGTTAACTGAGTTATATATACGTTCGAAAATTTTTATGGAAAAGTATATAAGGAAGAAAAAGAGTGGTCAAGATTGAAGTTGAAAAAAAAACTCACTCCTACACTGGTTACTACTTAGTTCATAAAAAAAAAAAATAGATGGCTACCTACACTTATATATCTTGCAAGCTGATGTCTACTTCCAAATCCTAAAGGGAAACCGCCGGCAATTTATCCGGACCGATTCTTCTCCTCCTACTCCTACTCCTTCTTCCTTAACTTATTCTCAAACGGATTTACTGATTCTTCGATATACATATGGACTTATTACCTCCCCCCTTTCTCACAATTTATGCTCCTGTTTCAATCTGCTAACGTTTCAATTCATCTGGATTTTCTAAATCAACATCCTCAAGTTAGTTTTCTATGTTATGTTGCAGTTCCAATTAGGGTTTTCTCAATTAGGGCTTCATAAAATCAAGCTCATTTTTTTTTTGCATTAATCTTCGGGTAATTTACATGTTTCTTTTGCTTTTTTTTTTTTTTGCAATAGCCCGAATCAAATTGGAGATCAAAAAATGTTAATTACTTCTCCTGATTTTTTTCTGCTTTGTCCTTGGTGCTTCAAATGGTCACTTGATGACCTTTTATTTTTGAATTTCCTTTGTAGATTAACAAAATCCCCGATTCAATTCTTTGTGTGGCTAGTGACCCATCAATGTCTTGAGGAGAGGGTGGAGATTCCCACTCCTAACTCTATGGTTTCAAATTTGATTGACAAACCAGGTAACCCACTTATCTGCAGTTTTACCCATCTGTTTCTATTGAAATACCTGATTTTCCAATAATTTATTTGTTTCATTTTTATTCCTATAATCTCATAGGATGGTCAAATTTAGGTCTCTCATTTTTTTATTTTTTTGTTACTCATATTTGTCTTGATTATATAATTTAAAATTCAAATAAACTCAAATTATAGTTTTTTTGGTCTTATATGTTGAAACATTAACGATCCATTAACCATGAACCGACTCACAACTAGATTAAGAAGAGAAGGTGAAGAAGAAGAAGAAGAATACGGAAGCGTGTACCTTGTGATTCCATGATTGTGTTCTTGATCTTGTTCTTGAATAAATGAGAAAGTAGGAAAGAGTAGATCTTCTAAATGATAAGTGCCCTTAATCTCTTTAATCTTCAATTACTTAGGAAGAGTTTTGACTGAATGAGAAATGATGTAACTAGTAGATTCATAGGCTTGATGGATAGGCCTTTATATAGGAATCCAAGGGGCACTTCATTTAGGGACTACACCCTTTCATAAAGATGATGGTGTGAAGTTACCATTATGCCCATCATTTAATGGTACTTACACCTAATGGAATTCTACACATTTTGTCTATACTTTAACATTATTAAATAATTATAACAAATGGAATTAAATAACACATATTAATTAATCCATGTTCTAATAATCTCCCACTTGGATTAATATTAATATGTATCTTTTACTAAATAAATTCCTTAATCATTTATAATATGAATGACAACCCTTATGTGCACGTTTATTGTCATCCAACACAATCCCGTCCATTAGTCTTATAAGTATAGGGACTAAAGGGGCAGTCGTTGTAATTGATTCGCAACTAAACCCACATTAATCACATATATATATTCAACTAAACGACATAGATTAAGTATAGATATGTAGCATGGAATATTAATGAATATATATGAAGAACGCATATATATATTCTCCAACTAGTCCTACTTAACCAAATGAGATCAATATAAATAATAACACAAAGAAATAGATAACAACACAAACTCCCACTGATTTAAGCATTATCAAAAGTTGTTTCACCCATATGAACAGTATGCTCGTGAAACATCAAAAGAGATTACACTTTACAAAATGGATCCAATAACATGGAGTTTGATCCTATAAATTGTATATCTATTTGTTCATTTTATACTTATTTCTCTTCAACAAGAGACATAACCATAGGATGTCTTTCGACATCTTTGCATCCACTAAAACATAATCGGAATACTTAATGATCTCAAAAATGATCCGATTTTATATACATAAGCATGTAGTTTAATGTTTTATAGGTACTTCATCATTCTTTTGGATGCGACTTAATGTTCTTCTTTCCGAATTGCTTTGGTATTGACCAAGCATCCCAATAATAAATACAAGGTCTGTACGAGTACAGACTTGCGCATACATTAAGCTTCCTACTGCCGGTGCATAAGGGATATTTTCCGTATACTTGGATTTAAAATTAATCTTTAGGACATTTACTTTAAACTGAATTTATCTCCCTTAGAGACATGGGTGTCATGTGGTTTACAATTTTCCATGCTAAACCTTTGTAATACCTTCTCTATATAGCTCTTTTGTGATAATCCCAAAATACCTCGTGAATGATCACGATGAATTTGGATTCCCAATACAAAAGATGCTTTACCAAGATCTTTCATCTCAAATTTGTTTGAGAAATTTCTTAGTTTTTAGAAGGTCCTTATCATTACTAGCAAGAAAAATATCATTCAAATATCATCCACATATAAGATCAAAATAATAAATCTACTCCCACTGAACTTATGGTACACACAATCTTCACCAAGATTCATTTCAAAGCCAAATGAAAGAATAACTTGGTTAAATTTTAAGTACCATTGACGAGATGCTTGCTTAAGCCCATAAATGGATTTCTTAAGTTTACAAACCAGTTGACTAGTTTGATCCGAATTAGTCACCATTTCTGGTTTCTTCATATAGATAGTTTCCTCAATGTTGCCATTGAGAAAAGCTGTCTTAACATCCATTTGATGAAGCTCAAGATCATAATGTGTCACTAATGCCATAATGATCATAAAAGAGGTTTTAGAAGATACCGGAAAAATATTTCTTTATAATCAATGCCTTCCTTTTGAGTAAATCATTTAGTAACAAGACGTGCCTTATATCTTTTCATATTACCTTGCTAATCCCTTTTGGTTTTAAATATCAATTTATAACCAATAGGTTTTACACCTTCAGGTAATGGGACAAGATCCCAAATGTCATCGTCTTTCATTGATTTTAACTCCTCATTAATGGCATTGATCCACTTATGAGAATTAGAACTATTAATGGCTTCATGGAAGGTGATTAGATCATCTCCCACTAAACCTAAGGTGTCCTCATTCTCCGCAAGATACATATCATAAATATCCGGAATAATATTTCTTCTTTCTCTAGTAGATATCCTTAAGGGAACCGGTTCATTCTCATTTTGAGGTTGTTGAATTTCATTATGTCCAACATTTTCATGTTGTCCGTTATTTACGGGAGTCTCTATATTATTTTGAATTGTATGTTCTTTGTTGAATTTCAGGTACAATTACTTGATTTTCAACAGGAACTAAAGTTTGAGGAACAAAGAGTGGTTCCTCTAACTCTTCAAATTCAAAATCATTACTATTTCTCCCACTAAATTCAATATCCTCAAGGAACCTAACATTGTCAGTCTCGAAAAATGTTCTAGTTTTCGGGTCATAAAATTTATATCCCCTAGATCTCTCGGCATACCCTACAAAATAGCTACTAACAGTATTTAGGTCCAGTTTGCCCTCATTAGGCCTATAAGGTCTAGCTTCTGCTGGACACCCCCATACATGAAGATGATTTAAGGACGGTTTCTTATTCGTCCATAACTCATAAGGGGTTTTGTCGGTAGCTTTTTGAAGGTGCTCTATTGAGAATATAAGCTGCGGTTTTTAATGTTTCGCCCATAATGAGTGAGGTAAAGAAGTACAAGAAAACATACTTCTTACCATATCCTTAAGGATTTAAGTCTCTCCAATATACTATGCTAGGTTTACCCAGCATGGTGTAGTGAGGGACAATCCTACACTCTTCAAAATAGCGAATATAAAGGACCCGGACGTTATTCACCCAATACGTTATACCGTCCGTAGTTTTCACTACCATGATCGGATTTAACGTTCTTAATAGTCTTTCTTATGCCTTAAAAGACTTGAAAATGACCAATGATTGAAACTTTACATGAAGAAAATAATGTATCCATAACGAGAGTAATCATCCATGAACGTCATGAAATATTGTTGACCATTCCATGAAGGGTTAATGAATGGTCCACAAATGTCCATATGAATTAGTTCCAAGACGTTTGATACTCTCAAAATTCTATTTCCTTTAATGTTTGTAAATTTATTCTTTAAAACACTTTAATGCAAAAGTTTTATCCGGAGTATCAAGTTGTTTTTAGAATTCCCTCCGACATAATCTTTATCAATTCTCCCTTTGGAGATATGACCCAAACGCCTATGCCATAGAATACAAGAATTTTCACTTGATAACTTTTGCTTAGTGCCTTTAGTTTTGGTTTCATTATTATGGGACTCATTAATAGTATTTTGTTTGAAGTAAATAAAATTGTCATTGTTAAGATAAAGTACTAATACCGACAACCTCGGAATTGAAAATAAGATCACATTTATTATTACCAAATGAACAGGAATAACCTTCCCGATCTAATACGTGGTGATATCAAATTCCGCCTAAATGACGGTACAATAAATGTATTATTTAATACAAAATAATAGCCAAGTACTTAACAAAAATCCCTATGCCTATAACTTCAACCGGATTTCCAGCTTCCATATAGATGTATTTCTCATCTTCACTGGGATTCGGTAATTCAGCAACACCGCATACATGAACTAATGTGAGTTGTTGCACCAAATACAACCACTATGCATATTAAGGAATTGAAACCAAATTTGCCTTAGTATAAACAAGACCAAATGACATACCATCCTGAATTCGCCATTCGCGATATTTATGGTAGTCGTTCTTCATGCGAGTAAGGTCCTTGCAAAAGAAGCATTTCTTGACTTTATGATCCTTAAATGATCCCTTATGCTTCTTACTTGCAACCGCAATTTCCTTCCCTCTTCTCTTAATCCCACGAGAAGAAGTAAATGATGAGTGAGTACTTTCTAATTTGAGATATTTCATTCTATCTTCCTCTAATGTCATATGTGAAAGTAATCCATTAATATTCCACTTTTTCTTTTGACATTTATAGGTCACTTCAAAAGGACCAAATTGAGGAGGAAGATAGATCAAAACTAAGTGCACGAGCAAATCTTCCGAAATCTCTAACTTAAGTGCCTTTAGTTTGATCGAAAGATGAAATAATTCAATAATGTACTCCCGAAGATTTTCCTCACCCTTGTATCGAATGGAAACAAGTTTCCACAAGAATTCAAGAAAAATCTCAGCATTTTCGATCTCAGAGACATTGTCCAAAAATGTCTCTGAAACTGCATTTTTCATGATCATTAGACTCACGCGATTGGACCGTTCCCATTGCTCAACATTTTTCTGTTCTATAACGGTATTTCCTTTAGAGAGAGCAGCGGGACTTGATTCCCCAAATGCGTGATCGATGTCCATATTGCCTAAGATCATCGTTATATTATTTTTCCAAGTTTTAAGTTTAGTCCCAGTAAGCAAAGGTACATCATTTATAGCAGTAGTTACGGATGAAGCATTAATCAAATCTGAAGGAGAAGAAAAAGAATGAAATAAAACATATATAAGAAACTACATAATGATTAATTATATCAAATGAATTCCATCAAAATAAAAGATAATCAACATGACATCAAGACTAATCTTTGGATTGCGAATTGACTCACAATTTGATTTATCTTAAGGTACAAATATCTTAAACAACACACTTTAAATACTTGCCTTCCTTTGGGCCGGATCAAGTACAAAAAGTGTCCTAAAGTTTAAGGTACTTGTTCCCCGGCAATAAAGAATATAAACAATTCACTTTAAACACCCGCCTTCCTTTGGGATGGTTCACAGCATTTAAAATGACCAAAAGTTTAGTTCAATTATTACCCCATGAATGTAAATACTTAGTCAACAACAAGGTCTCCTTTGGGAAACAAGCATGTTATCACATATCAATATTTACATTCATCTTTTAACAAGTTTGAATTTAATCAACAAGGTCTCCTTTGGGAAACAAGCATGTTAATTATGTCCAAAATGTTAAGGATATAATTAATCGGAAACAAAAGGCCTTAAGGTTATTTCTGAAAATTTAAAGGGTAAATAAATAAGTGAAATTTATCATTAAAAGATAGTATCCTTTTGTTCTACCCGTCCATTCTTGAAGTTCGATAACTCTAAGAACCGCCGAAGCGTGACTGGTGTCCAGATACTATAATTTACTAACAAATTATCACAAATGACCAAAAGGGTACGAATGACCAAAAATTGCAGTTCTATAAACATTGAAGCTTCTGCACACATGGGCGGCCGCGCAGGTCAAGGTGGGCGACCGCCCAAGCTTCAATTCCACAAATTTTGAAGTCGCTGTACACATGGGCGACCGCCCAGGTCAAGATGGGCGACCGCCCAAGCTGCATTTCACAGTCATTGAAGTTGCTGTACACATGGGCGACCGCCCAGATCAAGATGGGCGACCGCCCATGTGCCCAGATTTGACGAAAAGTCACCATTTTTAACACCCTTTTATGAACAGTTTTGAACCCTTTTATGAACAGTTTTGAACCCTTTTATGAACAGTTTTGAACCAAATAGAGAGAGTCATACCATACCGCGGGGGGCTACGCCCCCCGCACCCCCCTTTGTGGTCCGATACCAGTCTACACGTCGGCTAGGCCCGCGCCCTCGGAGGGCGCCGGGCCCTTTGCCAGGACAACGAGACATAACATCCAATACCCTTTAGACTATCAATTCTTAACTTAATGGTGAATGATTATTCAACCAAAGCAAGTAGATCCTTATACTCACATCACATTTTTAAATGTGTGGCTATACATTTGAACAAACTCACAACGCATCAAATGATGGTGGCTATGTCCAAAATAGGATAATCTTACATTAAGAATTGAAAGCCTTTTGAGTAAAACCAAAAAATCAGAAATAGAATGAAGTTAAGAATATGATACTCTTAGACAAGATGAGTATCATGAACAAGAACAAAATCAAATGAAATCACACATGGATTACAAATATGAAATAAATTAAAGCACAAGGCTTTATAAGAATTTCAAACTCAATCTAGTATATGAGTAAGCTTTGATACCAATTGTTGGAACATTAACGATCCATTAACCATGAACCGACTCACAACTAGATTAAGAAGAGAAGGTGAAGAAGAAGAAGAATAATACGGAAGCGTGTACCTTGTGATTCCATGATTGTGTTCTTGATCTTGTTCTTGAATAAATGAGAAAGTAGGGAAGAGTAGATCTTCTAAATGATAAGTTCCCTTAATCTCTTTAATCTTCAATTACTTAGGAAGAGTTTTGACTGAATGAGAAATGATGTAACTAGTAGATTCATAGGCTTGATGGATAGGCCTTTATATAGGAATCCAAGGGGCACTTCATTTAGGGACTACACCCTTTCATAAAGATGATGGTGTGAAGTTACCATTATGCCCATCATTTAATGGTACTTACACCTAATGGAATTCTACACATTTTGTCTATACTTTAACATTATTAAATAATTATAACAAATGGAATTAAATAACACATATTAATTAATCCATGTTCTAACATTATATAATATTTAAACGGGGATAGCATTGTTTATATGTAAATGGACTCTCATTCTTTTCTTATGCACCTGGGTATAGATATGGATAAATGAGATGGGATAATATTGAAGTTGTTGGCTAACATTTTAATATTTTGAACCATATCCTTGGCAAGACATAAAATTACATACTTAAAAGAGTAACTAATGGTTGTACCGTGAGCAATCAAATGAGATAACATTGAAGTTTGTTGCTTTTATGATTATATGATTAGATATTTTATTTTAAATTTTAAATTGAGTATTTTTATGAATTATAATTTTAGGATTAAATTTTAAAATTTGAGTTTAGATTTAATATCTGAAAATACAACCCGTCATTGACTGTAACCCATAGCAGTTGACAATTGGTGAAAATGGATCATTATAAAATTACAATTTGATAATGATCCATCTATTTTTTTTAAATATTATATTCACACATTATTTCACTGACCGGTGTTATGTCAGACCAATAATTGTTTCCTTAACCGACTAATCAATCAATTTAGAAATGAGATTGAATTTCAATTTCAAAATATACATTTATTTTAAGGATTGTATAATCGAATTATTAATATCAAATCTTATTAAAGGTAATTGCATGAGTCATGGAAAATTAATTTTAAACTGTGGATTTCGAAATTATTTTAAATATGATTGAATTTTAACTTCGAATTTCAAATAATTTTACAATTATTTATTTACCAGTTTCCTACTTGCTTAAGTTTAATATGAAATTCAAAATTTAATATTTTAGAAATGCCTTACGATTTGACTTTTGTATGAAAATCAAAAAGAAAAGTTGTTTGGATTGAAATTTCAAATTAATACCACTTTCAAACATTGCCCGTCATACAGATAATGGGTTATACTTCATTTGACTATTATCTATAGTAACTTCGAATTTAAGTAAATATAACTACTAATTACTAATTACTAATTACTATTACTAATTAATTTTAAACATGGATGACGAATGAGAAGGAGCCGCGTGGATTTCCACGTCATAATTTCATGTGGCGGTACATGTGAACTCCATTTTCTTCTGTTTTAATATATTATTATATAGATGTGATTGTATTTTAACTTCGGATTTCAAATAATTTTACAAATCTTTCTTTACCCGTTTCCTACTTGTTTAAGTTTAATATGAATAAAAATTTAATATTTTAGGAATGGCTTATGATTTGACTTTTGTATGGAAATCAAAGAGAAAAATTGATTGGATTTAAATTTCAAATTAATACCACTTTCAAACATTGCCCGTAATGCAGATAATGAGATATACTCCATTTGACTGTTATCTATGGTAACTTCGAATTTAAGTAAGTATAATTACTAATTAATTTTAAACAAGGATGACGAATGAGAAAGAGCCACGCGGAATTACACATCATAATTCCACGTGGTTGGCCGTGTAAACTCCATTTTATTCTGTTTTAATATATTATATAGATAGATAGATGTGACTGAATTTTAACTTCTAATTTTAAATAATTTTACAAATATTTCTTTACCCGTTTCCTACTTGTTTAATTTTAATATGAAATTCAAAATTTAATATTTTAAGAATGGCTTATGATTTGACTTTTGTATGAAAATCAAAGAGAAAAGTTGATTGGATTTAAATTTCAAATTAATACCACTTTCAAACATTGCCCGTAATATAGATAATGAGATATACTCCATTTGACTGTTATCTATGGTAACTTCGAATTTAAGTAAGTATAACTACTAATTACTAATTACTATTACTAATTAATTTTAAACATGGATGACGAATGAGAAGGAGCCACGTGGAATTACACGTCATAATTTCACGTGGCAGGCTGTGTGAACTCCATTTTCTTCTGTTTTAATATATTATTATATAGATGTGATTGAATTTTAACTTCAGATTTCAAATAATTTTACAAATCTTTCTTTACCCGTTTCCTACTTGTTTAAATTTAATATGAAATTCAAAATTTAATATTTTAGCAATGGCTTATGATTTGACTTTTGTATGGAAATCAAAGAGAAAAGTTGATTGGTCTTAAATTTCAAATTAATACCACTTTCAAACATTGCCCGTAATACAGATAATGGGATACACTCCATTTGACTGTTATCTATGATAACTTCGAATTTAAGAAGTATAATTACTAATTACTAATTACTATTACTAATTAATTTTAAACAGAGATGACGAATGAGAAGGGGCCACGTGGAATTTCACGTCATAATTCCACGTGGCAGACTGTGTGAACTCCATTTTCTTCTGTTTTAATATATTATATCGATAGATGTGATTAAATTTTAACTTCGAATTTCAAATAATTTTACAAATCTTTCTTTACCCGTTTTCTACTAATAATAAATGTAATGTAAGACAATCTTTACATATCTAAACAAAGAATAATACCAGTATGTGGAGGAGGGAGAGGCATGAAGCTAAGAACTCACTTGTGAAGTTGCCATTTTGAATCAACAAAGTGACCAGTTACACACATATAAGAAATCTTTTGCACCTTTGACTTTCAAATGTCAGTGGTCAATGAAATCTTATTGATTCCTTTCAACATCAGCTGTAACTTTTTCTTCTCCATGTCATAAACATCAGTGACATCTTTCCTTGCCATAGCACGAGAGATCTTCTCAAACTGTGGTTGATTAATACTTAACATGAAAGAAAAGCCATAGTTTTCCGCAACATTAAATGGCTGCTCCTTCATTAGAATCCAATGGGCAACAGCCTCTCTTTGCTTCGCATGCATGATCATATCGACCATCTGACAAAGGATTCATCTCAAACTTGGAATTGGTAGGCTGAAATTGCAATCTCTTTTGTTTTTCGGTATGAATTTTCTTTTGGAAATACCTCTTCATGTGATTCCAAAGATGACTTGTTATACTAGTACTTGACTTAGAAAGAAAACTCTTACAATGTATACATTGTAATTTTGTACTTCCATCATTTGAAGTCACTTCAATGAAATCACTATGAGCTTTCGAGATCTTCTTTCTCTTTTTCCTTAGAAATTGGCCCTTATCTTCCTCACGTTCACCATCATCACCTCCATCTTCTATATTACCACCTCCATCTTTTTTACTATCGCCTCCCTCTTCTTTATTATCATATCCCTCTTCTATATTACCACCTCCATCTTTTTTACTATCACCTCCACTTCTTTATTATCATATCCATCTTCAATATTATCACCTCCATCATCATTTATCTCGATCGTAGAGCTCCTCACCTTTCATTACAAGTTTTTAATTAGATCTCAAAATGTTAAAACATATATATATATATATATATATATATATATTCCAAATAATACATGATCTTCCACAAAAATGTCGTCTACTTGAGGTATCTGCTTTATTGCATTTGAGGTATCCATTCTCTACATGAACAAAAAACAATAATGATGCAACATTTGTTTTCATGGAAATTAAATAAATTGCCAAAGAAAATGTTTCATGAAAATTAAAAACTCAATATGGTATTTCAATATGGTATCCCCACAGGCCATAAGGCCACAACAATATATAACAGTTGGCACTGTAACAGTGAAACACCATATGAACACGGACAAACTCAGAAAGTAAACATTGTCGCATGCATAGACAAATAACCATAGGCTCCCATGCACATAAATACAAACACACAGTAACAAACTAACAATCACAAATCATGAAAGAGCCTTTTAAGACCAAAAAAACTTATTAATTACGCATACAAAAAACATTAAGGAAGGAAAAAGGGCAGGGTTAAAAATATAAGACCTGGTGAGATCTTCCTACATATGGGCGACCGGTGTGTTCTGCGTCTGCGTCTGCGTCTGCGTCTGCCTGCGCTTGTGCCAGGAGTCCTCGATAGCGTAGCGACGGTGTGGAGAATGGAGATATGTTGCAGCTGCTTCTTGAAAAACATGAAGAGAGAGAGAGAGAGAGAGAGAGAGAGAGAGAGATGGTCAAAGTCGAAGTGTTGAACTCGAAGAGAGAGGGAGAGAATGTGAGCGGTCGTTCTCTTCTCTCTAGGTTAGAAGTTAGAACTAAATTAGAATTAGATTTAATTAATTATATATATATATATATATATATACTCCCTCTGTCCATTTACATGGTTCCCAGTTACTGTTCTCACGTAAATTAAGGAGGAAATATTATATTAAAAGTGTTGTGAGTGTGAAAATAAAATAGGAGAGAGAATGAGTGGAGGGAATAGTAAATTATAATGGTGTTGTGAGTATTAAAATAATGTAGGAGAGAGAATGAGTGGAGGGAATAGTAAAGATTCTTTTCCATTTTAGGTAAAAAAAACAAAGTGTGAACCATGTAAATGGACGCCCAAAATAGAAAGTGTGAACCATGTAAATGGACGGAGGGAGTATATATATTATTCGAATAATATTCGCGAATATTCTAATCGAATATCATGAGATATTATTCGTATTCGAATACTTATCGAATCAAAATAAAATTTTGAATTTGAATTGGAATTAGAATTAGAATATTTCGAATACGAATACCGAATATCGAATTCGAATACCGAATCGAATAAAAAAGATTCGATTTGTTTACAACCCTATATATATGGCAAACTTCTTACCTTATACATATATGGCAAATGAAAAAATAGGGCTTGAAGTATATAGGACGTTAATAGATCGGACCCTCACATTTTTTTTACAAAAAGGCCCCATATGAAATATCTTCGCCAATTCGGGATTTTTTGACGGAAATCGTTCGAAAAACCATTAATCAACCATGTGTCGTGCACGTGGTCAACAAAATGGATTGGTTTGAAATGAATATTAGGTTTAAGGGGCTTATTGTAAGATTCTTAAAAAGTGGGCAAAAATAAAAAAACACTCACCGTTCCATATTAGCCATAGATTGTTGAAAAGAGTTTCAACAATAGAGGATCATCTAGCAGTCCTACAAGATATAGATCTTGGTTCATTCGTGTGTGGATTACTAATAGAGGATGATTGCTTTATCATCTAAAGCTTGAAGACCTATCGTTGTTGATTCATCACAAGGAAGAACAAGGAGAAGATCAAAGTTTCGTCTACGATTCAAATTGGATTACGAATACGTGTATGAAAGACAAAAGAGCAACAAAGGTTAGTAAATCTATATTCATAATTCTAATATATTCATATTTGACATATTCATGGCTAGGGTTTTATGTTTAATGCTAAATCTTTCGCTGTGCATGTTTCCCCGAAACCCAACAGTGGTATCAGAGCCACGTTTAATTATGATTAGGTTAAATTGACATGCTTGATATAATTAGATTATATGCTCTAACATGCTATATGATATAGATTGATGATTTTATGTGTATTATTTTGTGAAACAATTATATGCGATATAACGTGATTATGATTAATAGTTGATTGATGTAATTGATCTTCTACATGGGTTATTGATCTATTTAATTTGATTAATTAGATTAGTAAATTCTCAAATTGAAACAAATTGTTTATTTAGAATTTAATGTTCATATTTAATTCGATTAACATGATTATTTGAATCCTTAAATTTTGAGAATTGAATAATTATGTAGTTAATAATTGTTATTTATTACATGACTAGTACATGCCCGTGTCCAAGGCCACGTGATTTTTTTTTTTTTAAATTTTTTTTTTTTAAATTAAATTTTTTTTAAGGGCAAAATGGAAAAGTGAAAAATGTATGAGGACAAAATGGGGAATTCCCCCCATGGAACTGTTCAAAGAACTGTTCATAGGGGGGGTTTGTTTTATACTATAGATTATTTGTATGATCCTAAAGTAGGATATTATGTGAAATCCCATGTTCATGATTATGTACACATAAGTTTCATATACAACCATGCGATATTTGTTGCTATATGGAAAAACCTTCTTAAATGTTTAAGTTTTATGTTACCCCTTGATTAGAACACTTGTGAAATATTAGGAAATTTTGATGTAGTTTTGACTCAGTTGAGTGCATCATTATTTCTTAATATAGACCAAGATGAGATAACGGTTGATGTAGTTTCGACTCAGTCGTTCTATGTGTCTCATACGTTTGAAAAAGGTTAAACTTAATTGGTGCTTTCAAAAGAGTTTTGACCCAAGACATAGATGAGATTAAAACATGTGTTGACATAAGATGTCTAGAATCTCATAAAAGATCTAAGAGTCATATATGATATGATTGATAAATGTTATCTACCCAAATAACTTGATTTCGGGCATTGACTCAGTTAAAACAAAATTAAGTGAAATATGGATCTTAGCCCATTATAATTATATGATACATGCTTGTATTTGAAGGTGTATAATTTAGTGACACTATTTATGAAATACATTATTTGTCTCATAGATGGTAAATAAATTGATATTTATATGTGCTCATATTGTTTTTTTTATATCTATTGTAAAAATGGCATCAAACAATAATCAACACTACAAGAAAAAGGGCATTTTGTGACAACATTTTTTAAAAGGGTTAAAGTGCGGTCTCAGATACCTGTTTTTTTTAAGGCAGGAATACCCGTGCCAAATACTCTAGTATTTGGCACTCTTCTACCCGTGCCCTCTCAAATGCTTAGTAATTGGCACTCTTTTCCACTGCCCTCCCAAATATAACTTTTATTAGGACACTTTAATTTCTACCCGTACCAATTGTTGTGATTTTATCTTAAAATTTTGCCACAATTTTTTTCGCGTTTCCCTCCAGTAGGAATTTAGAGATATGTCTTGAGAGTTTCACATGAACTCTCTCGCTCTCTGTTCGACAACTAACTCTCTCGCAATTGTCGTCTGTTTCGTTTGCTAGGTCTCCGATCTCGGTTCGACGACTTTGGGGATTCCCGATTGAAGGTAGCTTATCTCTCTCGCTTTTTCTCTCTCTTTCTGTTCGACGGCTAACTCTCTAGCAATTGTCGTCCGTTTTCGTCTGCTAGGTCTCCGATCTCGATTCGACGGCTTTGGGGATTCCCGATCGAAGGTAAGCGTCTCTCTCGCTTTCTATTTCTCTCACGCCCACTCTATACATCTCACGCCCACTCTATGCTAAGTCTTCGATTCTCTCACTTTCAGATCTCGGTTCGTCTTCTAGGTCTCCGTCTCTCTCTTCGCTCGATCTCGTTGCTAAGGTTAGTTCAATTTCATTCTATTCCATAGTTCTGATCGGTTTTTCATGCTTAATTTTGTTGTAAAATTGTGAAATCTGAATTTGGTTGGATTTAGAGATCTGTGTTCTTCTTTTCGATTATGTGTATTGGAATTGAGTTAGGGTTCGTTATCGAGAATTTTGTGCAAATTTTATCTTGTTTGATGGTTTAATCGATGCATGTGTATGTGCTTCAAAATATTTTTTTGTCTTTCATTTTTTAATACATAACATGATTTATTAGCTCAAATTTGATGATAATTGGTTTATTTTTCGTGGGTTTTGTTGTAGATCTGGATCGTGGTTTTAGTATGTTTGAATGAGAATTCAATTGAAAAAGGATTTTGTTGAATTTTCTTAATTAATCACTTGCTGCTATAATTGACTTAATTGAAAACGGGCAAATTGAGCCATTTTGTTAGACATTTTGTACTTTCATTTCGTTTTAATCAAGAACATGGTTCTATTTATGTTTCGTTGAGGATGTTACTCCGTTGAGGATGTTACTCCTTCGAGATGGGAGACAATACAATCTTGTCTATATGGGTTTGTACTTGCAATTCTCACATCACTCCATTTATATATACACCGACTGATCAGAAGTTACGTGTCTGCGACATTTTTGGAGCATTATTAAGTGTCTATGATAGGTAAAGTTTTTCTTGTCCTTTCTATAACTGTCAGTTCATTTAGTAGATCATTTGAGGAAGACCAAGACCTAGTATTTGGGGTTTCAAGTACTTCAGTGTTTGACCTGGAGGTTGTACTTTTCAGTGGTAAAACCAGATGCTTATGGTTATATACTTCGGTTCGTTCTGTATATGTGATACTAAAAGTTCTTGCCAACTTCTTAGTTTCTTTGAAGAACTAGAATTGAACCCTCATCTTGGATCGGATGGAATACCTTTTTGTGCTTCTACCGTGGACTTCATTGCCTACAACATCTGAATTAGTTTCTTCCATCACCTATATTTTAATGCTTTTTAAAGTAATTCAACTGTGTTCCCTGATGAATCTATATTATGTAGAACGGTGTAGTGGGGTGTTCTTGTAGCAGCTTAGCTAGTTAGCTGAGTGTATTTTTTAGCATGTTTTGCTGGAATTCAAATGGTTGGAATGTTCTTTTTTAAACTTTGTTCTTAATTTTTTTCCTGCTTATTCATCCATTTTTTTGCTATTGGTTCTTAACCCTTCTTTCATTTCAGTTCTTTTCAGGCATGGAGAGCGCATCGATTTTAGCTACCTTGTATCACATAAATATACTGGAGATAATGCAGAAATTATAGTTCTTCGCAATTCCGAGATTCTCAATTTTAGTATCAAATTTGGAGACTCACCGAAAGTTAATTCTTGCACACAACAAAGGCAAACCTCCTTCATAATACATTGTTGCAGGACTGGTGTTTACTATTTTATCTGTTCCATATCTTAAATCTGAGGTTCGTATTTCTCTTTGCAAGTATTTAGTGTACATATTTTGGTTGGATATTTGGAAAGCATCTACTTGTTTATTTTGCAAGTAAACGAAAAAGAAAGTGTTGTGATTAGTACAATATCGCTCTTCATATTAAGTTGGCAAGATTATTAAATAATTTTCATGGTTCTTATACAAAATTTCATTATTGCACTGCTTAGCTTTTATTGCCTACTCGTGAACGCTTTCAGTATGGAAAAGATTATGGCTTTGATGCTCCAGTAAAGTTGTTTGGTCTCTCAGGTACTTCCTTATTCCATCATTTTAGTGCAACTCAAATTTGCATTCATGCTAAACCAGTTCCACTGCTGCATAATATAGTAGGTTGAGATCTTGCTTTGAAGGTCCAAAAATCTTAATCTTGTATGTCTCAAATGGGAATACAAGTACTTGTGGGGGTATGGTTAATTTCTTTTAGATGAAATCTTAACAAGTACTTGTGACATTTTTTGGCGAAACCCATTTTATTAGTCTCCCATTTCTGAAAAAAAGCAAAGGAAAAGAAGAAGTCACATTTTGACTTACCTTGACCCTTTTTCTCCAAACAGAGGGAGCACCTCTTTAACTTGAGGCATGGTGAAGTTTAATTGCTCCGGTGTTGATAATAGGGACCAACTTGCTGAAGTTTGTCTCGCATGTTAAAGTTTAGCACCATGCAAATTCTCCCTTAATTTTGATTAGTGAATGTCTTTATTTAAAAATCAGCATGCTCATATATAATCAGTATTGCAACATGCGTTATTTGGTTATAGGTAATAAAATTTTAGTCATTTAAAGGATACAAGAAAATACTTTGAATTGCAAAATTGAAAGTTTGTAGCGACAATTAGATCTATGCAAGTCTTCTGTCAAAAAATTATTCAAGTTGATCCAATAAAATACCTAGGTGGCCTCGTTAAGAGAATTGGAGGGAAATCCATTTCTTTCGTGCTTTCATTTCTCTTTTTCTTTTCGAACTTGCATAAGGTCACCACTCACCACTATGTTGTCTTCTTTGAAGCTCTATCACTAACCCTTGGATTACCATCACCGTAAATCGCTTTTTGATAAGTTTCCCATTTTGTTTCTTATATCTTTATAGGTTCTTGCTTTTAATGGTCAACCTGTCAAGAATTTGAAGGCCTTGGCCAGCATGGTTGAGAGTTGCAATGATGAGTTTTTGACGTTTGATTTGGACTACCAGCAGGTACTCTCTCCCTCTCTCTATCTCTCTCTCTCACTCACACACACATTTTCTGATCTCGGGAATATTAATTTTTTTTTGTGATTAACGCTAATTATATTATTTATATTGTAGGCTCGGATCAATCTTTCAAATACTCCAACAGGTGACTTGATCTAGCGATTTCAAAGTACAATGTTCTATTTAAACGGACGTTGATAAAAAATTGTAACTTTCATTTTGAATATTTGCTTATGCTTTTGAAGGGGACATACATAGATATATGCTTATGGTTTGAGTTACTTGACATGACTTTGTATGAGTATTTTTAAGATAGTTAAATGCAAGTGTTTTTGTTTTAATAATTGTGTATATGGCGATGCCTAGATTGATTACAATATAGTATTTTCTGGCATATTCTTGTATGTGTGTTGTGTAAATTGCAAAGATATGAATGGTGGGTTTGATCCAATATAAAAACAATACCAAATATTCAGAGCTTGTCAAATGTATTTGGGAAGGCAAAAACAAAATTGTGTCAATTGTATTTGGGAGGGACAAAACAGTCTCAAAAATGTATTTCGAGAGGCAATCAAACCGTGTCAAATGTATTTGGGCGGCGGACAAATGCGTGACAAATGTATTTGGAAGGGCAGAAAAAAACCGTGCCTAATGTATTTGGAAGGGCAAATAAAATCGTGCCTAATGTATTTGGAAGGGCAAACAAAATCGTCCCAAATACGTATTTGGGAAGGGCCACTAAAAACCGTCTCAAATACTCGTAAATAAGACAGACCTGCTCAAACGTTACCATTTCCGTGCCAAATACTTTTTGGGACAATTTTGGGTTGTCACAAATGTATTTGGCACCCTTGTATTTGGGAGGGAGTCAAAACCGTCCCAAGGCCGTCCCAAAAAGTATTTGGGACGGTTTTGACGATATTTGGGACGGTTTTTGGCCTTCACAAATACCCCTTTTTCTTGTAGTGAACCCTTATTGCTGCGATCCGTCCTTGAGAAGGACAAGCTCGAAGAGAACGGTACAAACTATTCTGATTGGATCAGAAGCTTAAGAATTGTTCTTAGGCAAGAAAAGAAATTGTACGTTCTTGACGAACCCATTCCATCAGAACCCGCTGCCAATGCTATAAGGGCAGATAAGGAGCAATATAAGAAACATGCTGATGATTGATGTTGCTTACCTTATGCTTGCCACCATATGTAAGGCTCTTCAGAAGGACCTTGAACACATGGTAGCTGCTTTTGACCTAGCACAACGCTTAAAGGAAATGTTCCAAGTGCAAGCTAGGCAGGAGAGGTATGATGTGGTGAAGACTCTTAATGCATCCAAGATGCAAGAGGGGCAGTCGGTAGATCCCCAGGTCCTTAAGATTAAAGGATATATTGAGCACCTTGATAGGCTTGGATATCCTATGAGTTTGGAACTCGCAACGGATACGATATTGAATTCATTGCCCGAAAGTTATGGTCATTTCATTATGAACTATAACATGAGTGGAATGGAAAAGAATCTGTCAGAATTGCATGCGATGCTTAAAATTGCAGAGAAAAATATCAAGAAGCCTAGTACTGCAAATGTGTTAATGGATAACAAAGGAAAGGGGTTCAAAAAGGAAGGCAAAGTAGGTAAAGCAAAGGTTGCTAAACCTAAGGCAAAAGTTGCCAATGCCGAAGAGGCTAAACTCAAAGTGTCTCAAAAGGATGCAATTTGCTACCATTGCCAAGAGGTTGGTCATTGGAGGAGAAATTGCCAGGCTTATCAGGAAGGCCTAAAAGCGAAGAAGGGCAATACGATTGCTACTATTTCAGGTATCTATATGATAGATATTTTCCTTTCTACTTCTAGTTCATGGGTATTGGATACCGGATGTGGATCTCACATTTGTTTAAATGTGCAGGGACTAAAGAATAGAAGGCTACTCAAAGAAGGTGAAGTGGACCTACATGTAGGGAATGGAGCAAGAGTTGCTGCATTAGCCGTAGGAACTTATGAAGTTACTTTACCTAGTGGACTAGTACTTGTTTTGAACAATTGTTATTACATTTCGGATTTGAGTAGGAATATTATTTCAGTTTCTTGTTTGGATAATGAAGGATATAGTTTTCTTATTGAGAATAAGAAGTTTTCTATTTATTTAAATGATATGCTTTATTGTATTGCACATTCATTTAATGGCCTTTATATCCTTGATGATGAGAAACAAAATGATGTTGAAGATATCTATAATGTAAATAAGAAATCTAAACCGAATGATGTGAACAACACATACATATGGCATTGTCGACTTGGTCATATAAATGAGAAACGCATATCTAAACTCCATAAAGATGGACTTTTAGACTCTCATGATTATGAATCATATGAGGTATGTAAATCTTGTTTATTGGGTAAAATGACCAAACCACCCTTCACTAAGAGTAGTGAAAGGGCTAGTGACTTATTAGCCTAGGACTGGGATTGTGGAGGGGGGGAGGAAGAATACCCCTGCCATTAAATTTACCCCAGTTACGATTTCTGCCTCCACCCCGATTATGATTTGGAGCAAAGAAGAAACCGTCTGTTTGCTAATTTTTTGGCATTCCACTTAAAATAGCAAAAATATGATATATGATAGAATTTTACAAGTAATAGTAATTTTAATAGCAAAAGCGTCGTACACATCACTTAGTTGGAGCAGTTCAAGTTCCTACTTATCACCCCATAAGAGATCCCTTATTTATGAATTTTGCTCTGGCTGCAGCGGTCCCTTCACCCGGCTATCATGATTGTGCCATCTCGATTTACCTTCGTGCTTGACGGACGAGATGTGTCGAGATCAGTGAGGCCCATAAATTATTAAAAGCGATCGTGGCCATACACAAAATGGACGAGATGAGATGGCCCAATATGGGTTGTTAGATGAAGCGTTGCAGGAAAAAAATATGTTGCAGCAGGTCCCTTATTTATACCCCTCTCTTTCACACACACATATACCCTTTTCCCCTTTATACAAGTTTGAACCAAAGCCACTTTTAATCTAGCATCTTGATTCCATTCAACTTCATCAAAAATCATTGCTAGCAATGGATACTTCCAAATCTTAGACCCATTTCCTTTTCTCTCTCTTTGACCGACAAAAGCATTCCAAATCCCTTCTTTGATTCCCTTCACAGAATTTAAGATATAAATAAATTTGTATTCCCAATTGGACATTACTGAGTATAAGTTAAATATGGATGAAGAAAAGTGCAAGATTAGAAAGAGGGGTAATTCATCGTCTTCGTCTTCATCAATGGTAAGGAATTACAGGTTGAAGAGGCCAATTTTAGTTGGAAAACGAGGTGGGTCGACTACGTCAGTGCCGACGCGGAAGATGACCGGTGACGGTGGGAGCGACAACGGTTTTCCCGTGGCATGTGAGAAACCAGTCAAGAATTTTCAACAGTAGAAAGTAACGAAATCGATAATGTCAGCTCGAAAATTGGCGACTACTTTGTGGGAGATGAATGAGGTTCCTTCTCCATTGAATAATAGAGGATGGAATCGGAGGAGACTAAGAGAAATATGGAGAGAAGTACTTTGGTTTCATCTTGATGAGCCCGAACCTTCTGGACCGGGCCCACGCTCGGTCTGGTCCAAGGAACCCGTGACGTGGCATTCCCTAGACCGCTGCAGTCAATACCGCGGACAGATAGACCCTTGAGGTCAAGACCGCGCTCTTCTCCGCGTCCTCCTAATTCAAGACCGGAGGGATCCTGACCGCTGGATTGGTGCCCGCAGGAGGTATGACCGCTCCATCCGTGCCCGCGTCAAATACCTCTGACCGCGCTCAAGATGTTGACCGCGGGCTCATACCTGCCTCCCGGTTATCTCTCCTGCCTTCCGGTTAATGTCAAGCCTTACTGAGCAAGTTAGCTTACTGGCTCTGACATGCAAGTTGCCGGCTCCCCCATCACGCATTCAATGCGGCTCAGACAGGCGCCTACTATTTCATTTAATGCGCCAAGCCATATACACGGCTCATGTCCCTTTCAGTCATGTCCCCTCTCCAGTCAATGTTCCCTCCCTGACAGGGCCAATTAGCTGCGGACACGTGTAGGAGGTCAAATACCAAAGTGCCCTCTAGGGCTGATCTCATTGCTTACATCAACAAGCACCTCTCCATTGCCTATAAATAGAAGACCTTTGTCCCCTTGGGCAAGGTAAGTTCCAAATATATTGAGTAAGCCATATTATTCTCAAACCCTAAACACTTACACACACTCAAGGTATTCCAAGCCTTAATTACTCAGTATTCTTACTCTCACACCCGAGGGCCTGAGTTGGATTAACATCCAACTTTGACCTTAACGGTGCTTGTTTGTGTTGTGTTCTAGGTACATCAAACCACTAAATATATCAAGCCAGATATCCTTGAACCGCTCTTGACCCTGAAAAGCTTGGCGTCATCAGCGGTTCCATTGCCGGGAAGGCGACTTTAATTTGTTTTCCCGTTCAAAAATCTTTGTTTTCAGGCACACTTTGTGTCCTAAACAGCTGACTGCCAAAAGACACTTCTTTTCAGTCATTTTCTTCTTTTTAGAGCATGTCTAAAACTTTGCAAAATGCTGGCCATTTAACCATTGAGGAGGACAACCAGGCCTCACCTTCCAATGTCAATAAGGGTAAGGCTACAACCTCCGTTTTCAACAGAATGGGGGCACGTTCTCAGCCACAACACAGCCTCTCCCCTGGTCAGAGGGCTATACACAAACTAACCGACGAGATACGCGCTGAGAAAGCCCAAGCCCTACTAAAAAACAGCCCAAAAACTCTCCAAGCTCCTATAAAAAACACCGCCTTAACTACTCCACTCTCCCCGTAGCAAATCCTGAGGAGGCAAGAGATTCTGGCCTCCAAATCCAAGCTGATCGCCAAGGCCATGGCCGTCGCTGATGCTCAAATGGAGATGTTCGAAATAGAGGCCAATGGAGGGCTCCAGTTCCCCCAAGGGTCACAAAGGTTCACCCAACTAGCTCCCGCTAAATCGCTTGCTAGTCAAGCTAGGGGGGCAAACCGGGTTGAATCAACCCTTGATCGCGGACAGTCGGCCAGACGCAGTGTGGTGCATGTAGAAGACAGCGAGGAGGTTGGAGAAGAGGCCCAATCAAATCTACGTGTGAAGTCCAAAGCCAGACCCTTGGCTCCGGCCAAGGAGAAGGTCGTGACTCCACGGGCTAAAAAACAGAAGGTTGATAATCAGAGCCCGGAATTTATCAAGTTTATGAACGAGATGTGGGAGACCCACTAAAAGGCCGCCCAGAGGTGTGGCCGCACCATGGATGCCTTCACTGATAAGATCGCCCGGGCACCAATTCAGAGGGGCAAGCCCCCCCAGATGGACACCTATGATGGCTCCAAAAATGCCAAGAGCCGTATGAGACGATTTGAGGGACAAATGGCTTTATTCTCCTCGGACGAGTCTGTAATGTGCAAGGCCCTGGCTGCTACTTTCACGGGCAAGGCCCTATCTTGGATGTTAGCTCTCAAGCCCCGGTCCATCCAATCATTCAGCCAGTTTAGAAACATCTTTCTCAATGCCTTTGCTGGGGCAGGTGTGCCCGCTAGACCAAAGACAGACCTTGTCCGCGTCAAGCAGGCCCCAAACGAGCCTACAAAGGATTACATATCTCGGTTCAGGAAGGTGAGCGAGGAGATTGTGGATCTAGAGGAAGGAGACATCAGACTCTGTTTTGAGGGCGGCCTCAGCTCCTCCTTCCTTAAGATGAATTTTGCCTCCAGTCGGCCTAAAACCGTCGAGGAGATGTATGAAAGGGCCTCGGCCATTGCATCCGCCGAAGAGGCCAATGTGCCCGCTCCCCGAGCTTCAGCGAAAGAAAGGATAAGCCAAGTTCAGGAAACCACCCCAGAGCCTGCCCGCACCAATAACCAGGGCAAAAATAGAGGCCGCGGGTCGGATAAACTCCGAAAGACAGTAGATGAAACAGTTTATACTGAGCTCACCGAGCCAAGAGTGGTAATCATGAGAGCCTCAGACTTTTCCTCCTCCTCCCCAATGCTTCGAAAACCAAATGAGAGGAGTAGGGCTAAGTTCTGTGAGTATCACAACGACCACGGGCACGGAAGCGAGGCTGTCCGGCTAAAGCGAATAATCCAGCAAAAAATCAACGACGGGGAGCTAACCAAGTGGGTTAAAGGAAACAACAATGCCCCCAATAATAATAATCAGCAGCGGGCACGAGGCAAGCGTGGCCGGAGAGGAATGAAAGAGACCATTACGATGATGATTTGGGGATTATGACATTAATTTTATTGGTGAGGAGCCTCCCTCCAACAAACGGCTCTCCATTCGGATTCGAACATTGGAGAAAGTTTTCTCGGTCCCTCAGATGACCCACGAGGAAGAGCAAGAAATAGGGTTCAAAAAGAGTGAACTTGCCTCCTCCCTATTTCACTCTACTCGGCCCTAACTATTCATATGAAAATCAACCGGGCTAACATACACCGGGTTTTGGTTGACACAGGCGCGGCCAGGAACATACTCTACTATCATACCTTGATAGGCATGAGAATGACCGAGGCTAATCTGACTCCTTATGCGGGCATGCTTGAGGGTTCACCACCACGCCGTGGGGGTAAAGGGACGATTGTGTTTGAAGTAAATATTGGGGAAAAGCCCATGCAGAAGACGGCCAAAATTACTTTCATGGTGGTCGATCTTCCTTCCCAATACAATACCATTCTCGGCGTAACTGCTCAGGCCGAATTGGGAATAGTTGCTTCCGTTCCCCACCAAAGGGTGAAATTTAACACCCCGGGCGGGGTTGCTACCATCAAGAACCAGCCCGGGAGATTCCTCCGAGCACTTGAGGAGAAGAGAAAAGCTAATAAAGGCCAGACGTCCTGCCCGCAGAAAGAGGGCAAGGACAAATTGAAACATGGAAAAGCACTTGCACTTGTGCCGACACCCATTCCAATTGGCATGCTTTCTTTCCATACCACAAAGGTGGAGCTCAAGACGAGCAGAAAATCAAAACAGTTGGCCCCAGTTGAGGGAGGTTACATTGATCGAGGAATTGAAGGAAAAATTGACCGTGAGATCATATATTCAATGGCAACGCTGACCGAAGCTCAGGTCAACCCCCCAACTATTATCATTGACTCATTGCACAATCGTGAAATCAGCGACCTTCAACCTAAAGACGAGCTCGAGGAGGTGGTAATCAACTTCCACTTCCCAGAGCAAACTGTTAAGGTCGGGCTGGAAATTCGCTGCGAGGAAAGGAGGATCCTCATTGAGTTCCTTCGAGAAAATTGTGATGTGTTCGCTTGGAGGGTGGAGGATATGCAGGGAATCAGCGAGGAAGTGATCCTCCATAATCAATGATGACCCATCCTTCAAGAACATTCACCAAAAATCAAGGTACTTCTCCCCGGAGAAAGAGATCGCGATCAAGGAAGAGGTGGAAAAATTGCTGAAAGCGGGGATAATAAAGGAGATTTCCTACCCCAAATGGCTGGCAAATGTAGTAATGGTCAAAAAGTCCAACGGCAAGTGGAGAATGTGTGTTGATTTCACCGATCTCAACAAGGCATGCCCCAAAGACTGCTTCCCTCTTCCTTGCATAGACAGATTGGTGGATTCAATAGCCGGCCACAGAGTATTGAGCTTCATTGATGCATACTACGGCTACCATCAGATCCAGATGGCTCCTGAAGATGTCCGCTCCGTAGCTTTCATCGCTGCGGGTAAGACTTACTGTTACACAATGATGCCCTTCGGGCTAAAAAATGCAGGAGCCACCTATCAGCGAATGGTCAATCTGGTCTTCAAAAACCAACTAGGCAGAAATCTTGAGAGGCCTATATTGATGACATGGTTATAAAGACAAAGGAAAACTCCCACGAGCTCGACGTGGAGGAAACCTTCCAAAACTTGCGCCGCAATAATATGAAACTAAATCCCCTAAAGTGTGCCTTTGGGGTGAAGGCGGGCAAGTTCCTTGGATTCATGGTCAACCAGCGAGGAATAGAGGCTAATCCCGAAAAAATCCAAGCGCTGTTGGACATGAAACCTCCTGCTTGCGTGAAAGATGTACAGAAACTCAATGGTCGCATCACCGCACTTGGCCGCTTCATCTCGCGGTCAGCAGAGAGATGCCTCCCCTTCTTTAAAACTCTAAAAGGGGGGAAGAAGCCTGATGAATTTGCATGGAGCAATGAGTGCCATCAAGCTTTTGAAGAAGTAAAGACATACCTCGGGCAGCCACCTCTACTTAGCAGCCCGGTGCCCGGGGAAGAACTTTTTCTGTTTCTAGCAGTTACTGATCTGGCAGTAGCTGCTGTTCTTGTAAGGGAGGAGAATAACTCCCCAAAACCAGTTTATTATGTATCTAAGGCCTTGTCCGCCGTAGAAGGGCGTTATCTAAATATAGAGAAGTTAGCTTACGCTTTGCTTGTATCTGCTCGAAAATTAAGAGCCTACTTTTCTGCACACCCGATTATTGTACTCACTGAGGCCCCGTTTAGAAAGGTTTTACACAAACCAGAGTCCTCGGGGAGAATGCTAGCTTGGTCTATCGAACTCACTGAGTTCCAGATCACCTACTCCCCGAGAAAGACAATCAAAGCGCAGGCCTTAGTTGATTTTGTGGTAGAATCATCATTTAAATTGGCGGACAGCGACCTTGGAAAAAGAAAGCGGGCAGAATCAGAGGAAGCCCCAGAAAGCTCAAGCACTGAAATTATACAGCCAAGTGAGCGTCCAGAAGAAGTGTGGACTTTATTCGTGGACGGCTCTGCGAGTAAGTTAATTAGTGAAGCGGGCATACTCCTAATCGCACCGTGCGGGGAGAAATTCAAGAGGGCCTTGAGATTCAAGTTCGAGGCATCAAACAATCAGGCTGAGTATGAGGCAATTATAGCGGGCATGGAATTGGCAAGAGACTTGGGAGTTCAGAATATTGAGATCAACAGTGACTCTCACCTCATAGTAAATCAAATTAGGGGGGAGTATGATACTATCAACCCAGTGCTAACTCAGTACTGCGGTCTTGCAAAAACCCTCATCAAAAATTTCACCTACTATGAGCTGAACCAAGTCATGAGAGAGGATAACGTGGAGGCTGACCTCCTCTCCAAAATAACCGATCAAGAAATCATAGACTTAGAGACGGATTGCCAAATAAAATTCACGGAGAGACTTGCTATAGATCGAATTCAAGTAAACAATATTGAGGATCAAGTAAGGGATTGGGTAGATGAAATCAAGGATTACATCGAGAAGCAGACCCTCCCCGAGGATCCAGCAAGGGCTAGGACCATTAGAACGGTGTCCACGAAATACCTCGTCCTCGATGGGGTACTTTTTCGACGATCATTCACCAAGCCTTTGCTGAGATGTGTCAAAACTCACATGGTCACCAACTTACTCTATGAGGTCCATGAGGGAGTTTGTGACGGACATCCAGGTGCTCGCACTCTCTCAGACAAGATCAAATTCCAAGGATTGTTTTGGCCTACAATGAGAAGAGATGCGCAGGAGTATGTGAGAAAATGTGATAAGTGCCAGAGATTTGCGGACATCCCTAGACTACCATCAACAGGCAAACTTTGGTTGTACCATCGTGGCCGTTTGATACATGGGAGATTGATCTCATTGGACCATTCCCAACTGCTCGAGGAAGCATTAAGTATGCCGTTGTGGCCGTGGATTATTTTACCAAATGGACAGAAGCCAAGGGCTTAGCCACTATCTCCGAGGAGAATACCATCAATTTTGTCCACGATCACATCTATTGCCGATTTGGGGTTCCACGAGCAATAATTTCAGACAATGGCACCCAATTCTCTGCAAAATTCACCGCTGAATGTGTGAGAATGAAGGTGCACAACGTCGAGTCCTTGATCGCTTATCCTCGGGGAAATGGCCAAGCTAAGGCCGCGAACAAGCTAGTCTGACCGCCACAAAGAAAAACTTGGAGGGGCGAGGAGAACGATGGTTGGACGAGCTCCGGACCGCATTGTGGGTTGTCCGCACCACTATAAGAAATTCTACGGGAGAAACTCCTTTCTCGCTCACGTATGGAGTCGAAGGCAATGGCTCCGGTTGAGGTAGCCCTACCCTCGTACAGAGTCACATACTTCGATGAGTCTCAAAATGAGGCAAACAGAAGGTGTGACCTAGATGATCTCGAAGGAAAGAGAATGCGGGCAAATGAAAAAATGGTGAACTACAAGCAGAAGGCTAAGAAGCACCACGATAAAAGAGTAAATAGGAGGAGTTTTTCAGTTGGAGATTGGGTACTCAGAAATGTGGAGGTCCAAGGGACCCAGCCCGATTTCAACAAGCTCTCCCCGAAATGGGAGGGTCCATATGAGGTCACCAAAATAATCAAGGAGGGCACCTACATATTGCGAACAAAGGAAGGAAAAGACCTCAAGCACACTTGGAATAGCGATCATCTTAGAAAGTACTTCTTTTGAAATCTTTGTAATTTTTTGAGGGAGTATAGACCCCTACGTATTAGTATGAAGTTGCCATCAAATTTTTGTGCAAAACTATTATAACTTTATTCCCACCAGCCTCAAAAGCTAGAGTGGATGCCCGCAAGCGGATGCCAGTAGGTTCAAGAGCCAACATATGAGCTCCTACCTACTGATGCGCAAAGATCCATTAAGATCCGCAAGCCTATATGGGTACAAAGGCCATGAAGCCCGTGCTCGATCGCGGGGAGGATACTCCGTCCTGCCCGCGTGACACCACCAAGAAAAAGTGGGTATAGATGAACGTGGGTACAAAGGCCATGATGCCCGTACCTACGGATTCTAGTGGGGACAAAGACCTGAAGTCCGGACCCACTAATTGCGCGAAGGCCCTCGTTAGGGCCGTTACTGAAATAGCCCGGATCCGAGAGGCTCGCGCCCCGGCATCTGGCATCTTTCGCGTCGGAGCGAATGTGTCTCGCCGTTTTTGTTTTGTAGAGTCGCCACGCCGTTTTTATTAAGCCCAAAACATTGAAAAAGGGCATCAGTTTAAAGATAATTTTAAAGCATTTTTGTGTGATGAGATTTTGAGTTCGGAGGTCGAGATGACTCCCAGGGAAGAGAATATTAGAATATTAGAGCTCACCAGAGTAGCCTCGTAAACGAGTCTTTCGGATACCCCTAATATCCTTTAAATGTTATGTGTGTGTGTGTGCTTTTAAAAATGCATCTTTGTATCGGATGTCTACATTGTATGCTATGTATGGCAATGTATTGAAATAGTATAGGAAGGAAGCCTTACCAATGTTGGTTCGTGTCTGTCTTCCATTGGGAATAGTGTTTGAGGTCGGAGTAGCGTTCCGGTATGGATCGGGATTGCTTCGGGAGAGGACCGGTTGTGCGGACGATTTTCGGCGTGAGTTGAGGTTGTAGGCTGCGTTCGGGCAGAGGTTCGGCGTGCGTGGGGATCGTCGGGATCACTCGGGCGAGAGGTTCGGCGTGCGTTGTGGTGGCGGGAGTCACTCGGGCGAGTTTCGACGTGATTTGGGATCGTCGGTTTGACTCGGAAAGAGGCTGGGACACCGGTGGAAAGACCAGGCAAGGCCTCGGAGTACCACGAGGAGCCTCGGAGTACCTCGAGAGTGCCTCGGGCAGCGCGGGAGCCGTCTCGGGAGCGCTCGGGGAGGCTTCGGAGCACCACGAGGGAGCTCGGAAGGCCTCGGAAGGATCCGAAAGGGGCCGGGAATGCCTCGAGAGGACTTAGAGGGAAGCCAGGAAGGCTAAGGGAGGAAGAGAGAAGAGGGAGGTGTGTGAAAATGAGGAGGGGAGCCCTCTATTTATAGTAAAAATTTCGGAGCAAAGAGGTCCGTACGGACCTTCTTGGTTATCCGAATTTTGGATTTCCTCGATTTGAGGAATGCGCAATGATGGTGAATATTACGGAATGATGATGTCCCCCATGCAAGAAGGTCCGTACGGACCAACTCTTGCATGCAAAGAGGTCCGTACGGACCAACCATGCATTTGGGTAATCATTTCTTAGGGATTTGAGGGAATATTGTGGACTTTAAGGGGATTCGGTAATTATGACGGCAACAAAGAGGTCCGTACGGATCAATATTGCTTTCCCAATTTCCTGAAAATTCCCAAAAGGTCCTTTTGTCCCAGGAAGGCTCCTCCCTTGGTTTGGTTGGGGGTTTGAGAGGGTTTTGAGAGGGTTTTGAGAGGGTTTTGAGTGCAGAGGTCTCAGAGGCTGCGTTGATGAGTCTGCGGTGTTTCCCGTGTGTTTGAAAGGGTGATCCAGATTGGGGTACTTACGAAGCCCTCGACGGCGTCACTTATGAAAGAAGTGGGGTCGCCCGATAAGATAAGGGTCCTAATGGATCGCGTCTTTGGGAGAGGAAGTGGCCGTGAGGGTCAATGTGAGGACGTGGTGGTGTCCTTTTGTGTGACCGTTTAGGTCGATAGGCTGGACCACTGTTTGTGATAGGATTCCTACGTATCCCTGGCGGGAATCAAGCACAGTCGTAGTTCGGGTGTGGGGTGAGTGTTTTGTGAATGCGGGCGTGGTGGTGCCACTGAAGTGTCGTGTGACCGCCGAGGTCGGTGGTAAGGACGTGGTGGTGTCTGGTGGTGACCGCCAAGGGTCGATGGGAAGGACGTGGTGGTGTCCTTGGGATGGAAATTTTACGATTTTCCTAATCGGGTGGTTTTAAGGCCTTAGGGCGGAGATAGAGTGAGGACTTGAATCGTCTTACGATTGCGGTTGGTGCCACGCTGGAGGACTTTGAATCGTCTTGGCGGCGGTTGGTGCACAGCTGGAGGACTTTGAATCGTCTTCCAGCGGCGGTTGGTGCCAGCAGCTGGAAAAGACTTTGAATCGTCTTTCTGGGCGGCGGTTGATGTAATGCGCGAGACTTTGAATCGTCTTCTTATGATTGATGTAATCTTGCGAGGACTTTAGAATCTTATTGCCCTTGATTGATGTTATGCGCGAGACTTTGAATCGTCTTCTAGCCGCGGTTGATGTAATGCGCGAGGACTTTGAATCGTCTTCTAGCCGCTGATTTGATGTAATGCGCGAGGACTTTGAATCGTCTTCTAGCCGCGCTGATTGATGTAATGCGCGAGGACTTTGAATCGTCTTCTAGCGCATTTGTGGAGGCGTGTTGCCTTGTGCTTGGAAGGCGTCGATGCCTTTGTGTTTTTGCATGTTGATGTAGAAAGGTTGGACTTACGATGGCTGCCGGTGCTTGAGCTGCCGTTGAAGTGGGCAAGGATGACGGCCGTGATTGCTTCACCATTTGGCATTTTGGGCGCTTGTGCCTTGGGACTTGTGCTGGAGGTGTTGGCTCGCTTCTTGTGCTTGTTTTGCCGTTGAGTGGGCAAGGATGATGGTCGGTCTTTGAGGATATGCAGTCTTGTATGACTTCCCTTTGACTTGTTGGGGAGGAGCTCGGGCTTACTTTGATGGCGGTGCTTGCTGCCGTTGAAGTGGGCGAAGACGGGCTTACAGTCGGCTGCCGGTGCTTGAATTGTTGAGGATGCGTGACCTTGTAGGGGCCCTTTTGTTGGGAAGATGACTTCGGACCTCTTTTGAGGGCCAGTGGTTGAGTTGTCGTTGAGCGTTTGGAAGCGTCTTGCGCCTTGATATTCGTGCTTTGGGAGGTGTTGGCTCCTTCTTGAATTGCCGTCGGAAGCGTTTGGAGGCGTCTCGTGCCTTGGGATTCGTCTTTGGGAGGTGTTGGCTCTTCTCGAGTGCCGTCGGGCGGCGGTGGTTGGAGTGCCGTTGGAGTGGGCGTTGGTTGAATTGCCGTGCGAAGTGGCGAGGACCGGTCTGGCCGACGGCCGGTGGTTGAATTGCCGTTGAAGTGGGCGAGGCCGGTCTCGGCGCAGACGGCGTTGAATACCGTTGAAGTGGGCGAGACCGGTCTTACGGCGCCGGTGGTTGAATTAGTGCCGTTAGTGGGCGAGGACCGGTGGCGGCCGTGGACGGCTGGTGAATTGAAGGGTTAGGGACCATTGCACTTGGATTTCGGAAAAGGCCTTAGGACAGCCGAGGGGGCAAAGATTATAAGGGCGGGGAAAGTAATTTGGCCACCCCTTTGCAAAGAGAGGTCCGTACGGACCAACACGCTGCGCAAAGAGTCCGTACGGACCACTTTGGTTTTTTACAGTTCCCAGGTTTTGACCGGGTTAAATAACTGAGGCCCCCTTCACTTCTTCTTCTCCAGTTCGTGAACCAGGCGAGAGAGAGAGAGAAAAAATCCTCCATTTTTACCAAAATCTTCCATTTTTCGCTTGAATCGCTTGCAATGGCGGAAGGATCTCGAAGGAGTCGTCGTCAACGCAGTCAAGAGGTGGTCGAGCAACGGATGGAGCTCCAAAGGAATTGGATTTCGTTCGTTCCATCTTCGAAGAACCCGGATGTCTTGTATCCGAATCCGGAGGTGCACAATCGTCGCTCTATGAACGTTGGGGAGGTAAGAAATCCGTTCCGTTTTGATTCCCTGCTCGAATTTTTGAATGCTAGAACTAGGTTTTAGTTTTTCGCATTTTTGAATTTTTTGTTATATTTTTTTTTTATGCCTTTTTGTGAAATTCTTGATGAATTGTTGAAAATGGACATGTAAAAATTGTGGGTATGTGTATTTTGTGCAGAAATGTGTAGATTAGCTTTTATTTGTGAAAATAAAGTGCTTCTCTAATGAAATGCATGCTTTGGTGTTTTGTACCGTATGCTATTTATGTATGTACATTATGAGAAAAGTTTGTCGTGTAGTGACAATTTTTGTGAAAAAATGTGACATGTGCCGTGTTTTGTGACGGGTTATATGTGAAAGTGTGTGCCGTGTAGGGACGGATTTTTTTGAAAAATGTGTTATGCATATGTGTCGTGCCGTGTGTGCCATGTTTTTGGGTGACGGACTTTGTGGGGAAAATATGTGCAATATGTGCCGTGTTTTTGTGACGGGTTACATGTGGCTTTGCCGTGTTGGGACGGACCTTTTTTTTTTTTTTTGAAAAATGTGTACAGTGGGTGCCGTGTTTTTGTGACGGACTGCATGGGAAAAATTATATGTATGATATATGTGAAAATTATGTGCGATATATGTGAAAAATATGTGCAATGTGTGCCGTGTTTTGTGACGGGTTACATGGAAAAATTATATGTATAATGTATGTGAAAATTATGTGCAATATGTGCCGTGTTTTGTGACGGGTTATATGTGCCTTTATATTAAGTACTGTGATTGACGTACCTTTGCTGTGTTTACCTGTAGGATGCGGGGCTTATGGCCGGGAAGGCCAAGAGGATGAAGACTCGGGGATCGCTCGAGAGCATTGTTGAGCTGTGGCGGCGGATGCACGATATTTACGTGGACGGTAGGCCGAGTCCACAGGAGGCTGGTCTACGCTTACGGCTTTGGGTGTGTTCGTTGAGAACACAGGCTGGGTTTCGACACGAGGAAGAACAAGAGCGTCTTCCTTGGCCTTTGTGAGTGCGGTGGGATACCACTCACACCTTCCATCGAGTGGGGAGAGGTGACGGTGACGCCTACCGGCTTTCTTTGCGATTAGGGCTTTCCTTGAGGAGGGCGGTACGGTGGAGAGATATGATCTCCGATGTTGTGTTGGCCAGAGTTGCTTTGGGCTTTGAGCCTCGTCCTCGCGAGGGCACAGGCATGTTATATAGCGACGTGAGCGAAGATCACGGCCGGCATTGGGGCCTATGTTCGGGGGACCGGCCGGAGTGACGACGGAGCGGTTGGCGCGCTCCTTTTTGTGGTATGCGCTGTCAGAGACTTTGTTCTCGAACCACGCGACCGCGGCTCCCTTTGCTCTGCTGGAGAGCTTGATTGACTGGATAGAGTGCGTGACATTGCTTGGGGCGAGCGAGCTTGGTGAGCTCTACTTCTCCTTGGACCGGTTTAGCCGGGTGTAGCGATTCGTTGGCCTTTGTTTGACTTCGCTTTGGAGGTATGAGTTTATTCTTTGTTTTTGATTTAGCAACTTGTCTTTTCTCCGTTTTTCTTTTACACTGAGCCCTTTACATTGTTTGTCACGCGGTGTGGTTTTATGAGGTTTTCGGTGCTTCCCGTGGGATAGAGATCCATTAGTGTTCTTTGCGTACCTGCTATCTTTGAGTGCAGGCTCGCACGGCGGAAGAGGAGGACGAGCGGGGGAAGCTCACCATCGCTACCCCCGGGGATGTGCGGGAGCGTCTGGAGCGGGTAGCCGGAGGGTTCGTTTTGTTCCGTGGGCTCGGTATGAGGGGATGAGTTTGAGGGCTCCCGAGGAGTGACGCGCGGCGGAAGATGCTTTGCGGGGCTTGACTTGTGATGTCATGTATGCAGGAGAGCGGGTCTTCGCAGCATGGCCGGTGTGCTTCCCGTGGCTCGAGGACCCTCCCTTTGGGATGCTTGATTCCGGGACATGGACGTGCTTGATTTCGAGAGGTACCTTGGCGGTGTCGGGCCGAGGAGTTCATTTTGTATGGAGAGGAGTACGGGGCCTTCGTGAGGAGGAAGGCGAGGACGCCGCGAGTGCGCGAGAGAGAGGCTGGCCGCGGGCTCCCCCGAGGTTCCGATGCCGGGACCGGATTTCACGTATGTCCGCGGGGACGGATCGAGGAGGAGGGTGTACATGCCCGTTCGGGCCGAGCTCTGCTTGCATCTGAAGTGGACCCCAGATAGATCGGTGAGTGTGCGACTCTTTTCCATCTTGGCATCTTTTACGTATTTTTCTCTTTTTGTTGTTGAGTATAAGCTTGTATTCTTGAGCGTTTCCTTGGCTGCTTGTTGGTGCGAGTCCCGGGGAGAGCCTATGATATCTTGACTCGCCGTTACGTGGCGATGAGGTCGTTTGCGAAGAAGATGGCTTCGAAGATATCTTGCCGGTCTTCGCGACGCGTGCCGGCGTACGAGCCTATGCCTTGAGGCACTCTGTAGACGTTCCTCCGCCTAGAGCCGAGCGGAGCCGCGGCGGGAGGGACCTTTGAGGGGCGGCATAGCATGGATGCGGGACATCTTCGGGAGGCTGCGGGGCCTTCGAGGAGCGGCCACTTTTATCGGTTCATGCCTCCGCATGGCGCACGGGGTGAGGGTTCCTCGAGCCTTCTTTCTTTGATCCTTTCGCCGGATTTGATCCTTGAGTACTTTTCGTGGGAGCCTCCGGCGGGTGCTCGGCTATTCGGCGACGAGGATGTGACGGGCGAGTTATTTGGGATGCCCGACTTTTCTTTGGAGGACCTCGGCGAGGATGATGATTTGAGGATTACGATTAGTATTCATTTGCTTTCCCTCTTTTCATATCCCTCTTTTTTTGTTTAGCAACGAGACATTTATGGGTATTCTGTAATAAAACACTTGTATTTGCACGGCAAAACGGCATTTTATTTTAAGATGTAATGTCAATTTTGTGATTCCGGGAATTGTCCTAGAAATTGTTGCTATTATTATTTTTATTTTGTGCATGCCACGTGGTGAGAGTGTGTTTGTGGGTAGTGTTTGTTTGCGGGAATGGCTTTGGCAGTGTTTGGGCGATTTGGAGCAAGGTTTGCTTCGAGGACGGTGGTTTTTGTCTTGTTTCTTTGGGAAATGGAGTTGTTTGCAAGGAGGTCCGTACGGACATACTTAGCATGCAAAGAGGTCCGTACGGACCAACCTTGCTTTGGGAAGGACATAAATGCTTTCCGTGTCACGGTTCTTCCTCATTTCCCCATTTGCGGCCATTTTCGAGCTTTCTTCCCCATTTTCTCTAGGAACCTCCATTTTTGCCATGGATTCTTCGTACGTCCCTAGAATTTTGCCGAGGCTTTCGCGGGAGAGGCAAGCACGCTTCCTTGAGCAGTTGAAACGTGGATGCGGCGCCGTATGAGGCATCGAGAGACGGGCTTTCGAGGTAAGGTTTCGTCTTTGCTCGGTTTGGTCTTTTAAGGAGTTGGTTCTGATTGGGATTTGTTGCGGGCTGCCGCGAAGTTAAGGATGTTAGGAGGCACGCGTCTTGTTTCTCTTATAATGAAATGGTGCCCACTTTTGAGGATTTTCGGGCTTTGATTGGAGGACCGGAGGTGGAGGCCATCTCGCTTCCTTTGATTGGTGGTCTTCTTTGTGAGCGTGAAGCTTGCGAGACTTTCTTCGTACTTCGTTGGAAGAAGTGCGGGGCATGATCCTTGATTCGGGTCATATCGACATTTCTAAGGCTGCTTAGGAGCGGTTCATGGTTGATGATGAGAGTGACGTCTCTTGGGATGTATTTGCCTTGTGCGTGATGGCGACGCTTTTCATGGTCGAGTTCCCTTGGCATTTGTGATGGGGCCTTGCTAGATGTGGTAGGAGACGCTGCGGAGTGGAGAGGATATTGTCCCGTTGGTCTTTGGGGAGACTCTTCATGGTATCGGCCGTACGCGGCCCAGGGATCGTTTTATGAGAGGGAAGCCCGCTTTGCTCACCTTGTGGGCTGCGAGAGAGACTTCGGGCCATGCCAGAGGCTCCGACGTCGTTTAGCCCGTGGTCATTTGCTCGGCGACCTCTTGTGTTGGATATGGATCGATCCGCTTGGGAGAGATGGATGGCACGGCTTGGTACGCATCGGATCCGTGGTGGGTTCCGCGGCTGGAGGATTGAGACCGGGAGGATCTTGCGGGGAAGGGTCCTACGTTGTCGAGTTCAGGAGTTTGTCTTGGTCCTCCTTCTATATTCCGTCGCTCGTTTCCCGGCGGTTTGGGATGAAGCGAGGAGCCTTTGTTGGGCAGGATGACCTTGCTCTGCGGAGGTAGTTCCTCTTTGTATGGCGGCTTCGAGGTGCCTTCTTGTATTTTACGAGGGTATGGAAGTATTCCGCTTTCCCTCTGTGGTGCTCCTTAGACGTCGGGAGAGTGTCGTGTTGACGACTCGTGCACGGCTTTGGTATGAAGCGAGCGTGTTGGGCGATCCCAAGTGGTCTTGGAAGCGGGCGTGTAGCGATTACGGGACCGGTTGCCGTAGTAGCTATTGCCTTAGGAGTGCGAAGCACAGTCGACCCTTTGGATGTGACGGGAGACACTTTGTTTGACTACGAGACTAGAGTTGATCGGCGACGGGGAGAGGTCCTCTTTACGGACTCGCGGGGAGGAGATCAGCCGAAGCACGGGCGAATGAAGCCACGAGAGCTGCGGATTGTTTGACTCTACGGGGAGGACCCCGGATCTCGGAGCGAGAGACGCGAGTTGGTTCACGTGAAGCGAAAGAAGACTCGCCGGGGACGAGGGAAGAAAGGAAAGAATGGCGAGGGACAGCGCGAGATGGCGCGGAATGACCTCCTAGGTATCCATTCATTGCATTGCAAACACATTATTAGTTAAATGTATTAAGTTTGTCTTTTAGCATGTTGTGAACTTGAGAGTAGACCGTGCTTGAACTCATCAAGAAATGTTGTAACCGTTAGTGATTTGTGATTTACTTTTAAAGCTTTGTCGAGACGCAAGATCTCTTGTTTGCCTTTGCTTACATTGTGCACTTTGGCCCAAGCCGCGTCCATCTTTGGACTTTTACATTTGCATTCGCGGGTGAAGCGATGCAGGCCACGACGGCAATCCCTTTCTTGAGGCTTTGTGCTTGGCCGAGAGGTTGAATGCTCCCTTGATAAGTCGTTTTGACGGTCTTTTCGTAGCTTCCTTGCCTCTTGTTGGCGTCGGGCTCTTGACCACTTTTTGCGGCTTACGCTTGAGCTTCTTTTGTTTTTTTTTGTGAGCCCTTGCTCGAGCTCTTTTTTTTTTTTTTTTGAAGCGCATGAGGGCGAAGACAAGCCCACAGCTTGGAAGCGGACACGAGTCGATCGTTTGATCTTGAGTGACCCTCGGATGTCCTTGGATGTTGCCGCCGTCGTTTGACTTGGTCAAGGTGGCTAGCAGGGCGTGTTTCTTGAAAAGTGCGTAGCTTGATGGAGGTCTTGATTGACATTCAAACTTTTGACTTTTTGTGTGTTTTTAGACCGGACCAATTAAGGTTGCCTACGTTCCCCAGGACTAGAGGGCTCAGTGCACGTAGTTCGACGCTACATGGAGTGCCAAGAGATGCGATTGTTCTTCTTTAGGCGAAGTATCTGCGAAGTTTGCTTCCGTTATTTGGATTCATGAAGGGATTGCCGTCTAGGTACGTTAGCTTCATGGCGCCTCAGGAGAAGATCTTTTGAACCACGAAAGGGCCGATCCATGTGGGTTCCCATTTTCCCGGTGGGTTGGTTCGAGTGGGAGGCTTTTCTTTGAGTACAAGGTCGCCTTCCACGATGTCTCGGGATTTGACTTTCTTGTCGAAAGCTCTAGCCATCCTGCTTTGATAGGCTCGGACGTGTTCCATGGCCTTTAGTCGTCGCTCGTCTAGCGAGCCAATTCGTCATGTCGACTTCGGAGCCATTCAACTTCGTTGATGTCATTTTCCGGCGGCACTCGGAGTGAGGGAATTTCCAGCTCGATGGGAAGGACTGCTTCCATCCCGTATGTCGGGGCAAATGGGATTTCTCCCGTGGGCACATTACGGCCCGGTGTGCGGTAGCCCCAAAGTGCAAGGTGCGGCTTCTCGGGCCAATCTCGTCTCGGGTGGTCATTTTCGGATGATCCGTTCGAGGGTTTTGTTTCTTTGCTTCCACGGCGCCGTTTGTTTGTGGCCGGTAGGGAGAAGATTTGTGACGTGTGATCTTGAATTCAGCCGGCGATGCAGCCGAATTCCCCTTCGAAGTGTGAGCCGTTGTCGATATGACCTCATTTGGGATGCCGTATCGGCAGATATGATGTTTTCCTTGAGGAAATGCGCGACCTTCTTGGAGGTGAGTACTTTGTAGGACTTGGCTTCGACCCATTTGGTGAAGTAGTCGATGGCTACTAAGATGAACTCGTGGCCGTTCTTTGCTGGCGGAGCGATTTTCCCGATGACGTCAATTCCCCAAGTGGCAAAGGGCCAAGGTGTAGTCATGCAAGAGAGATCGTGGGGCGGCAGATGATTGAGGTTGGAGAACCGCTGGCACTTGTCGCAGCTTCGGACAAAGTGGATGCAATCCGCTCCGTGGAGATCCAGGTAGTAGCTCATCCCGAGAATGATTTGCATCGGGGCTCTGGCGTTCATGTGGGGACCGCAAGCCCCATTGTGGACTTCGTTCATGAACTTGCTTGCTTCTTCTTGGCTGACGCAGCGTAGGAGTGGCCCGTGGTAGCGTTTCTTGTATAGCATGTCCCCGAGGATGACGAAGTGAGAGGCAAGGCGTTTTAGGGCCATGATGCTCTTGGTTTTGACCCCTTCGTGTGTGGGTCTTCCTTGTTCATGAAGGTGGTTTCCCGTTCTTGAGGTATTGGAAGATCTCGGTTATACCATGGCTCATTGACGGGCTTAGGTTCTCGGGTTCGATCTCACAACAAGAGTGTGAATTTCCTTTCGTCCGACTTTGAAGGGTTTGATTGCTTTTCCTTCGTGGATTTCCACAAGGGAGGCCAAGGTGGCTAAGGCATCTCGCAAACCTCGTTTCGGTCTCTTGGCAAGTAATGGAAGGTGACCTCTTCGAATTGTGTGATGAGGTCCTCCATGCAGGCATGATATTTTTGCAAGCCCTGGGTCTATGGTTTTCCACTTGTTGGAGACTTGGTTGATGATCAAGGCCGAGTCCCCATAAACTTCGAGTTTCGGACATTCCTCTCGAGTGCGGCTTGTAGTCCAAGTCGCAGCTTCATATTCGGCGGCATTGTTGGTTACCTCGAAATTGAGCTTTATAGCAATTGGGGTGTGCTCGTCCTGGGATCCACCAAGAGCATACCGATGCCGTTTCCCTTTTTGTTAGCCGCTCCGTCGAAGAACAGCTTGCCATCGATTTTCACTTTCGATTGCGAAGATTCCCTCGTCCGGAAATTGTGGTTCGGGGCCTCGAGCCTCGTCGGTGGGAAATCGGCCGCTTGTTCGGCCATGGCCCGTCCCTTGATTGACTTTTGGTTTACGTACTTGATGTCAAATTCCGCTAGGAAGAAAGACCATTTGGCGAGCCTCATTGACAGAGATGGTTTGTCGAAGAGGTACTTGATCCGGGTCCATTTTGGAAACCAAGTGTACTGTGTGCGACCGCATGTAGTGCCGTAGTTTCCCGACAACCCATACCAGAGCCGCGCAGTTTTCTCGAGGGCCGAGTAATTGAGTTCGCCGCCTTGAAACTTTCGACCGACGAAGTAGATGGCGTTTTCGACCCGTGACTCCCTCTTTTCTTGACAGAGCATGGCTCCAACCTGCGGTGTCGGTCACGCTTAGGTATAGCAACAGTGGCTTTTCCTCGTGGGGAGGACAGAGAATCTGAGGACTCACAAGGTATGCTTTTATTTTTTCAAAGGCATCTTGGCATTCCGAGTTCCATTCGATGTCGGCGTTCTTCTTCATCGCTTTGAAGATTGGCTCGCATATAGAGGTCAATTGGTTGACGAAGCGGCCGATATATTGCAGCGGCCCATGAAGCTTTTCACCTCTGTCCGAGTTTGCGGTGGTCTCATTTCGATGATAGCTTTGATCTTTTGAGGATCCACCTCGATGCCTCTCTCGGTGACCATGTATCCCAAAACCTTGCCTCGGCTAACCCCAAATGTGCATTTGCGTGGTTAAGCCTCATTGAGTGTTTTCTGAGGCGATCAAGAATTTTCTCAGTTCCGTGAGGTGTTGTCCGTCCGATCCCTTTGAGTGAACGATCATGTCATCGACGTACACTTCGATCTCTTTGTGGATCATATCGTGGAAGAGGGCGGTTGCCGCCCGTTGGTAGGTAGCCCCGGCGTTCTTTAGTCCGAACGGCATTACCGTGTAGCAAGAGGTTCCCAGGGGTTGTGAAAGCCGTCTTTTCTTGGTCTTCTTCGGCCATCTTGATCCGATTGTAACCGGCAAACCGTCCACGAAGGACTTGACTTCGAAATTGGTCAGTAGTGTCTACCAACATGTCGATATTGGGTAGTGGAAAATCGTCCTTGGGACTTGCTTTGTTGAGATCTCGGAAGTCCACGCAACAGCGTACTTTTCCATTGGCCTTGGTGACCGTGACGATATTGGAGAGCCATGTGGGGTACTCGATCACCCTGATGAAGCCGACGCGGAGCATTTTTTCGATCTCCTCTTTGACTTGTAAAGACCATTCTGGCTTGATTCGGCGTAGCTTTTGCTTGATGGGCTTAGCCTCGGGATTCAAGGGGATCCGGTGTTCTACAATGTTAGGATCTAATCCGGGCATGTCTCGGTAAGACCAAGCGAACACATCCACGAACTCTTTGAGCAGCAGGTCAATGCGTCTTGCTCGTGCCGGTGAAGAAACTTCCGATTTGCGTCTCTTTTGGCTCTTCGCCAGTTCCCAAATTCACTTTTGTTAAAACCTCCTCGGCAGCTTGGGCCCGGTTTTTCTCTCGTTTGACAACATGCTTAAAGATGTGCTTAATGTATTGTTCGTTTAATGTGTCCGCTTCTTTATCAAGTGAATCGTTATTAACCTGTTTGTGTGTTAGTTAATTTATCGCTTGTTAAAGATGCAATGAGAGGATACTCGGAAAGATCGAAGCATTCATTAAGAGCATACGGGAATACATTATTGGCAATGAGTTCGTAATCTTCTGACGTGAGGCCATCAGATGACTCAAGAGACTCAAATTCAAAGCTAATGGACTCGGGATGAGTTTTGACACTAGACTTCAGGACTCGAGGGTCGAGACCAAGTTGTTCGATCATGTCCTTTTCTTTGGCGGTAGGTCCTGAGAATGTGGCCCAGCTTATTGAGTGGCAATGAGCTTGATAGGAGATGGGGCTTGAAAGGCTTTATGTCACCGTTCCCGATCATTGCTATCACAGAGTTATCGAAACAAAATCGATTAGATCCGGCATCTCGATTTCTTCTTTTAAGAGCGAGTGGAGCAGTGGTTCGTCCCAAGCATCGTCTGCGGAGTCTCTTGCTTTTGTCTTGGGCATTACTAGCTCGAATGCACTCGTCCCGTTTGTTGAAGGCGGGAATGTTGACAGAGAGTTTTTCGAGTTCTTCCGCCAAAGAGGGGGTTTTCCGAACCAAAATTCATTGTGAATAGTGGTGGTTGTGGATCCCGGCAGGGCGGTGTGTCGAGGAATGCTCTTCGGACAGGATTTGGCTTGAGGCCTCTGAATCTTGCCAGTTCTCGCCGGAGCTTGTCCATGGTTGTCGGCCGCCTTTGTTTGGCGCCGATCGCCTCTGTTCCCTTTTCTGGATCTCCTTCCAAGTTGCCGGCCTTCCTTGTGAAGTACTTGGTCATGTCGAAGCCGTAAGGACGAAGATCGGAGATTGCGTGCAAGCCTCTTTTGTTATCTCGTGGAGCGTTTTCGTGCAGCTCGCTTGTCCTCCGCAATGTGTTCGGGAGTAGGAGAGTATCCTGTGCCGTGCAGGGTATTCTCGTTCTTTGATATTGATGATCCGTTGAGTGCCACGATGACGTTTTCCCAAACCGAGCCCCGGATGTAGTTCATGTGCTTCATCATTTTCATCGGGGAGGGATCTTGTCCCAAATCAAAGGCGTGTCTATGTGACACACTTGAGCCTTTGGGATTTCGATGGTGAACCCTGTTAGCATCATGCCATCATCGTCGGGTTTGATTTCTAAGACCGGGACGCCGTTTGTTTCGGTCCTTTCGTTGACTATGCTATCACCGTAGATGATGGTAAGATCCGTTCCTTGGACGAACTTTACGCACTGATGAAGAGTGGATGCTACCCCATTGATCTGATGTAGCCAAGGGCGTCCCAAAATGGCAGTGAATGTGATTGGGATGTCGATGACTTGGAAATCTGTCGGGACCATTTGTTTTCCAAACCACAGTTCAAGGTGGCTATTCCCAAGACTCGGGCGGGATGTTGAGTCGTATGCCTTGATTGTCGAGTCGAGGGTTTTAGATCGCTTGCTTTGATCCCTAGCAAATCCATCATTTTGGCCGGAAGGACGTTCATGGATGATCCCCATCTACCAACACCCGAGGGAGACGGCGCTCGTCCGCTGGGAACTGTTATGTAGAGAGGCTCGTTATGGTCGCCCCAAATTTTGGAAGGTCGAGCTACGCGAAGGTGATGATATTGCCGTAATTGACGTTGCCAATCATCCGAACCGCTTCATCAGTGTCACCGTGATGGGAACCATGGTCCGGGCCAGGCTTTCTTCCAACTTGAGCTTGTGCGGGTAAGATGAAGTGAGTAAGGACCAGAGCGAGATGTTAGCCTGAGTGCGCTGAGCCGTGTCAAGACAGATCTTCAACCTTTCGGGTCCAAGGTTTCAGCTTCTTTGGCATAGGGCCCCTTTTCAATTCGTGGCTCGTAATGGCCGGCCTTTTGTCCGTCCGTGGAGGATTCACCGGGATTTGACCGAACGTGTCGAACATTCACCTCTGGACTTATGGTTTTGCTTGTCTCTCCCGTTTCGGAGTGGGAGGAGCCTGATTGGCGTAAGGCCGCATCGCGCATTTCAATTCGTTCATTGTCATGGCTTTTTACCGAAGCATCAATAGTGGCTTTGAGATCTTCCCAAGACAGGGTTGGATTATCTCGGACCTTCGGGCCTTCGGTGGCGGTGCGAAGCTCGTCCCACTGATCATGGAGCAAACATTGCCGTGGCCCCGTGCGTAACTAGGCCGGGAGATTTCTTTGGAGTAGATGACATAGTAGTCAAACTTTCCCGAGGGTTCTCCAAGGGTTCCGACCGTGGGATCACCGCATTCATACCTCTTTTTCGCTTTTGTTGAGAAGATAGCTTCTTCTTTCGTCGAGGACGGCCCTCGTTCATTGCATCCTCGGAATTCCATTTCCGCACAAGCACCGCAATCGCAGACGTCCCACCAGATGTGTTCGTTGTTCGGCGGTGGTACCGGGACCTCGGGAGGCCGGATGGGCAAGCTTTCCTCTCGGAAGGTCTTGTGGTCTTACGTCATAACCGCATGGCTCGTACGAGGGTAACAGGTTGACTTCCGGGAGACAATGAGAGACGTTAGAGGTTGTAGGAGCGCCATGGCTTGGGAAGCCCTGTGTAGTTGGGTGGCTAAGGTTCCGAAGTGGTGCATGGCACCTTCGATCCAGGCTTGTTGCTCACCTTGACGTTTCTCAATAGCCATGAGGACCCGCCAAACTTCTTCCAAGTGTTGGGAAATTTCTTGGGGGTAAGGTCCCGTTCTCATCGTTGTTATCCACCGACTTGGCCATGGGGAATTGACGGACCGTCCCCGGTGACAGAGGTGGGTAGGACCTTGTCGTTTTGACACCGGGAGACGGGTTCCTGGTACTCTCGACCACTCTCCGTTAGCCGGAGGGGGTGATGGGCAAGGTTTAGACACGGGAATGGCCTAACGGGATAAAAGGGGAAAGCTCACGTGGCATGCGGTTTCCGTTTCTTTTATTTTTGATTTTTTTGTTGTTTTAATTTACTTAAAACATGTTTTCTCGTAATCCTAGGTAGGTTGGAAAATATTGCTCTTGTTTTTCGCAACTATGCTAGATCCCGGGTTAGTGGAGACCATCTCGTGCGGCTATAAGCCCCTCGTTTTGCACCCGTATTTCGACATCCCAGCGGACAGCCCCTGTGCGAGGGTCCTATAGTGCAAGCGGTTTCCACCGGCCTAAAAGAAAAATCGAACCTAAGGACCGAGCTGTCATGTTCGTTTTGATGCGTTAGCCATGTGAATAGTGAACCGAGCCGGCCACCGAGTCAAGATCGGGTCAAGTGTTCGGCATGACCTTCTCTTTACCTTGCTTGCGCAAGGGATCCGTGACGTTAGGCGTTGGCCGGGTCATATCGTCATGGCCGACGTATCAAAGGCGTGATGACATGGTGTCATGCGAGCATGGATGTATATCCGGACGGAACATCGTGCAGGTGTAGTTTCGAAATCAAGATCGTGTCAAGATTTTAGCATGACCTTTCATCGCTTTGCTTGCGCAAGGGATCTTGAGTTCCGAGCCTTGACTCGAAAAATGGCCGGCATGGTATATGTATCCAGCCGTATGACACCTGACCGGGTAAAACCAACCGAGTCCGGACAGAGTGTGACTCAAGACTCAAACGTGTGGTTGACGCTTGGCTAGGATGGGATGTTTGGAATGATCCCGCGCGCGTCCAAGAGGCCTAGGAAGACCTAACGGACCGCAACCGAGACCACTCCGGCCGAGGGTTGTAGTGTGCAGTGTATCCGAGGCAGCAGGTGCGTGTAGCGTGCGGTGTAACCGAGGCAAGCAGTGTGAGTAGAGTGCGGTGTAACCGAGGCAAAGAAGGCGCGTAGTGTGCGGTCTCTAAAATTCTTTTTCGAGTAAAACGAAGTTTTTGAAGAATTTTAAATGTATGCACAGATGAATATTGATGCATTTTTTTTGTATTTTTTTTTTGTAAAATAAAAACGAAGCACGTGCACACACACACAACAGTTAAAGGAAGGGGTAAAATGAAAGTTTGACCCTCATCATCGTTTTAAAAATCTTTTGTTTTATTTAAAAGTTTTTAAAACAAAATTACTCCCCAGCGGAGTCGCCAACTGAAATAGCCCGGATCCGAGAGGCTCGCGCCCCGGCATCTGGCATCTTTCGCGTCGGAGCGAATGTGTCTCGCCGTTTTTGTTTTGTAGAGTCGCCACGCCGTTTTTATTAAGCCCAAAACATTGAAAAAGGGCATCAGTTTAAAGATAATTTTAAACTGTTTTTGTGTGATGAGATTTTGAGTTCGGAGGTCAGATGACTCCCCGGGAAGAGAATATTAGAATATTAGAGCTCACCCGAGTAGCCTCGTAAAACGAGTCTTTCGGATACCCCTAATATCCTTTAAATGTTATGTGTGTGTGTGCTTTTAAAAATGCATGCTGTATCGGATGTCTACATTGTATGCTATGTATGGAAATGTATTGAAATAGTATAGGAAGGAAGCCTTACCAATGTTGGTTCGTGTCTGTCTTCCGCTGGGGAACAGTGTTTGAGGTCGGAGTAGCGTTCCGGTATGGATCGGGATTGCTTCGGGAGGGACCGGTTGTCTGCGGACAGAGTTTCGGCGTGAGTTGAGGTTGTAGGCTGCGTTCGGGCAGAGGTTCGGCGTGCGTGGGGATCGTCGGGATCACTCTGCAGAGGTTCGGCGTGCGTTGTGGTGGCGTGAGTCACTCGGGTAGTTTCGGCGTGATTTGGGATCGTCGGTTTGACTCGGAAAGAGCCGGGACACCGTGGAAAGACCAGGCAAGGCCTCGGAGTACCACGAGGGGCCTCAGAGTACCTCGAGAGTGCCTCGGGGCAGCGCGGGAGCGTCTCGGGAGCGCTCGGGGAGGCTTCGGAGCACCACAAGGGAGCTCGGAAGGCCTCGGAAGGATCCGAAAGGGGTCGGGAGTGCCTCGAGAGGACTTAGAGGGGAAGCCAGAAGGCTAAGGGAGGAAGAGAGAAGAGGGAGGTGTGTGAAAATGAGGAGGGGGAGCCCTCTATTTATAGTAAAAATTTTCGTGCAAAGAGGTCCGTACGGACCTCCTTGGTTATCCGTAAATTTTGGATTTCCTCGATTTGAGGGAATCTGCAATGATGGTGAATATTCTGGAATGATGATGTCCCCCATGCAAGAAGGTCCGTACGGACCAACTCAGCATGCAAAGAGGTCCGTACGGACCAACCATGCATTTGGGTAATCATTTCTTCCGGGATTTGAGGGAATATTGTGGACTTTAAGGGGATTCAGTAATTATGACAGGAAAGAGGTCCGTACGGATCAATATTGCTTTCCCAATTTCCTGAAAATTCCCAAAAGGTCCTTTTGTCCCTTTTTATCCCAGGAAGGCTCCTCCCTTGGTTTGGTTGGGGGTTTGAGAGGGTTTTGAGAGGGTTTTGAGAGGGTTTTGAGTGCCAGAGGTCTCCGAGACTGCGTTGATGAGTCTGCGGTGTTTCCCGTGTGTTTGAAAGGGGGTGATCCAGATTGGGGTACTTACAGTTACTCGCATGCCTGTATGTAATAAAGGCCTACATATAAGCCCGCTTACATGATCGCCACAAGACCCTCACAAAAAACCCAAGGGGTTTTGAATAAAGGGTCAAAAGCGTGAACCACCAATAAGTGAATACAGATGCCGGTAGGTTAAAGGGCCTCTATGCTAAATATGCTCATTCCTACTGTTGCGTAGACTATAGCCTCATGGCCACACTCTACATGCCCTATGAAAGTAGCTTGCCTTGGCTGCTTTTGACTTACACCACAGCTCGCAAGGTTGGGAATAAGTGTAAATGGATGGGAGTGATCAAAAAAGTTTAACAAAGCCAAACAGACAAACGGGGTTAAGGCCTCAGAGTTTGCCACAAGGCTAAACAAACGCGGTCACAGAGAAATAGGGCTGACTCTCACAAAAAACCCAAGGGGTTTTGAATAAAGAGTTAGGAAAACTCAAAAAATGCGGGCAAAGGGCCTACTTAGCTTTTGACCGCGGAAGGAGAGTATAAAATTTAATTATTAGTCAAAAACGCTGATAAAAGTAAGAGCAAGAATGCAAGTATCAAGGTACTCAAAAATTGCCAACACTCAAAACAGCCTACAAGACAAACAATTAAGAGAAATACAAGTACTGAGAAAAAATGCTTCTATTAATGATGAAAAATAAATTACAAAGTCCTACCACCTATTACAACAAAAGAAAAAAGAAAATTCTAAACTAAAGGAGCTTGCTCCTTGGGATCTTCTGAGGCTGGAGTTGGAGAGGGAAGGCTGTTCACGAGAAGGTCCGTGATAGGATCAAAAGCGGCCTCAGTGGAGATTGGAATTGGAGCTGCCCGCTGGGGAAGAAGATCGCCAACTGCCGGTCCGTTGGGGAGGACGCGAGTAATGGCCTCCTCGTAATATATTGGGTCATCCCCAAATCTCAGAGTATCAATCTCTCCAATGAGAGCGGTGGCTGTGATCTCAGCAATGGCGGGCAGAGAGGCCGCTGCGGCCAGCTCAAGGCCCTTGATATCGTCCTCGATGAAAGGGACTAGGGCATGCCCGGGCAGGCACTCCGCATCAGTAGCAACAAGTGAGCCAATAATGGCCAACTGCTGAGCGGAGAACTTGCCCGTAGCAGCAAAATTCCGGAGCTGGGTCCGACAGCCGACCTCGTACTGGGCCAAATTCTCAGCAATGAGGAAGTTCTTGAATTCCTCTGAGTTTTTATACTCCTCCACAGCCTCCTTCCGAGCAGCAAGCAGCATAGCCTCCCTCTCCAATTGAAACTGCCTGAGTGGGAGAAGCTGCTCGGAGAGTTCATCAACTTTGGCCTCCAAGGTGGAGATAGTAACTTTGGATGCCTCCAACCTCTTAGCCAGCTCAGCATTCCGAGGCTCCCACTCGGACCTCTTTCCCCGGAGCTCATTCCGCTCCCCCTTGGCCTTTTCAAGGTCCTTCTCCACCTCTGCTAGTCGTTCGGAGAAGTCCTTCAAATCGGCCTCCTTCTGAGCGAAGGCCTTGTCCTTAGCATCCAGGAGAGAGTTCAAGGTCCCAACCCTCTCCTGTGCCTGCTCCAGCTCGCGGAGCTTTTCTGCCAAGGTTTTGGTATAGCTGTCAACCTCGGCGGACAGCCATCGCAACACTCTCGCAGCCTCAGCACTTTGCTGCCCGCCTGCGGGGAGAAAGAGTTAGAAAAAGTTCGCAAAATTTTAAAGTATGAGATATCAAAGGAAGGCAAGTTCAAACCTCAGTAAGGGCAAGGACTATATCCCCCACCAGAGCGGAGGCATTCTCCTGGGCAACTACATTCTTGTAGAAGTCCGGGGAGTATAGACGGTTGACTAGGCCAATCCCCACGGAGGAGTTGTTGGCATTCTGGGCATACAGATCCACCCCGGTAACCGCGGTCACCTCGGACAGCCTTTTTCTGACCGCCAGTGTCTCCTCGCGGGTAGTCAGGGGGGCCACCGGATAGGAGACGGAGCAGATTGAGCCCCTTACGGGGGGAGAAGTGGATGAGACCGCAGCGGGGGCAGTGGTAGCCCGGAGGGGTGTATCCCCAATTTTCTGAAGCTTGGACCCTCTCTGTCCGTGCCCCAGCTCCCCATCTCTTTCGTTCCTCTTCCTGGGCTCTTGGTTATGCCCAGAAGAAATTGTGCGGCTAGGAGAGGTGGATGCCCGGATGGCAAGGGCCAGAGGAGGACCCCTTGGGGGTGGAGGCAGTTCCCCGGTTGTGGGGATAACCTTTGGACCGGTCAGAGGTTCCCCGGTCTTCCTATTAGCAATGGGCATATTGGCACCCTTGCCCGCTACCCCAGCCAGTTCAGCTTGCCTCCTCGCGGCAGCTTCCTTCTGGGCCTTCGTGTTCTTGGCCTTCAGCTGAGCGGCACTCATTGGGGCCATCAGAAATTGTATTCTTCTGGATCTACTCTGAAAGAAAGCAAAAATGGTTAGAAGACAGTTCAAAAAATCAAAAAGCAATAGAAAAAGTGCAGTTTCATAAGGAGTCAGAGACCAATTAGTTACGAGGCACGCATTCAGCGCCCAGCATGCAGGTCTTACAATCGGCCTCAAACTGATAAAACTCGTGCACCCTCCAATCAGGGTCACGAGGCTGGGCCTCTATCTCTACTCTAGGGGCATATGGGGCGCCCTCCCTTCGAGGAGCCACCCCTGAGTAGACGAGCGAGGGCTCAAACTCAACAATCGCGCCCACATCATATACCTGGGCTCCACATCATCGGCTATGAACGGGGCCGGATGGGACTCAGGGGCAACTCGCATAGCCTCGGAAGGAGCAGGGGTCGGGGTAGTTCTTTACACTCACCCTCATCGAACGGGGTTTGAGGGTGCAGGGAAGGGCCACCCGAACCTAGACTCTATGACCAATATGTCCTTTTGATTCCATTGGTCAAATTTGTTGGAGGGCGGAGAGAAGGTCAGGGCGAGTAGTTCCTAGCTTTGAGACTCGGGTTCCCATTGGAGATTTGGTTACGATAATAGGCATAGAGCCCGAGAAGAGTTGGTTCATAGCCCAAGACCCTGCAAGCGGTTATGAAGGAAACAAGAGCCCTGATGGCATTAGGAGTCAGGTGCATTGGCAGACAACTGTTAAACTCGAGGAAAAAATAGAAAAAAGGGTCCAGGGGCAGCCTCAGGCCATTCTCAAATTGGGCACCATAAAAACACAAGCAGGTTATCCTCGCGGACATCAGCTATGGTTTCTGGCCGCAGTTTGTCTTTCCCCTTTATCTGTACATGTCACAGGGTGCGGACACGAAAAGCATTGGGATCAACATTGTAAACCTCATAAATCTCCTCCTCCCAGTCAATGGTAGCCACTTCTTTGGCTTTTCTCTTTCGGCCGCGGCCAGGATTTCCCTCAGCAGCTGGTCGCTTGCCCCTATTGCGGGCAGGGGCCATCTCCCCGGAGTCCTCCTCGAAGGCATCAACAATCTCTGTTGCCTTCTGGGCAGTGCCCACAGCCATTCGAACCGCCTGCTCGTGGTCATCCTCCTCGGTCATCGAGCTCACGGAGCCAAAGAGACCAGTGGAGGAACCCCTAGAGTGGGCCACCTCGGGTTCATTATCCCCGCCTCCGGTCACCTCAAAATTAAGAGGCTCAAGCTCCTCACTGCTACTTAGTTCAATTGTCTCTGCACCGGGAGCCGCGGGCACAATATCAGGAAAAATTGTCCTTAGGGGCAGAGCATCCAAGGGATCACTAAGGTCCTCGGGGTCTTGTGCCCGCGTCTCATTAATTTGATTAAGGTCCATTAGTTTACACTTCTCCCAGTCAGTTATCTCGTCGGGGACACGAATCGCTCTCCTCACTAGTTCAACGGCGTTCAAGGCCTGATCTCTCTCGCGGGGAAACCTGCACAAAACCCCCATAACAAAATTTCTTAACCTACTCATATCCCCCAACACCAATACATCACGGTTCAACAAATATTTTCTCTTGGCCTCCCACAATTGGGATGGGACAAACGGCCCCCATTGAGATTTCTCACAAAAATACAAAAAGCAAGACAGGGACAGCCTTAACCACCCCAAGCCTACCTTCCTAAAGATTTCCCCAGTCCGTTTACAAACGGCAAAGGTATCAGGGGTGGTTCCATCCCCTAGTTCTATGGGACGACGGGGGCCAAACTCACGGGTTGTCATTGATCCCAGAGGAAGAAATAGAAAAAGATGAAGAGGAAAACACCAAAATTACTTACGAAGGTAAAGCTTGAGGGTTGGATTCGAAAGACGTAAACACAAATTCACAGCCAAATTCTCTCTCTAGCTCTTTGAAGGTTTGAAGACGGTAAAAAGGGTTTGAGGTTTAAGGGTTTGGTATTTATAAGGCCTACCTATACGGGTTAACCCGTTTAACCCGTATTAATTAGCCCACAAACCGCTCCTCGAACCACGAACCATCTCCAAACATTTGAAAATTCAAAAAATTCCCCATTTTGCATGCAAGGGGCCACGTGTCTCCCATCTGTGCTTCCCGAACGTGCCTATAAGCCCAGGAGGCAAAGCAACAATCAACAAAAAATGCCAACACTGGTGCTCGCCAAAGCAGCGGTCTGATCCAACCGAGCTTCTAGTAGCTCCTCGCTCAGACCATAAATAATCACACTTGGAGCTAGGGGCCATTGATGAGCCCGAACCTTCTGGACCGGGCCCACGCTCGGTCTGGTCCAAGGAACCCGTGACGTGGCATTCCCTAGACCGCTGGAGTCAAGATCGCGGACAGATAGACCCTTGAGGTCAAGACCGCGCTCTTCTCCGCGTCCTCCTAATTCAAGACCGGAGGGATCCTGACCGCTGGATTGGTGCCCGCAGGAGGTATGACCGCTCCATCCGTGCCCGCGTCAAATACCTCTGACCGCGCTCAAGATGTTGACCGCGGGCTCATACCTGCCTCCCGGTTATCTCTCCTGCCTTCCGGTTAATGTCAAGCCTTACTGAGCAAGTTAGCTTACTGGCTCTGACATGCAAGCCGCCGCTCCCCATCACGCATTCAATGCGGCTCAGACAGGCGCCTACTATTTCATTTAATGCGCCAAGCCATATACACGGCTCATGTCCCTTTCAGCCATGTCCCCTCTCCAGTCAATGTTCCCTCCCTGACAGGGCCAATTAGCTGCAGACACGTGTAGGAGGTCAAATACCAAAGTGCCCTCTAGGGCTGATCTCATTGCTTACATCAACAAGCACCTCTCCATTGCCTATAAATAGAAGACCTTTGTCCCCTTGGGCAAGATAAGTTCCAAATATATTGAGTAAGCCATATTATTCTCAAACCCTAAACACTTACACACACTCAAGGTATTCCAAGCCTTAATTACTCAGTATTCTTACTCTCACACCCGAGGGCCTGAGTTGGATTAACATCCAACTTTGACCTTAACGGTGCTTGTTTGTGTTGTGTTTTAGGTATATCAAACCACTAAATATATCAAGCCGTATATCCTCAACCTGCTCTCGACCACGAAAAGCTTGGCGTCATCACATCTGTTGCTAGGATTATCAGATCTGACTTTTCCCGGCATCTGTGGTCGGAGTTAGACGAAAACGGGGAGAGATGAGTCGTCGGAGGAAGAAGAGTTGAGGGGTCGCACGGAGGAGGGGAGTGAAGGGACTGTTGGAGGTGGGGGAGGGGATGGGTTGCCGGACGGGGAGGGAGGAGGTGATCGGAGAGATGGAGGTAGAGAGAGAGAGAGAGAGAGAGAGAGAGAGAGAGAGGAGGTGAGTGGGTATTGTTTTGTGTGCGTTTGATGAGAGGAATGGAGGTTTATTTAGGGTTAGCGGGTTGAGAAATTATATGGTAATATATTTTTTTTTGGTAGGATTAGGACATAAATTAGAAATGTCTTGCTCTAGGATGTAAAATTGATATTATCCAGGGTTTATGAGATAATTTTCTCTTAATTAATTAATCTTAGAAAAAATAAAATTAACTTTTTAGCCTTTCATATTTAAAAATTTGTTCGTTGATCATGTGCATGGAACATGGCTGATTAACGAGTTTTCTAACGATTTTCGTCAAAACCTCCCGAATTGGCGAAGATATTTCATTTGGGGCCCTATTTTGGCCAGAAAAATGTGAGGGTCCCTTTTAGTAATGTCCTATATACTTCAAATCCTATGTTATCATTTGCCCATATATATCCATGTTTTCCATTCGATGCATTTGTAAGAACTGCTCATATGATTGTTGAAGCGAGGTTTCATATGTTCAGATGATCGTTTGTAGGAGATGTTCCTATGACCATTGAGGCCAGGGGTGAGGATGTTTGGGACGATTATGTGAGGTAACAAACAAAAGGAGGTTAATTTCGGTATAATATAAATGTAGGAGGACGTAAGTGTAATTGGTAAATTTTTTATTGCTAGGATGTCGTTTTATGCAGCTTTGAGTAAAACAGGCAAACAATATGGTGACGATATCAGTTTCTCTGTAAACGGGACATTTCGGTGCGAGCTTGACAGATCGATCTAGCATCGTCATCGCCGGAACTCCAATCATCTCATCCAAAATCGCCGTCACGATCTCGTCCGTACTCCGTGTTCGGCGTTCTTAATCCATTTTCTTCTCTGCCAATCTACTTACAAATGGATTTGCCGACAATTTGATCCCTAAATCCAACTCATTCGCTAGCCCTTCAAATCTCAAATTCGGCAACGCCGGTCAGTCTCCGTCGATTTCGCTCATTGTATGTTACAATCCAGATCATCATTTATTTTTTCCCATTAGCTAAATGAGGAAATGCTTGCGTTGATGATCAATGCCGATGCTAATACGAGTATTTTTTTTTATCAACTTGCAGGTTATTGATGCGTATGCTCTGGGCGCTTTGAGAATTGAGTCGATTAGGAGATGGCGTGGTTTAGTGGGAAGGTCTCTTTAGGGAACTTCCCTGATTTAGCTGGAGCTGTTAATAAGATCAGTGAGAGTGTGAAGAACATTGAGAAGAATTTTGATACCGCCCTCGGGTTCGAGGAGAAAGATGCTACTGCTGACGCCTCAAGCACTGATGGTACTCCTTACTCCTACTTATCCTTCTACTACATATATTTTGTGTTTCCTTTGTGGTCACAAACATTCACTGGTTGGTGTGGACAATAATGTAATTTAGCTGCGTGTTTTTAGATACAAATTTGGTTGGATATGTATGTTATGCGTGGACCCTTCAGACAATGAGGGGAAACTAATATTAATAGATGTTGCATGTGCATGAATATATGTCTTTGATAGAGGAAGAATTATTGCTGATATTTAGCCGAGCTGACCTGATCACTTAGTTTGATAATGTTGTCGAGTTCGAAGAAGTATTGAAGTTTGGCTTGATTTGTTATCTAGCCAATCGCAAACGAGCTCTTAATCAGCGAAGCTCGAGTAGCTTGGTAGTTATTATAGAGCATGTTTTTGAGTTTATCAAGATGAGCTTGGAAAACCATTCTTGTTTGGTTTGATTATTTCACGAACTCATTGTCAACAGTTTTTTTTTTATCCAACTGAAGATGAGTCAAGCTCGATTGGTTTGATTCATTTTGCCGCACAGGAAAAATGGTTGTGTCAAAGAGCGTAACATGACTTTTTTGCCATTGTGTGGCTGTTCAAAGTAATGCTTCAGTTCAGTCTTGACTTCTGGCTAGCTGTTCATTGCAAGTGATGCGATGATTCCTGGAGCTCCATACCAGTTGCTTAAGACTTAACGATTATACAAAGGCCTTGAATTTGTTTATTACTCTTATCTAGGAAGACGGATATTTCTCTTTTGAGAGGGTCTACAGCTGATCTATAGATTAGATGCCATCATCAACCAAGTTCACTAGTATTGTGGTGGTTTTGTCAATATTTAGCAATGACACTTGACCTTTTCCTCCTAGGATGTACCATCTGATCAAGGTTTAACCATTATTATGAATTTGTGTAGTTGTTGAGTACTCGTTCAAGGTGAAAGGGAAAGAAAAAAGATTAATTTATTGGCAATTGCTATCTTGTTAAAATCCAAATTGTTCTATTTTCTAAAATCAACCTTTTAAATAGAGTTCATACTGATGATATTCTAAAGCATATCTATAAATCAGTATCAGTTTCAGGTCTATGGCCTTCAGCTATATCCTTCATGGGGCAAAAAGATGCGGAAGACCCTGCCATCTCTGAGTCACCGGAAAAACCTGAGTCACCAAGGTCTTCATCTGCAGAAAAAGAGGAGGTTGAGAATAATGAATTAGCTAATTCTACCATTGAACGGGCTGCACCTGCCGAAGAAGATAATGGAGAAACAATTAAAGTTGATGTGCATCTAGAATCCCTTGCAGGAACGGGTGTCGTAGCTCCTGAGGAAGCGAATGATGTTGCTGCCCACCATGGTGAAGTAGAGGCTGATTCTCAAGGAGAAGTGGAGTTCTCTGAACCAACTGTTGGTAATATTGAGGAATCACATGCCTCGGATCATCTCCAACAGAGCGAGAGCTCAGAAAAAGGTTCTACTGAAACTTCTGAGCCTGTCGAAGAAGAGTCAGTAATTGCTAGAGATCAAGTTGACGTTAATTCACTTTTGCCTCTTGAACAACATAATTCTACTTATTTGGAAAAGAGCACAGATATACCAAATGTTCAAGAAGAAGAGACTGCAGATGAAGTTTCTCCAGTTCCAGTGGAGGGTGGCTCAAATGACAGCCAAGTTGTAACTGAAAGAGGGACTCATGTTTCAAAATCAACCACTTCTGACAGGACTGAATGCGCTGAAGCAAGCCACTTGCATATTGCACAACATTCAGATGAGGCTTCAGATATGGTACCTGAATTAGTATCACATGAAGATGGTAATGCTGCAATAGCTCAAGATGTGAGTCACGGAGCAGATGATCACGAAAGTGAAACTAGAGAACAACGTCTTAGTTCCGGAAGCAGTTCATCTGGCATTGCAGATTCCGTGGTTGAACTGGAGAAGGTGAAGAGAGAGATGAAAATGATGGAAGCTGCATTGCAAGGAGCTGCGAGACAAGCTCAGGTATTCATCTGATCTTGTGGATTCTATGGGTAAAAAATGGATTGTTTGTGATGCCTGGTTAATGAAGCTAAGACTCCCATTATAATCCCCCAATATCAAATATTAGGCTTAATTTAGAACAGATACACACTCTAATGTTTTAAGTTAGTAAATCTTTATTAAAAGAAAAAGTTGGTATGATTTTGCATGTTGATACTATCCTTCATCCTTTAGTCATAATTGTTCTGCTCTATTTTTAAGTTTCTATCTCGACTCGCCCCTAAGTATTTACTGTTTAGGCATCTTATGCTAAGCTGTTAAGAGGAGCTGATAGTTCTGCAGGTTCATAACCTTTCTGTTTTCCAAGATAGTCCAGTTTTGACTTTTATTCACCAACTTAGCCTGAAAATCAAAGTTCAGTCCAGTTGACCACGAAAGTCAAAGTAGGACTGCTGTTTTGGGACATAGGGAGTATGTATTTGCTACCTTGTACTGTTTCTTAGCTAGTGTTTCATCTCTTATAGATTCATGTATTGATTATTATTATGTCTCACGAGTACAAAGCTAAAAACCAACTTTTCGATTAAGCAGCAAAGTAATTATAGCAGTAGGCTTTTGATTGATAGAAAGACATAAAAGAAACCTTAAGAAAAGAAAAGTGGATTTGGATGCTAATTATACTATGTCTACAAACATTTAAGCTTTACCAAGATCAGTTTCTCCGAGTGATTGGGGATACCATACAGGTCATATTTCGGGACTACAACAATCTGGCTAGGGTCTTCTCATACATAATTTATATGAGGATGAAGTACGGATGCTCAAACATTGATGCAAGCATGCATTCTTTTATGAAACCACTGCTTCTGAAATTTTAAACATTGAAGAGAAATGCACTATTAGTTATGTTACTCTGCATGGCCTTCCTACTGAACCAAAGACTTTAGCAAGCACCTTTATTTGTTGAATACTTCTAATAATTTAATAGAGGAAATTAGGTCCTATTTTATCTTAGCTGAGTAATATGTTTGCATTGAAAAGGTCGCCAAGGGCCCAAACCCGAACCTCAAATGAGGTTTTATAACATTGTGACAACTAACCATTGCTTCCGTAGCAATTCAATTCCATTGATGGAAACTGCTCGACTTGTCTAGGATCTCCCAAAGCAATCATAATTATTGATTTTTATTTTTTTTGTATATTTTGTTTACATGTGTTACTTGATGTTGGTCTTTTGAGCTCATTGATGTTACCTCTGTACCAGGCAAAAGCCGATGAAATTGCAAGGATGATGACTGAAAATGAACAGCTGAAGGCTGTAATTGAGGATTTAAAGGTAAGTTTAAGTCTATGTTTGCAAAGTTTCTTTTCGTCACTTTAGAGTTGATGCAATTTCTCGCACAGATAGCAATTATGGACGCACTATTTGAAAAAATGAATCTGGTCACCAATAGAGTCTATCCAAGACTTAACATCTTGAGCCATGCTCCCTATGATTTTTGTCTGGTTGGTTTTTACAAAAAGTTGCCCAATTTTATGAGAAAGGATTTACTTATACCCATAGAGAAGAAGCTATTAGAAAGTACTTAAGAATGGAAGACTTTTGGGTGATCAAAATAACATACATTACTTACATCATCTCTAGCTGCTATTATATTATATTAGCCAACTTTCTATCCTTCAGTCTCGATTAATCTTATGTTTCTTACTTTTTCAATTTGCCTGTGTACCTCTTTTGATTTCAACTGCTGAACTTTAATCAACAGAGAAAATCCAATGAAGCAGAAATTGAGTTACGAGAAGAGTACCATCAGAAGGTGTCAGCTCTAGAGAGAAAGGTACATTGTTTTAAAAAGTTTGTGTTTAAAATGTATTTCACAAAGGTTACTATATGTCTAAATGTTTGTTTTTCCCTTTTTTTTCTTGATAGTTATGAATGCCTTATTGCCATTAATTTTAGTTCCTTTGCTTTATGGGCAGTCATTTGGATGTTAATCCAGCTGATAAAACTTGAGGTTAGGACTTAGGATCAAGTTCCCATAGCCCATTCCCCATCACATACGTAATTGATATTTGATTTACTTTTTACTTGTTATCTTAGTCTATGCCAGCTGAGGGAAGAGTTTACAGGAAAGATGCATTTCTAAACTTTTTCGCAACCCATTTCCACTCAGCAAATTTGTGATCATTATTTGATTGAATTTTTTACTTACTAACTGCTTCTTTGCCTTTGAATAAAGAGTCGCGCCTTATCGTGCTCCTGTTTGAGTTTCTTGTATGATGCACTATTTCTTATCCAGCATAGCTTTTGTCAATGCTTTGTTGTCAGTTCTTTATGTAGACATTTGGACCTTTTATAATATGAAGGCTTAGTAGCCATGATCCTTATGCCTTAAACTTCATGTAGCAGTAATATCCACCTAATCACTGATAATGTGTTTGTTGCCAAACTGCATTTGTGATATTGGCTTTTCAGGCTTATGCTCTCGCGAAGGAAAGGGATACCCTGCGTAGAGAGCAGAATAAGAAAAGTAGTGATGCTGCTCTTTTGAAGGAAAAAGATGAAATTATCAATCAAGTTTTGGCTGAAGGTAGAATACAATTTTACGTTTGAGATCATAAAGATCTATCTCGTGGAGTGTATTTGTGCATGTGTGTTTTCTTTTCATGTCTGGCTCTCTTAACGTTTTGTTTCTGTTCATTCAACGATAGAAAGCAGAATTTATTGTTGAAATTGTATAGGGTAGCTTACATTTTGTGGGAAAAAAGAACTTTTCATTATCGTTTCCCGGTTGTTATTGAGTGATGAACTTGTTTTCTAACATTAATGATGGATTCTCAACTTTTCCATGTCATTTAGTTATCTAAGAGAAGAACTTCACCATGAGAAGGATTCAGAACGTATCAGGATTTTTAGCGAATTAGAATGTAGCAGAATGCTGTTGGTTGCTTGACAATTAGGACGGTGACTTTTGCTCAGTGTCCATTTGATGATCATTATATAGCAATAGACTCATGGCATTAGGTTACATTTTTAATCGCTCCATTGACTCTGGATAGTGGACAGGAAAATATTTATTGCCTTTGATGATACATAGTAGGGCTTGTGGTTGCTAGGATATGCTGAATCAATAGTTGATTTGATCAGTACAAACTAATATACAAGCTGCGTTGTTAATGACATTCAGTACTTTATGTGTTCCCCTTCCCTCCCTCAGTTCACCTCCTGTGTGTATGAAAGGGGACTTACGCAGAGCAGGGTGTTAAGCTGCTCCTTCCGTCCTCTTCAATTGGCTAGTAAATGATGATGGAGTGATGACGAGTCTTTGGAGCTCAAGAAGTTTCAAAAGTTGTTCCCCTAATTCCTGGTGGATTTGTGCTTCTTAGGCTCATTTTTATGCATGCTGATTTCCACCCACTTAGATCTGAGAACATGGCGCCACTGATTTTACGAGGCAGGGTAAAGTGTGGATACTGTCTGATGCTTTGCATTTGTGTTGATGTTACTGAGAATATAAATAGCAAGCAAATTAAGTTATATCATCCTCATAATGTATTCATGTCTTTGTTCCAATCCCCATAGAACAGGGGTGGGACGATGTCTTTCAGTCTTTGATTTTGATCCCCATACTAAGGTCCATCCTAAAAAAAAGATTATCAAGGTATAGTTTTTACATTTCTATTGACCAGTATATCATTTGAGTTGCTATAAATATCAGTGATTGGGTACATCGCGAACCAGAGATGCATTTCTATGACTCCAATATCCAGAGAATCTACAGCATTTTATCCACCTTGTATTGATTTAGTTAAAAACAACCATTAATATATATACTCTGTTATTACTGAATGATGATCTCTCTGAGGTAAAAAGGCTATTGTTTTGACTTCTTCTTTTTTTTTAAAAAAATATTTTTTTTCATAATGTATTAGGTGCTGAGCTTTCGAAAAAACAAGCTGCTCAAGAAGGCCAGATCAGGAATCTAAGAAAACAGGTAAGCTGTTGTTTTTAGTGCCTTCTTTTTGGAAAGCTAATACTTTTGTGTTGAAATGCATGCCATTTTAATACTACTTTTCTTTGTGAAAGCTAGGTTAGAGAGCTTGAAGAAGAGAAAAAGGGCTTGACTACCAAGCTACAGGTAGCTCTAAATCTCCAACTGATAAATTCAAGAACGCTTTCTCTATGCCTTTAGCTATGAACAGCATGTTATTTGCATGCAGTCTTTTATTCCTCTCAGAAGGCACCAAGAGTTTGAACAGTGAAGAGAGTGAACTAATGTATTCCCACAAGTCTTTCAATTTTTATTTTTTTGTGCTTCCAACGTATATGCTAAACTGCTTTGCTGTTCAATTTTTCTTGATCCTGTTTGCCACCATCTTTCCATTCCGAATTTTCGCACTGAGTTCTTTCTTAAGATGATACTCCCTCCATACAAAAACAGATTGTCCTATGTTGTCCCATTTGGGTCAACGTGAATAAATTTTGACGAAAGATTTATAAAATTTTACTTGTCCTGATGAAATTCCATAAGTTTCTATAGACTGTATTTTTAATGATTTTTTGTAATTGGAATTATTTATCCAAAAATAACTAATGTATGCTAAATAGTATTTGAAGTCCTCGTAGTGTTTCAATATGGAATGGGGACATTTTTTTTCCTGGACAGGGGCATATGATTAGGCTATTGGTAGTTAGTAAAAGATGCCGGCTAGCAAGATAGGATTCACAATAGTTATGAGTGGGGATTTGCTGTTTATAAAGGGAAGATCTCTGACCGGGAGGTGTACGCAACAACAACAACAAAGTCTTAGTCCCAAAGTAAGTTGGGGTCGACTAACATTAATCCTCGTATGCCATCATGAAAGAAAAGATGTAAGGAAAAAAAAGTTAAAAAGAATAAATATATAATATATAGGGGAAATGAATAAAAAGAAAAGGAAAAGAAAATAGATTAATTAATTTTTTTTTTTTTTAAATATATCAAACCCCATCACCCACAAAAATTTTTGCCCTCCACTCCGGCCTCTTCAACGTCATATTTTCATCCAATCCAAGTACACTCATATCATTTTCAATCACCCTTATCCATGTTTGTTTGAGCTTTTCTCTACCCCTCCCCATTTTATCACTTCTCCACTCTTCAGACCTCCTAACCGGTGCATCACTCGGTCTTCTTCTCACATGATTAAACCACATAAGACGATTCTCCCTCATTTTTTTTCAATGAGTGCAACTTCTATTTTACCCATGATCACCTCATTCCTCGACCGAGCCTTTCTTGTATGCCCACACATCCATCGTAGCAAACGTATCTCCGCCACATTTATCTTATAAGCGTAACACTGTTTCACGGCCCAACATTCAATGTCATAAAGCTGTGTCGGCCTAATTGCCGTGCGGTATAATTTTCTCTTTAATCTATGGCGCATGTCTGGATCATATAGAAACCCTGTGACTCTCTTCCACTTCAACCAACCTATAACGACCCGAGATTTCAATAGCTAAATAACCATAAATATCCGAATATTGAATCTATAAAAATGTTGCACATAATATTTCTAATAACCTCGAATGATCTATAAACTTCTTCGAGCCAATTCTTGAACCTCGGTCATTCGTCACATTCAACTGCAAAACTGAAACTGGAGGAGGGTGAGCTTGGTGGCCCAGTAAGAAAGGGCGTAAACAATATCATATAAGCCAATGAAACACAATTATCAAATAACACGGTACATGAATTTATAAATATGGACATGCCAATAAAACCCATTTAATAAATTGAATATCAATCAATCATATTTCACCGTTCGGTACACTAATTATGTTTAGGTACAGTGGCACAACAATAATCGATCAAACTTCTTGGCACCCACCTACGGAGCTCACTCAACCCAATAGTTGGCACTCACAACAGAGCTGTCCCAACACAAATACAATAACTAAATCAAATCCACTGCGACCGTTACATAATTAGCGACATCAAAACCATTCCATATAACAAATCTAACTTTTGAACATCAAAACACAAGTAGCATGCTATCAATAAAATCAACAGTTTTCGAAGCAATTTCAATATCAATGAAATTATCAAATTGGACCGAACAATCAAGTACGTTTCAATAAAATGAAGTGCAACGTTAGTAGGGATATAATAGAAATAATCACGTAATTAAACTGACACGAAATCAATTTTGCGTAGTCTTCCTTATGTCAATAACGCTAAGACCACACCACCAAATAGTGCGATCAAACCTCGAACCTATAATTCCTCCGTTCCTCACAATTCCACTTTCAGTTCCCTTAACCGTCATTCTTTTGTTGAATCCTCATTTTTTTGTTGACTTTCAACATGGCCCCACAATCGACACCATCTTTCTTTGGGAGTTAAACCAACCATAGGCTAATAAATTAATTGACTCAAGATAAATCAAATCGGTGATTCAGTTACTCCAAACTGAACATTACCTCTACGCCCACCATCACACACTTTTCTGCCGCCGGCCCGCCGCTCCAAAAACTATTGCTATCTGACTCCTTTTTTTTTTTTTCTCAATTAGGTTTAGGTCAGGCCATATATATAGTCACATCTAAATTGCTAATTTACCCTCTTTAAGCCAAACCCAAATAATTTCAATTATTTTATTTGACTTCTAATTGGCCCAAACAAATTTATTCTCAAATCCATAAGTAACTCATCAATATAATTATTTTCTTAATTGACCCAACTTAAATATCTAAAGTGGCCCATTAACATCACCAATATTAAAAAAGAAACACCAACTTTGCCACTAATCATTCTTATTGGTCCAAAAATATAACTAAATTTCAGAATTAAAATTAGCATCCCAAAATAACCTCATAAATTTTTTGGTTATCACATTTTCCCCCCTTAAAAAGAATTTGTACTCGAATTCTATCTAAACTTCATCTCCTAATTCCATTAGGGTTGTGCTCCACAAATCCTCCATAACAAAGACAACTAATTGACTTCGAGGAAACTCAATATTTCTAAATTGCTCAAAGTCATAATAATATCAAGTACCCAAAAATATTACACTATCAAAATCCTCATTCTCTTTCAAGATTTAATGCCTAAGCTCTAATACCACTATACAGCGACCCGAAATTTGAATAGCTCAATAACCATCTCCAAATATTTACAACTTGAATCTATAAAAATGTTGTACATAATATTTGTAATAATCTCAAATGATCATAAACTTCTTCGAGCCAATTCTTGAACTTCGATCATTCGTCACATTCAACTGCAAAACAGAAACTGGAAGGGGGAGGTGAGCTTGGTGATCCCGTAAGAAAGGGGCTACACAGTATCACAGAAGCCAATGAAACACAATTATCAAATAACACAGTCCATGAATTTATAGATATGGATATGGACATGTCAATAAAACCCATTTCATAAATCGAATATCAATCTATCATTTTCACAGCTCGATGTACTAATTATGTTTAGGTCTAATGGCATAACAATAATCGATCAAACTTCTTGGCGCCCACCTACGGAGCCGACCCAATCCAATAGTTGCGCTCACAACAGAGCCGTCCCAACACAAACATAATGACTAAACCAAATCCACTGCGATGGCCACATAATTAGCCACATCAAAACCATTCCATATAACATATCTAACTTTTGAGCATCAAAACACAAATAGCATGCTATCAATAAAATCAATATTTTTCGAAGCAATTTCAATATCAAAGCAATTATCAAATTGGACCAAACAATCAAATCCGTTTCAATAAAATAGAGCGCAACGATGGTAGGGATATAAAAGAAATAATCACGTGTTTAAACTAACACGGAATGAATTCTGCGTAGTCTTCCTTTCCTCAATAACACTAAGAACAGACCACCAAATAGTGCAATCACACCTCGAACCTATAATTCCTCCGTTCCACACAATTCAACTTTCAGTTCCCTTACTCCAAACTGAACATTACCTCTACGTCACTCACATTTTTCTGCCGCCGGCCCGCCACTCCAAAAACTATTGTTAACTGACTCCTTTTTTTATTTCTTCTCAATTAGGTTTAGGTCAAGCCATATATATAGTCACATCTAAATTGCTAATTTACTCTCATTAAGCCAAACCCCCAAATAATTTCAATTATTTTATTTGACTTCTAATTTGCCCAATCAATTTTATACTCAAATCCATGAGTAACTCATCAATAATATTATTTTCCTAATTGACCCAACTTAAATATCTAAAGTAGCCCATTAACATCACCAATATAAAAAAAGAAACACCAACTTTACCACTAATCATTCTTATTGGTCCAAAAATATAACTAAATTCCAAAATTAAAATTAGCATCCCAAAATAACCTCATAAATTTTTGGGTTATCACACAATCTGTTTTAATCCTATGAGTCAAATCTTCATCCAATTCTCCATCCTTTTGGATAATAAATCCAAAATCGCGAAAAAAGTCAGAAGCTTGGACAATCTTTCCATCGAATGTGATCACCCTGCCTCCCTGCTTCCAACTCTACTAAACTTACACTCCAAATATTTGGTCTTGCTTCTGCTCAGTCTAAAACCTCGAGATTTCAAAGTTTGTCTCCACAATTCCAACTTACTTTCAACACCCTCTTTTGTCTCATCAATCAACACAATATCATCGGCAAACAACGTACACCATAGTATATCATCTTGAATGATCCTCGTCAATTCATCCAATTACCATAGCAAAGAGAACGCGACTAAGTGCAATACATTGATGCACTCCAATCGTAATAGGGAACTCTTTTGTGTTCCCAACACTAGTACGTACACTTGTACTAGCTCTATTATAAATGTCCTTGATGATGTCAATATATTTCTTTGACTGGGAGGTGTACGACAAGATATGATATGTTTATTATTTATTTGTAACTTTTATGTTTCTATTTGATTTTATATGTCCTATTATGGCTAACATGGTATACTTTAATTTGTAAATTTTAAACTGTCTGTATTTTTTTCTGTATTCAGTTTAAATAGAGGTTAGAGTAATGATAAGAGTGCATTTATGTGACAAGTTGAATATTAACTTACCAAAAAATGGTTCAATACCCAAATGCAGAAAATTTATTAAGTTTAATTTACCACTTGAATAATCTGGCCATTTTTTAGCAACCCGCAGTTCTATAGTTCTTCACTTGGTATCAATAAATATCTTTCTCTTCTTTTGCCAGGTTGAAGAGAACAAAGTAGAGAGTATAAAGAGGGACAAGTTAGCCACTGAGAACTTGTTGCAGGAAACAATAGAAAGGCACCAGGCTGAACTGGCAACTCAAAAAGAATATTATACAAATGCATTAAATGCCGCCAAGGAAGCTGAAGCATTAGCAGAGGCACGAGCCAACACGGAAGCCAGAACCGAACTAGAGAGTCGTCTAAGGGAGGCTGAGGAGCGTGAAACTATGCTAGTTCAGGCACTTGAAGAATTGAGACAAACTCTGAGCAGAAAGGAGCAGCAGGTTCTTAATTTGGACCATTCATAAATATCTTCACTCAATAGAACAACCGCAGATAAACTATTTGTTTTTGTTGCAGGCTGTTTTTAGAGAGGACATGTTACGTAGAGACATTGAGGATCTTCAAAAACGTTACCAAGTATGTTTGTTCTTGTTATTTGGAAACTAGCAACTAATTTGTGTATTTTATTTTATCTTGTTTCTCTTCTTTTGCCTTTGATATTTGTCAAATTTTTGACAAATATCATGTTAGCCTACCCCAAATTATTTTGGGACTAAGGCTTTGTTGTTGTTGTTGTTGTTGTTGTGTCTCCAGGCAAGTGAACGCCGATGCGAAGAGTTGATCACACAAGTTCCTGAATCCACTAGACCTCTATTGAGGCAGATTGAAGCAATGCAGGTTATTCTTCTTTGATTTTCTTAAGTATCCGGATATGGGATTGCAAGGAATGTGTTCAGTCTTATACATTGCGTCTAATTGTTGGTTTGGCTCTCTTCTCTATCGTTAATAGGAAACAACTGCCAGAAGGGCAGAAGCTTGGGTTGCTGTGGAGAGGTCACTAAACTCACGGCTTCAGGTCCTACAAATAGCACACAGTTTCGAAAGCTTCGCCTTCTTGATATAGACTTCCTAACACTTAAATTGCAGGAGGCAGAGGCCAAGGCTGCAGCTGCAGAGGAAAGAGAGAGATCTGTAAATGAACGCTTATCCCAAACCTTATCTCGTATAAATGTTCTTGAAGCACAGGTTCTTCTCTTCCCTTTCCGTATAATTAATTATATCGACAAGAGTTGTGCAATCATCTGTAGCTTACAATAATGAAATGGTGTAGATATCTTGTCTGAGAGCTGAGCAAACGCAACTAACTAGGTCCCTCGAAAAGGAGAGACAAAGAGCAGCAGAAAATAGGCAGGAGTACCTTGCCTTGAAAGAAGAAGCTGACACACACGAGGGTCATGTGAATCAGCTAGAAGAAGAGATTAAGGAGCTCAAAAGGAAACAGAAACATGAGTTGCAAGAAGCATTGACACACCGGGAGCTTCTCCAGCAGGTAGCAATTGTAGTTGCCTTCCTACTCCTCCGCCCCACAATTTATTTTCTGAGAGGCATATGTGAAATATGTTATGCATACCTTAAAGGATAATCATAATTGAAGAAAATTGTTACTTCTGAAATGAAAATTTGGGTAATGACTATGAAATTAATCTTCATATTTGATTATCACACAAAAACATCAAATGTGAAATTAGGACCACATGAATAAGAACTGTAGAAAATAATATATAAACCGAAGTGATCCATGGAGCCAAGCAAATGTACTGCTTGGATGAAAAAAAAAGTATTGAAAGTACACCTCAAATGGAACTTAATATCTGAGGATTCTCCCCCTTTCCCCTTAAAAAATGAAATCATTGCTGTTACAAAGTAATTGCTCTATGTAGCACCCAGGATCGCACAAGGAAAGGAGAAACTCTTTGATATGATGTATATTGTGTTGGAGAAATGGTGGGATTATGTGAAATTTGTAAACTTTTGGAGAAAATTTGGAAAATAGAGTAAACTTTGTGTGAGAAAATTATTTAATGTGAATGCTACTGTTACTGTTGGAATTTGAAAGGTGAACCCCATATATGCATTTGTGCTTTCAGTATGCTTTTAGGGAGTATAGATACATGTCTATTTTGTTGTGTATGGTATCTTTTTGTGTGTGAATGCAGCTCTTAGTTGTCACAATGCTTCTTCACCCTATAGTCCCTCATCGTATGGCTTTTTTCCTTCCGTTTTGAGATGAATTTTAGAACTGGAGATCAAGTTGTAATGATCTTTGGAATAATTGTATCATTTGCACTCTTCTTTTGTTATCCTCAAGGCATGCCTATGTGAATCATCTAAAGTTTTTGTCCCCCTTTTGTGGTCATGTCGTCTGAATATGTTACATGATATATTTAATTCTGTCTGTCAGTTCGTACTTGTGTTGTCAATGCTTTTGTGAAGCATCATGATGCTGTATTTATTACCCTACATTATACATCTAGTCATTTTCCATATTATGATCTTATTCAGCTACTACTGCTTTTAAAGCGCCATTGCCATTAGGCATTGCAGAGAAACACATTTGGAGGTTAAAACTTTATTGTTAGTGTTAATCAATACCCTCCGATTTTCTTGACATACTTGGAAATGGATGTATCAAAAAAGAAAACACTTAATGTAGAAAGCTTCATTATGATCTCCTATTTTCTTTGCATCAATAGAATGCATGTGGACACTATGGGTACAAAGAAACAGCATACTCTGTCTGGCAATTTTAGTATTGGTGCCTATTTTTGGGGGCACTTATACCATTTATCTTTGAGTACCAAGTCTTCTCATATAGGCTCCTAATGATATTTATAGGAGATAGAACGAGAGAAAGCTGCCCGGTTAGAATTGGAAAGAACAGCTCGCCTGCAGTCTTTCGCTGTTGCTGATCAAAGTCCTGTAGCGAAAAACAAATCCGCTTTTGAAAATGGTAATTACATCCCACTGTTATTTATTCATGTTGATTATCTTTTTCTTATTAGATGCTTACAACAATATGAACGACTCATACGTACAGGAAGCTTGGGACGCAGACTCTCAAGTGCTAGCAGCTTAAGTAGCATGGAGGAAAGTTTTTACCTGCAGGCTTCTTTGGAGTCATCAGACGGTTTCTATGAAAGGAGGATTCCTGGAGAGACAACCATGAGTCCATATTACTTGAGGAGCATGACACCAAATGCTTTTGAAGCTGCCCTTCGTCAAAAGGAGGGTGAACTTGCATCTTACATTTCTCGATTGGTACAAACTACTATCTAATGTTATTGCTGCATGTTTCCAGTATTTACTGTAGTTATATGTCAGATCGCAATGACGCTCCTATGACTATATTGTGATGCCACATTATTTGTCCATCTTAGTTTTACAAGAAATTCTTATTTGTTTCAGGCATCCATGGAATCTATTCGTGACTCTCTTGCGGAGGAGTTGGTTAAAATGACTGAACAGGTGTGCTTTCCAGTCTTGCTCCCCCCTCCTGCAGCCTCCAACCCATGGGATAGATGAAATTCTTGCATCTCTCATAAATCATACTCCCTCTGCCCATAATGATAGTCCCATTTGACTATTCAAAGATTTTAAGAACATTTTTTCATTTCTAATTCTATCCTTAATGAGCTTCACTTATTACTCTTGAGTAAATGCCAAGAGTGAGTGAGTTGTTTCCTAATTTTTATCATTGGGTAGTTTAGGAAATGGGTAAATTGCAATTTGGTAACCTGAGTTTTACACGCAGTTGTAGTGCGCCACCTAAGAGTTGAAACGTGCCAATCTGATTCCTAAGTTTGTATTTTTTAGCAAATTGGTATAAAAACTAACCAAATCGTTCAGCTTTCGACGGGGCGGAAGCCATTTGCCATGCACATGACTTTTTAAAGGGTAATTTGGTCATTTCCAAGGAAATAAAAAAAATTGTGGGACGGAGGGAGTATTTACGATGATTTACTATGTGGCTGCAGTGTGAGAAGTTACGATTGGAGGCTTCCATGCTGCCCGGCATACGGGCAGAGTTAGAAGCATTAAGAAGGCGACACTCTGCTGCACTGGAGTTGATGGGTGAACGTGACGAGGAGGTACATATTGTTATTTCCACATGAGTCTTTTTTTTCACGTTGCTTACTGTCAAATTTTGACATGATATGCCCCTATGTTCAAAAAATTTATTATTTCCTCTGATCCTTAGACTAAAAGAGTTGGTTGATTGAGTTTTTATTTTAGTATATGGTCGTCCACATACTACATGGAAATTAGTCTTTCTGGAACTGGGAGCGTTGTAGATGTAGTTTCCTTAATATGACAAGCATGCAAAATTACCAGAGTTGATCCTCTTGGAAATTGGTATGTCTGGTTGACCTAAATTTTTAAACTACCAACTCGTGCAACAATTTTAATAATCTAAGAAGTGCATTAGCCCTCAAGCCTGGTAATTAAGGTCTTGAGAGTTCAATTGGTTCAGAATTCAAAAGTCCTCCCCGACCCACCAACCATTCCTAGTCAATCCTAGAATGCGTGGATTTTGGAAGTCAAAACATGATGACTGCATTCTGAGTTAAGTCTTAGGTGTACTTGGAAATGTTCTTGTGCTGCTACCGTATAAATCCACCTATCAAGTTTCCTACTTCCGGAATTGGAGAATTGACTTTTTGCGGAACTTAATCCATGCTCAATGGATGTTTGATGTAGCTTGAAGAACTTCGTGCGGACATTGTGGACTTGAAGGAGATGTACAGAGAGCAAGTAAACATGCTAGTAAATCAGGTATTCTTCTTTGTTCGAAAGAAAAAAGAGTTCGTAATGACTTTAAAAAATGACTAAAAAATACGCAAATATATTACATCTGCTTTTATTATACTTGTCTGCAGATCCAAGTAGTGAGTTCATCTGTTGGTGCCGGCTAAGTCGCTTTCAGCAAGTTGGTACAGTTTTAGTATTGGTAATGTCACAACCACAAATTCTTGTCCACCGATGGTTCTTCATGGGATTTTATTGTCTTTTTTATACATATCTATACATAAAACGAATGTCTTGTCTGGCTGTGCATCCAAGCTTGCAGCAAATTGTTGTACCACATGAACTGGCCAATTGAAGCCGACTCCTGTTTTCTGTCCGTCTCGTTGTAGTCTATTCATTATTTATTTTGACCGAAACTCTTCCTGAAAGTGTTCTATGAAAAGAGGTCAGATAATTATAGTGGCAAAATTTGTGGGATTTTTTCTGCAAGGATGATGCTCTATATTTCTGTGCTAGTTCTAGGAAAAGCTTACCGTTTCATACCATGCGTCCATGCCTGTTTAAGTGTTCAGTCGCTTTTGTTTTCATCCTTTTCTGCTTTATGCGAATGTTTAATGCATAATTTTCTTGACAGTTGTTGATGGAAGTCATGTCTGATAATGAATACCCCCTCCCTCCGTTTCATTTCATTCGAAGCTTCACTTTTTTTTCCAGATGGGTGTACCATTTAAATAAAGCTTCACCTTTTTTAATATGGTATACGGTTATCATTATTATACTATTTATACCACACTTGTCATGTTCACATATTGCAAATTTCACTCACTTATTCCACTTTAGGCCTGGTAAAAATTGCTTATTACCCGTCAACTTGTCGAACTCAACTCAGTAATTACTCAACCCAACCCGATTAATTTTGCGGGTTAAGATGGATAACCCGCTCTAACTCATTTAATTTCGCGAGTTGGGACGCGAGTTGGGACAGATTAAACCTGCTAACCCGCTTCAACCCATTACACTGTGCTGCCACATGCTTTGCTCTAATACGTTCGCCATCAATTTGCCCGACTACCATATTCGAGAATCTCAGAATTTTTTTGAGAGTTTAAGAAAATCAGAATTTTTTGAGAGTTTAAGAAAAGGAAAGATTGTCTTGCTTGCTATGCTCCTCTTACCCCATAAAAATATCAAAATAACCTTTTTTTTTTTTATCATAAAAAAAATGTCACACCTATAAACAGAAAACAAAGTTTAATTTAATTTTATAAATGTACAAATAAATAAATTTTTATACCTTTGTCTCAAAATGAATGATCAACAACTTTTCAAATTTGTTTTTATTAAGAGCATGCACAATGGTGAGCGAATTTTCGCTCACCAAGTGAAAACTAGTGAGCAAAAATTCGTTCAACTGCTGCAATGGTGAGCGAATTTTCACTCAGACCACTGAGCGAAACTGTTTCGCTCAAAGTTTGAGCGAAACCGTGAGCGAAAATGTGTGCGAACCCAAAACGGATTAAAAGTTTATTTTTTAATTTTGATTTACCTCAAACGACATCGTTTATGCAATAAATAAAAAAAGTTCATAATTTTTTTCGCCTATAAATAGAGCCTAATATTGTATAGGTTATTCACACCTCTTCTTCCCTACTTTCTCTATTTAAGCTTAAGTTAAAAAAAAAACTTTTGAGTTTTTGATGATGGATAATTACGTAAACAATTTCGGATATGATTCTAATCAAGCTTGGTTCGAAGAAATGATGCTTTCTTTAATTATCGTAGAGTGGTGTTCTTTGTTACATATTGTGTTTTGTCAAATCAAATGAATGACATTTGTAGTCTAGTTGGTCAATAAATGAATGACATCAAGAAGCTGGTTATTATCATGGAATCTAGTTCTTTTGTCCACACACATATTGTATAGTCTAATTAATTTTTTAAAAAATTGGATACTAGTATACCAATAAATGGAAAAACTATGTGCAAGTTCACATGCGTAGTGTATGGTTTGACACGGTCAGCTTTAAATTCAATTCATCTCCATTATTTGTCAAGAGTTAGGAATCTAATAAATTATAGCTGTTAAAGTTGATTTATCATATCCAACTTTCACCCGTTAAGAATCCAATATTTATAGAAGCTCCATCAGTATTGTAACACACATTCAAGCTCAGCACTTCCAAATATCACTCACCATTAAACATGTCTTGTAGTTATTCTGTTCCAAGCAACAACTCATCATCCAACTCTTCATCTAACTCTTCAGATTAAGATAATATGATAACTAACAATTATAATGAAGTTTGTGCTATGGCTAGTTATGTCAGCCAAAATTTGGTGCCAGAACTTATGCAACCACTACCCACCCCTCATTATCGTATCCGCATTGAACGTCATTGTGAGGAAGGTCATGTAATGCTCTATAGTCAATACTTTGCTTCCAGGCCAATGTACCCCCCAAAAATATTCAGACGTAGATTTCGAATGGACAGACATGTCTTTCTTCGTTTGATTGCAAAAGCGGAACAATATGATGAATATTTTAAACAAAAGCCTGACGCAATGGGGGGGATGGGCTTGTCTACTTTACAAAAGTGCACTGCTGCAATGCGTATGCTAGCGTACAAAATGGTATCAGACGCTGTTGATGAGAACTTAGAGCTCGGTGCATCTTCCGCACGAGTGGCACTTGAAATTTTTTGTGACATAGTCATTAGTCAATTTGGAAATTATTATTTGAGGAGGCCTAATCGATCAAACTTGGAGAGAATACTTCGCATAGGTTCAGAACGTGGATTTTCAGGCATGTTAGGAAGTATTGACTGCATGCACTGGGAATGGAAAAATTGTCCTTCCGCCTGGAAAGGGCAATATCAAGGTCGTAGTGGAAAAGCGTCCCTGGTTTTAGAAGTCGTTGCCTCACATGATCTATGGATTTGGCATTCTTTCTTTGGTATTCCAGGCTCATTGAATGATATCAATGTCTTGCACCGATCTCCAGTGTTTGATGATCTTTTAAATGGTGTGGCACTGCATGTTAGCTTCCAAGTGAATGACAATCAATACAACAAAGGATATTATCTCACTGATGGCATCTATCCACAATGGGCTACATTCATCAATTCAATTCCCTTCCCCACAGAGGACAAACAAAAATTATTTGCAAAAAGACAAGAGGCATGCAGAAAAGACGTAGAGCATGCCTTTGGGGTTCTTTAAGCTCGGTTTGCAATACTTCGTAAACCGCCACTTGCCTGGAGTGAGATAGTTCTTGGTAAGATAATGACATCTTGCATCATATTGCATAATATGATTGTTAAAGATGAACGAGATCGATATAGAAATTATGATGTTGCGAGTGAGTTTTGGGCGGATAAACCCAAAAATAAGGGGAAGGGAAAAAAGTCCACTCGAATTGATCAAGATGATACTTTCACGTACACAATCGAAAATTCACATGTTGAAAATAGTATCACTGAATACATAGCACGCAAACGAGATCTCCAAAACAAAACCGTACACCTGACTCTCAAAGCAGATTTGATTGAGCATATTTATGCAATCAACAACTCTTAATATTATATGTAGCATTTTATCTACTATTGTCATGCTGTATTTTCGTATTTAAGTTAAGTGTTAAGTTATTAATTTTATGTATTGAATGTTTTAAATATTAAATTGATGTTTATTTATCAATGTTTTATATACAAAAAAATGCAATTACAATAAAATATAATTTTAAAAAAAATATTTTGTAATGTGAACGAATAAAAAAAACTTATTTATATCACTAATTTATAAAATAAAATAAATATTTTATTTATAAATTATAAAAATGTTTTGAGTGAAAATTTCGCTCACCACTACAGGATATCAGTTTCTGTAAGTGAAAATTCGCTCAAACACCAGTTTCGCTCATCCTGTGAGCGAAAATTTCGCTCACCATTGTGCATGCTCTAGAGTGCAAATTCAAAAAAAAAAAAAAATGATCATTATTTTGGATTTTGAGAAGCAATGAGGTTTTTTTTTTTTTTTTTTTTTTTTTTTTTTTTTTTTATATATATTTTTGAAATAGAAAAAATTACTACATTAATAACTAACTGTATACCATTTTTTTTTACTTATAAAATTCGTATGACAACAATTTTTTTTTTATTTATTTTTTTTGGAATCGGGAGATTTACTACATTGATGTTCTTTTATCTTTTTTCTTCTTTGACTATAACTCCTTACGTTCCATCTGACTTTGTCGAACGAGACACTTAAAATAAAATGGCAAATTGTCCTAAATTGAGTAGGACGGTGAGAGTATATGATTTTGGATATTGACTTGTTTAGATGAATTCATTGGACTTTTTTTTGTTTTAAAGTTGGCTCAATATAATTTTCTTTGTCCCTTACCCATAAAAAAATACTCCCTCCGTTTCATATGAGTGTGAACTTATTTTTTTTTCGTCCATCTCACACTGTTAATTTCTCAAATTTGCTTTTGATCGAAAGTAAATTTGAAAATTTAATATTTTGTCTTTCATTTTGGGACATATTTAAAATTTAATACTCCCTCCGTCCCCTAAAAGCTTCCCCAGTATGAATAGTAGCAAGTCAACCGAGTTCAACTTTGATCAAATTTTAATATCAATCTATTCATTCTAATAAAATTTTAATAATTGCTATTGATAAATCATTTGGTTATTTTATGGATAACAATTTTTAGATTTTTATTATGATAAGTAAATTGATATTAAAGTTTGGTCAAAGTTGAACTTGGTTAAACTGAGTTCGTATTAACCGGGTAAGGTATTATGGGACGGAGGGAGTATTTTTTTTTTTAAAAAAGTGTTATGAATATGAAAAGTAAATTAGTACAGAGAAACTGAGATAAAAATTTGTAAGTGAATTATTATTTTGATAAATTAATGCATTTTTTTTATATTTAAAATAATATAATTATGTATACATATGTACTGCACATTGTGCTTGCTAGCTATACCACATACACATATGCTATGCTAGGCATCAAATAGGGAAACGGGTTAATTTGTTTCAACTCGCATGATGTAACCTGTATGTTAAATGAGTTGAGACGAATTGAACTCGTATAAACTCGTTATACGCTTTAACCCGTAATTCATTTTAACTCGGCTCAATCCGATTCAACCCAACTCAATTGATAGGCCTATTCCACTTACAACATCTTTCCTATTTACAATACTTTTGAATATAAATATTATTTTTTTAATTTTTGTGTCCATAAAATAAAATATGATAAAGTTTTAAATGGGAAGGAGGGAGTATGTGATTATTTTACTGACCACATGATGCTGGTGTTTTGATGCTTGCTGTACATGCTCTGTTTGTCAGCAGCAAAGAAGGCCAGGCTGAGGCCACTATCTCTTCTCTTCATTCTCTCATTGACCCCTACCTAATTTCTATTTTATTAGTGCGTCTTCTTCAGCTACTCTAAAAGATCTTTTCAATTTTTTTCGTCGTTAACATTTGAAGTAATAATTTTATATTAATTTAATTATTATAATGAAAATTTAAAACTTATTATCGATATATTATTATGAATATTATCAATAATAATTTTTAGATGTTTATTTGGATAATTAAATTAATTTAAAATTATTGATTAAACTACTTTCGCTTTAATGAGAAAAAAATAGGAAGATAATTCGGGATGAGATCAAAGTTTCAGTCTTTTATACTCCCTCCGTTCAGTTACATACTTCACACTTTTTATTTTGGGCGTCCAATTACATACTTCACACTTTGTCTCCTACATTATTTTAATACTCACAACACCATTATAATTTACTATTCCCTCCACTCTTTCTCTCTCCTATTTTACTTTTACACTCACAACATTATATCATTATTTTTTTCCTTAATCCACGCGTGAACAGTAACTGTGAAACATGTACTTGGACGGAGGGAGTATACTATATGCCAATAACGGCTTACTCTGATAAAAAATAAGTAGTGCATCTAAATTTTTTATAATTAGTTTAGTTGAATTTTAATTAAAAATTAGTGAAAATTTAAATTTTTTATAGGAGTATGCATTTATGCTATGTACTTCTAATTTTTCACACGCATACATATAATCCATATTGTAATTTGACTACTCAAACTATTTGCTTCTATAAAAATAATAAAAATCAAGCTATTTCAAAAGTTTATTTTAGTATATTTAAACTAAAATTATTTATTATTTATAAAAATTATAAATTTAATGAAAAATAAGAATATTTATTTTGAGATCGGAAAAGTATATACAGTTGATGATATAATATTCCAAGCAAGCAGTAAGTGGTAGTGGAGGGCATGAAAGAACAAGGAAAGTGATAGAAGTCAAAGTGTACATCATCAACCGGCATAGCATAGGTAGGTGGTCCAATAGACGTCGTGTATTAACTCACTTGCTACATTTCGGGATTTGGGAGGTATATGATTTGTATCAAAATGTTTGTCTCATTTTTTTTATTTTTATTATGAAGGAATTTTGAACAATAATTTTAGATTTATTTAATTATATAAATGAAAATTTAAAACTCATTATTGATACACCATCAATAATACTATCAATTACAAATTTTAGATCTTTATTTATATAATTAAATTAATCTAAAATTATTATAAAATTATTATTCAAAGTTTCTTCGTAATAAATGAAAAAAAAAAGTGAAACAATCATTTTGAAACGAAGGGAATATTTATTTGCTCGCTCCCTCAGTTTTTAAAGCAATGTCATTGAAGCACATATTAAAAATTGTTAAAAAGTGAACTGTGAGTTATGATGGCCAAAATGCGCCTTATAGCCCGTGGTGCCTGTGGCCGTAGTCAGTGGCCCGTGGTCCGGTCAGTCATTTTCACGGTACAGGCTTTTTTTATTAATATTATCGACGGGTCAGGCTTAGCCCACGGGCTTTCAAGCCCGTTTGACCCAGAATCCGTTTGACCGTTTAATTTTTTTTTTTTTGTAAAATGTCCTTAATGTCCCCATATATATCTGTTAATAAATTCGTTGGAGGGGCATTTTCGTCCAAAATGTATATAAAAATAAATAAATGTACATTAAAAAAAATAACTTAATCCCAATAATGTTAATTATATTGTCTAATAGGTATAATTATAAATTTTTATTTACATAAGTAAATAAAAAATTATATTAAAAAATATAATTATAAACTTTTATTTACTTAAGTTAATAAAAGTTTATAATTATACCTCTTAGAAAATATAATTAACATTATTGGGACTAAGTTGTTTTTTTTATAAAATACTTTGTTTAATTCAAAAGAATTTTGTATTTAAAAAAAAATTCAAGCATTTTCAGATTTAAAAAAAAAACTAAAATTTAGGATAGGCTAATATAAATCCTCAAATGTCATCGTAAAATAAAAAAAAAACATCAGCCCCTTTATCCATATAAAAGAAAAAATTCAAGCATTTTCAGATTTAAAAAAAAAAAAACTTTGGAAACGGCCGGGTCAGGCCGAGCTTAAGCCTGTTTCTCCTCACGGACGGGCCGGATAAAACCCGTTTGTCTGTTTGGCCCGTGGGCGGTGAGTCGGGCCGGGCCGGACCATTCGTATGGCCATCATCAATTGTGAGTTAAAAGAACAAATCTGAAAGATAGTACAACAACAACAAATTCTTAGTCACAAAATAATTTAGGATAGGCTAATATAAATCCTCAAATGTCATCGTAAAAGAAAAAAAAAACATCAACCCCTTTATCCATATGAATTTTTGTCCTACATTTCGGCCTATTTAACGCCATATTTTCATCAAATCCAATTAAACTTATAACGTTTTCAATCACCCTAATCCAAATCTAATCCAAATCTGAAAGATAGTAGTATAAAAATATTATTGTATACCGTAAAATAATAATGTTTGTGAAACAAATTTTATCTTTTTTAACGATATGTTTTAGAAAGAGAGAGTATTATAATGTTAACGTAAAAAAGCACTCATATTATTACAAAATATATGTTCTTGTAATCAAATTACACATGTCCTAAGCCAAAGTTAGACCATCTCCAACACTACTCCATTCACCTGCGCCATCGCCAAATTGGCGAAAAAATCAGCTCCAGCAACGACGTCAACTTCATCGCCAAAATAGCGTTGCCTCTTCCATGCGCCAAATCTGGCGCACGTAATTCTTTACGCCATCCATTTTTTTATTGAATGTCGTCTTCTACCCAATATCTGGCCTATCGAGACGCCGACGGTCCACAGAAACGGACTGTTTCAAGGACGAAGGGGCGGCAATAGAAGCCGGCGTTGAGTTTCTAGAAACTAGCGGTGATGGAAATCGAAGGTATAGAAGTGGGCAAGGAAGAATTGGAAGTAGAAGGTGAAGGGGAAGGGGAAGGAGACAAGTACCTTGAATTAGGTCTTTTGATGTTGGTGGTGGCGGCGGCGGCGATGCCATTTTCTTCATCGCAATCTCTCTTTCTCTGTAGGGCTTCAACGAATTGGAATTGGAATTGGAATTGGAATTGGAATTGGAATTGGAATTGGAATTGGAAGTAAAATTAATATTTATTATTTATATTATGAAATTTGTACCATTAATTTTTAAATAAAATTACAAAACTTTGAAAATATGCTAAAATATTGAAAATGAAATAAAAAACAAGAATTAATTGGAGAAATTCACTTGAAATACAAATTTAAAATACAAACACAAATAAAAATACATTCAAAGTGGAAATACAAATTTAAAATATAAACACAAATAAAAATACATTCAAAGTGAAAATACAAATTCGAATAAAAAATACAAATACAAATACAAATAACATGAAATTGAAATCATTTTTAATAATCTGATAGATTGTTACCGGATGGTCCAATATTTTGGTATAAGCTTCCAAACCCATCTATGTTATTTGAAGTTTGAAAGTTTTGTTGATCTGCTCTTTCATTCACTTTCAATGTACGCCCGTGCAACTGGATTCGAAATAGTGTTGATGTCTATCATCATTATTTTACGTTTCTCGCGCAATTCTCTCTACTCAACTTTCTTTTTCATCACTTCCACCATTTCTTCATTTTGACGTGTTAACAAATTGATAGCTGTTGTGGAGTCATCACTTTGCTTTCTCTTAAGTTTAGCTTTTTTAATCCCAATTGATCTTTGGGATGAAGTAGGAGAGGGGCTACTATCGTCACTTAAATTGATAGAAAATGATGGCAGACCAGGAGATGACGATGATATGGGCGTCAGTTGCTTTGTGAATTGAGATGTGACGAATTATCACCATGGTTTGGGGCAAATTTTTCGATATTTTTCATCTACTCCCATACATGATCAAATTTGAACCCTTTTGCAATTTCTGAATCCTGATATAAGAGTGTTTTTGCTTGATTATATCGCATCAATAATGAGACCAAATCATGATTACAAAATAATATTTTTAAAAAAACAATATATATATTAGTGAAACAAAAATTAATAGGTACTCACTATGTCCTTTTCTGAAGCACCACTACGATTTAAATTTTCAATCTGCCGAATACAACCCCTTAATTTTCCCATAGCTTTAATGATAGTAGCATACGACATTGTAGATATCTTCGATTTCGCTCCTGCAGGAGCGCATTTTTTGTCGAGCTGTATTCGGTCACAATTCGAGACCAAAATTGATCTCTCGACTGGTTGGTACCTATGATTGGGTTCTGGGAAATGTCAACATAAACGATGCATAGGTGTATGTCCTCGTCAGGAGCGTAAGAAGCACTTCTTTGTGTTGACATTTAGAAATATGTGCGAGAAATAAGGAGGAAGATAACTAAAGGCAATGATGAAGTGAGTTGTGAGTTTAAAAGGAATGTGATATGATATTCATAGAATATTCGTCAGCATATTCATAGAATATTCGTTAGCATATTCATAGAATATTCTATAGCATATTATATAGCATATTCTATAGCATATTCATAGAATATTCTATAGCATATTCTATAACATATTCTATAGAATATTCGTCAGCATATTCTATAGCATATTCTAGTTATTTTGTAGAAAATATTCTATAAATATCATATCACATTTCTTTTAAACTCACAACTCACCAGTTCTTTCTCTTTAGATATCTTCCTCCTTACTCACCCAAGTCAATATGAATTCCAATATTGGCGGTTCATCACTTTCAGTATTATCTAACTTGTCTTCTTCCTCCTCTTCCGATGATGACGAGCTAGTTTTGAAGCAGATCTCGATTACTCGAGAACTTGCTTCTCAATTACTCGCTAATCATCATGTTTCGACTATCCGTAGGGGCTCAATTCCTGGCGATATAACGATTGATCGATCAAGAGAAATTGGTGATCGTAGAATGTTCAATGATTATTTCGCAGATAAAACCACATGGGGGAGGAGCAGTTTCGACATCGTTTTTGAATGTCTTGTGAGTCATTCTTTCGTATAGCTGATGCTATAAAAACTCATGACAATTACTTTGTTCAAAAAAGAAATGCAACGGGTACACTCGGGTTATCGACTTTTCAGAAGATAACTGCCGCTTTGCGGATCCTATCACTAGGTGTGCCTGTCGATGCAGTTGATGAGTATATTCGAATAGGAGAGTCTACTGCAATAGAGTGTCTTAACCGATTTTGTCAAGGTATTATCGAGGTATTTGGAGGGGAGTATCTACGTTCACCCAACGCTGCTGACATTCCTAGGCTATTGGAAATTGGTAAGAAACGTGGCTTTCCAGGCATGTTAGGCAGCTTAGATTATATGCATTGGCGTTGGAAAAATTCTCGAGGCTGTAGCCGATTACGATCTTTGGATTTAGCATGCATATTTTGGTATGCCCGGCTCTAATAATGATATAAATGTCTTAGAATCATCTAACTTTTTTTGTAATCTTGTTGAAGGTATTGCACCCCGAGCAAACTATATCATTGGCGGAAAGGAGTATAACATGGGCTATTATTTAGTCGATGGTATATATCCGAAATGGGAAACTCTTGTGCAAACTATCCATGATCCACGTGGTCCTAAAAAGAAACATTTCGCTATGAAACAAGAATCATGTAGAAAGGACGTCGAACGTGTATTCGGAGTTCTGCAATCACGATTTGCAATATTGGCAGGACCGGTTCGCTATTGGAATAAAAGTGACTTACATGCTATAATGACTGCATATATTATAATGCACAATATGATAATTGACGATAAACGTGATGTGACCGTAGAAATTCAAGATGCAATGGATGCACCTGCCCCCGATGTAGAAATGATGAATGAAAATACTCGATTTCGACGTTTTCTCGAGCGACACAAACAAATCAAGGATCAAAAAGCTTACTTTGAACTTAGAGATGCCTTGATTGAACATTTATGTGATGAATATGTGAATTCAGAGAATTAAATGTTCATCTAATATTGTCATGTAACTTAATTTTCTGTTGAAATTGAATTTTGAAGCATTTTATTTTAATTATCTATTTTAATGTTTCTTCTAATAAATTTTTATTTTAAATTTATTTATTTATAGTTATTAATTGTCTTATTTAAGTTTTATAGCATACTATTTAATATAATGTAATTTGAATAATATTAAATATGATTAATGAAAAACATTTTAATTGAATGAAATAATAAGCATATACTGTAAAGATTTTTATTTGATACAAAATTTGAACCAAACTGTTGGAAATGGTATAAGATATTTGATGCTGAAATTGCACAATTTTGATATTTTATAGCAAAATTTTGGAGATGGCCTTAACAACGTCCTTTTTTCCGGTAGTCACTGAAATATTTTAGAAAAGAATACCATTTTTTATTTCTCAAAATACACGTTTTACGGTTTTAGTGAGTATCTTTTTTTGGGAGGTTAGGCTAATTAAATTTGTTAGCCAGGGTTTTAAATTTTACTTGTTTTCTAGGAATGTCAATATGCAAAATCAATGGCATTTTTTTTTAAAAGCAAACAACACACAATTGAATTAATAAAATATAATAAGTTGACGCTCCACAACGATCGGAGACTTATCCAAAATATAATGATTGCAATTAAGATTTACACATAAATAGTTTAACACATCTCGAATATAGTAATGGTCAAATCCGAACCAAATCCCCAATTAATGTCCTTGAAAACTATAATTTGTGATACTCAAATGCTTTTCCAAATAAAATTTGGATACGGCTCAATATATGCATTTAGTAAACTCTTGAACGGTAAGAATTTAGCTTTAAAAACAGGATAAAGTGATGCATTTGAGTAAGCATTAAATGCGTAACCAAACATATTAAGCACGGAACCAAGAAAAAATATTAACATTATTCTAAGGCTCTTACATCGCATAGAATGCAAAGGCAATGAAATTGATGAGCCCGGACCTGCTGGACAGGGCTCACGCTCGGTCTGGTCCAAGGAACCAGTGACGTGACATTCTCTAGACCGCCAGAGTCAAGACCGCGGACAGATAGACCCCTGAGGTCAAGACCGCGCTCCTCTCCGCTTTTATCCTACTCCAGACCGGAGGGATCCGGACCGCTGGATTGGTGCCCGCAGGAGGTATGACCACTCCATCCCTGTCCGCGTCAAATACCTTTGACCGCGTCCAAGATGTTGACCGCGGACTCATACCTGTCTCCCGGTTATCTCACCTGCCTCCCGGTTAATGGCAAACCTTACTGAGCAAGTTAGCTTACTGGCTCTGACATGCAAGTGGATGGCTCACTCTCATTGCATTCAATGCGGCTCAGTCAGGCGCCTACAATGGTATTAAATGCGCCGCGCCGGATACACGACTCCTATCCACATCAGCGACATCCCTTCTGACAGAGGGTCCTCCCTCCTGACAGACCCAATTAGATGCGGACACGTGTATGCGGTCAAATACCAAAGTGTCCCTTAGGGCTGACCTCATGGCTTACGTTAGCGGGCAGCTCCTCATTACCTATAAATAGAAGACCTTTGTCCCTTTGGACAGGGTAAGTTCCAAATATATTGAGTAAGCCATATTATTCTCAAACCCTAAACACTCACACACATCCAAGGTATTCCACGCCTTATATTACTCAGTATTCTTACTCTCACACCTGAGGGCCTGAGTTGGATTAACGTCCAACTTTGACCATAACGGTGCTTCATTTGTGTTGTGTTATAGGTACATCAAACCCCCAAAAATATCCTGCCAGATATCCTTGAACCGCTCTTGACCCTTAAAAGCTTGGCGTCATCAGTGGTTCCATTGCCGGGAATCCGTCATTAGTTTTCTCGTTAAAATTCATTGTTTTCAGACACCTCTTGTGTTCTAAACAGCTGACTGTCAAAAGGCTCTTCTTTTCAGTCATTTTCTTTTGACAAGCATGTCTAAAATCTTGGAAAACGCACGTCATTTCACCCTTGAGATGAATGACCATGCGTCCCCCTCTAATATCCATAAAGACAAACCCACTACCTCCGTTTTTAATAGGATGGGGGCCCGTTCTCAGCCACAAAAAAGCCTCTCCCCTGTTCAAAGGGTTTTACATAGGCTAACGGATGAGGCCAGAGCTCAAAAAGCCCAAGCTCTCCTAAACAATAGCCCAAAAACTCCCCAAGCTCCTATAAAGGCCACCACCTTAAACACTCCCCTCTCCCCGAACCAGATCCTGAAGAGGCAAGAGATCCTGGCCGCCAAATTCAAACTGGTCGCTGAGGCCATGGCCATCAACAACGCTCAAATGGAGATGTTTGAGATAGGGACCAACGGCGGGCTACAGTTCCCCCAAGGGTCACAAAGGTTCTCCCAACGAGCTCCCGCTAACTCGCTTGCTAGTCAAGCTAGGGGGGCAAAATGGGTTGAACCAACCCTTGACCGCGGACAGATGGCTAGACTCAGTGTGGTACATGTGGATGATAGTGAGGAGGCTGGGGAAGAGGCACAATCGAATCGCCGTGCGAAGTCAAAAGCCAGACCCTTGGCTCCGGTCAAGGAGAAGGCTGTGACTCCACGTGCCAAAAAACAGAAGGTTGATAATCAGAGCCCGAAATTTGTCAAATTTATGCACGAGATGTGGGAGACCCACCAAAAGGCAGCCCAGAGGTGTGGCCGTACAATGGATGCCTTCAGCGATAAGATCGCCCGGGCACCTATTCAGAGGGGCAAGCCCCCCCAGATGGATACAAATGATGGCTCAAAGAATGCCAAGAGCCATATGGGACGATTCGAGGGACGGATGACCCTATTCTCGTCGGACGAATCGGTGATGTGTAAGGCCTTAGCTGCAACTTTCACGGGCAAGGCCCTATCTTGGATGCTGGCTCTCAAACCCCGATCCATCCAATCTTTCAGTCAGTTTAGAAACCTCTTTCTAAATGCCTTTGCTGGGGCCGATGAGCCCGCTCGACCAAAGACAGATCTTGTCCGCGTCAAGCAGGCCGCAAACGAGACCACAAAAAACTACATCTCTTGGTTCCGGAAAGTGAGCGAGGAGATAGTGGATTTGGAGGAAGGAGACATCCGACTCTGCTTTGAGGGCGGTCTCGCCTCCTCATTACTAAAAATGAATTTTACCTCCAATCGGCCTAAAAGCGTGGATGAGATGTATGAGAGGGCCTCTGCTATTGCTTCGGCCGAGGAACCCAATGTGGCCCCTGCCCGCGCGCCCGCCAAAGAACGAATCAGCCAAGTCCAGGACACCACCCCAGAGCCTGCCCGCGTTAATAATCAGGGCAAAAACAGAGGCCGTGGGTTGGACAAGCTATGAAAGGTGGTGGATGAAACAGTTTATACCCCCCTCACCGAGCCGCGGGCAGTAATTATGAGAGCCTCAGAATTTCCCCCTCCTCCCCCAATGATTCGGAAGCCAAATGAGAGGAGTAGGGCCAAGTTCTGCGAATATCACAATGACCACGGTCATGGCACTGAAGACTGCTTCCAGTTGAAGCGAATTATTCAGCAAAAGACCAATGACGGGGAGCTAACAAAATGGGTCAAGGGCCACAACAATGCCCCCAATAACAATAATCAACAGCGAGCACGAGGCACGCGTGGCCCCGAAAGGAACGAGAGAGATAATTACGATGACGTTTTGGGGGACTATGAGATTAACTTCATTGGCGAAGAGCCTCCATCCAACAAATAGCTCTCCCTTCAGATTCGAACATTGGAGAAAGTTTTTCTAATTCCCCCAATGGCTCCCGAGGAAGAGCAGGAAATAGGGTTCAAAAAGAGTGAACTTGCCTCCTCCCTATTTCACTCTACTCAGCCCCTAACTCTTCGAATGAAAATTAACCGAGCCAACATACACCGAGTTTTAATCGATACGGGCTCGGCCAGGGATATACTCTACTACCATACTTTGGTAGGTATGAGGATGACCGAGGCTAACCTAACTCCGTATCCGGGCATGCTAGAGGGGTTCACCAATCACGCAGTTGGGGTAAAGGGGACGATTGTGTTTGAAGTAACTATTGGGGAAAACCCCATGCAGAAGACGGCCAAAATTACTTTCATGGTGGTCGATCTTCCTTCCCAATACAATGCCATTCTCGGCGTAACTGCTCAGGCCGAATTGGGAATAGTTGCTTCCGTTCCCCACCAAAGGGTGAAATTTAACACCCCGAGAGGGGTTGCCACCATCAAAAACCAGCTCGGGAGATTCCTCCGAGCAATAGAGGAGAAGAGAAAAGCTAGTAAAGGCCAGACATCCTGCCCGCAGAAAGATGGCGAAGACAAAGCGAGAAAAGGGAAAGCCCTTGAAATTGTTCTGACTCCCATTTCTATTGGCATGCTTTCTTTCCATACCACTAAGGTGGAGCTCAAGATGAGCAAAAAATCAATACAGTTGGCCCCTATTGAGGGAGGTTACATTGATAGGGGAATTGAGGGAAAGATTGACCGCGAGGTCATATACTCCATGGCAGCGCTGACCGGAGCCCAGGCCAACCCCCCAACTATTGTCATTGACTCCTTGCATAATTGTGAAATCAGCGACCTTCGACCTAACGACGAGCTCGAGGAGGTGGTAATCAACTTCCACTTCCCCGAGCAAACTATTAAGGTCGGGCTAAAAATTCACCCCGAGGAGAGAAGGATCCTCATTGAGTTTCTTCGAGAAAATTGTGTTGTGTTCGCCTGGAGGGTGAAGGATATGCAGGGAATCAGCGAGGACGTGATCCTCCATAAAATCAATGATGACCCATCCTTCAAGAACATTCATAAAAAATCAAGGTACTTCTTCCCGAAGAAGGAAATTGCAATCAAGGAAGAGGTTGAGAAGTTGCTTAAAGCGGGGATAATAGAGGAGATCTCCTATCCCAAATGGATAGCAAATATTGTCATGGTCAAAAAGGCCAATAACAAGTGGAGGATGTGCGTTGATTTCACCGATCTCAACAAAGCATGCCCTAAGGATTGCTTCCCTCTTCCTCGCATAGACAGATTGGTGGATTCCATAGCTGGTCACAGAGTATTGAGCTTCATTGACGCATACTCCGGCTACCATCAGATCCAGATGGCTCCTAAAGATATCCGCTCCGTAGCTTTCATCGCTGCGGGCAAGACTTACTGTTACACTATGATGCCCTTCAGGTTAAAAAATGCAGGAGCCACCTATCAGCGAATGGTCAATATTGTCTTCAAAAACTAACTAGGCAAAAACCTTGAGGCCTACATCGATGACATGGTTATAAAGACAAAAGAAAACTCCCACGAGCTCGACGTGGAGGAAACTTTCCCAAACTTGCGCCGCAATAACATGAAGCTAAACCCCCTAAAATGTGCCTTTGGGGTGAAGGCGGGCAAGTTCCTTGGATTCATGGTCAACCAGCGGGGAATAGAGGCTAATCCTGAGAAAATTCAAGCGCTGTTGGACATGAAGCCTCCTGCTTGCGTGAAGGATGTGCAGAAACTCAATGGCCTCATCACCGCACTTGGCCGCTTCATCTTGCGGTCAGCAGAGAGATGCCTCCCCTTCTTCAAAACTCTGAAAGGGGGGAAGAGAGCTGACGAATTTACATGGAGTCGTGGCTGCCATCAAGCTTTTGAAGAAGTCAAGAAATACCTCAGGCAGCCCCCTCTACTCAGCAGCCCGGTGCCCGGGGAAGAGCTTTTTCTGTTTTTAGCAAGCATCGATCCGGGCAAGAGCTGCTGTTCTTGTAAGGGAGGATAATAACTCCCAAAAACCAGTTTATTATGTATCTAAGGCTTTATCCACCGTAGAAGGGCGTTATTTAAATATAGAGAAGTTAGCTTACGCCTTGCTTGTATATGCTCGAAAATTAAGAGCCTACTTTTCTGCACATCCTATAACTGTACTCACTGAGGCCCCGCTTAGAAAGGTTTTGCATAAACCAGAGTCCTCGGGGAGAATGCTTGCTTGGTCTATCGAACTCACTGAGTTCCAGATCACCTACTCCCGAGAAGGACGTTCAAAGCGCAGGCCTTAGCTGATTTTGTAGCGGAATCGTCATTTAAACTAGCAGACAGCGACCTGGGTAAAAGAAAGCGGGCAGAGTCAGAGGAGGCCCAAGATAGCTCAGACACTGAAATTATACAACCAAGGGAGCGTCCAGAAGAAGTATTGACTTTATTCGTGGACGGCTCTGCAAGTAAGCTAATTAGTGGAGCGGGCATACTCTTGATCGCCCCCTGCGGGGAGAAATTCAAAAGAGCCTTGAGATTCAAGTTCGAGGCTTCGAACAACCAAGCTGAGTATGAGGCAATTATAGCGGGCATGAAATTGGCAAGAGACTTGGGAGTTCAGAACATTGAGATCAATAGTGACTCTCAGCTCATAGTAAATTAAATTAGGGGGGAGTATGATACTATCAACCCAGTACTGCGGTCTGGCAAAAACCCTCATCAAAAATTTCACCTACTATGAGCTGAACCAAGTCATGAGAGAGGATAACACGGAGGCTGACCTCCTCTCCAGAATAACTGATCAAGAAATCATAGACTTAGAGACGGATTGCCAGATAGAATTCACGGAGAGACCTGCCATAGATCGGATTCAGATAAGCAATATTGAGGATCAAGTAAGGGACTGGGTAGATGAGATCAAGGATTACATTGAGAGGCAGAGGATCCAGCAAGGGCTAGAGCCATTAGAGCGGTGTCCGCGAAATACCTCGTCCTGGAGGGAGTACTTTTTCGGCGATCATTCACCAAGCCTTTGCTAAGGTGTGTTAAAACTCACTTGGTCACCAACTTACTCTATGAGGTTCATGAAGGAGTTTGTGGCGGACACCTCGGTGCTCGCACTCTCTCAGACAAGATCAAATTCCAGGGATTCTTTTGGCCTACAATGAGAAGAGATGCGCAAGAATACGTAAGGAAGTGTGATAAATGCCAGAGATTCGCGGACATCCCTAGACTACCATCAACAGAGCAAACTTTGGTTGTACCATCGTGGCCGTTTGATACGTGGGGGATTGATCTCATTGGACCATTCCCAACTGCTCGAGGAAGCATTAAGTATGCCGTTGTGGCCGTGGATTATTTTACCAAGTGGACAGAAGCCAAGGGCTTAGCCAATATCTCCGAGGAGAATACTATCAATTTCGTCCACGATCACATCTATTGCCGATTTTGGGTTCCACGGGCAATAATTTCGGACAATGGCACTCAGTTCTCCGCAAAATTCACTGCTGAATGTATAAGAATGAAGGTGCAGCATCGTCAGTCTATAGTTGCTTATCCCCAGGGAAATGGCCAAGCTGAGGCCGCGAACAAGCTAGTCCTGACCGCCCTAAAGAAAAACTTGGAGGGGCGAGGAGGACGATGGTTGGACGAGCTCCAGACTGCATTATGGGTTGTCCGCACAACAATCAGAAACTCAACAGGAGAGACTCATTTCTCGCTCATGTATGGGTCAGAGGCCATGGCTCCAGTCGAGGTTGTCCTACCCTCGTACAGAGTCACATACTTTGATGAGTCTCAAAACGAGGCAAACAGAAGGTGTGACCTGGACGATCTCGAAGGAAAGAGAATGCGAGCAAATGAAAAAATGGTTAACTACAAGCAAAAGGCGAAGAGGCACCATGATAAAAGAGTAAATAAGAGAAGTTTTTCAGTTGGAGATTGGGTACTCAGAAGTGTGGAGGTCCAAGGGACTCAACCTGGTTTCAATAAACTCTCCCCGAAATGGGAAGGTCCATATGAGGTTACCAAAATAATGAAGGAGGGTACCTACATATTGCGGACAAAGGAAGGAAAAGAGCTCAAGCACGCTTGGAATAACAATCACCTTAGAAAGTACTTCTTTTAAAATCTTTGTAATTTTTTGAGGGAATATAGGGTGCTACATGTGTGAGTATGAAGTTATCACTAAATTTTTGTGCAAAAGCTGTTATAACGCTATTCCCACCTGAAATTACCCGAGATTTTTACGCGGACGCGGAAATGCGGTTGTCTTTCGTGGAGGGTTGGTGTCTGAGACCTCGCTTTTCGGGAAGGAGAGGAGTCTCCACGCGGTTTTTGTGAGCCCAAACGTTGAGAAACGGCTATTGTTTGAAAAAGGTGTCGTTTTTATTGGTAGCAAAAACTTAGGAAAAGGCTTTTTGAAAATGGGGAGTCATTTTTATTGGCAGCAAAAATGAGTAAAAAGCTTTTTAGTACTAGAGATTGTTAGGTTCGGAGGTCACGTTACGTTTCGGAAAGAGTATATTGAGATCACCCGAAACGCCTCGTATGACGAGTCTTTCTACCTTTCTCGAAATCGTGTGCGTGTGTGTGTGTGTTTGCATTTTGAAATGGGGGCTTGAATGACAAGCTTAATCTTGGTTTGAATGTCAAACGTTGATTAGGTGATTCCTTTTTGAAAAGGCGAGCGTTTGAATGACAAACGTCGGTTTTTAAGTTTTTTAGGAAAAGTGACGCGAAAGCTGATTTTAACTGGTTATCATAAGTGTCAAATGTTGACTTTTAAGAAAGGAGCGTTTGAATGTCAAACGTCGGATTTTAAGTTTGAAGATGAGCGTTTGAATGCCAAACGTCATTTCGCGCTTTTTGAAAGAGAGTTCGAATGTCGAACTCCGGTTTTGAATCGGGCATGTCATTGTTAACGATTTTACGGGAAAAACGTATTAAATGATTTTGAATGTCAAAATTCGGCTTTTAAGTTTGAAGATGAGCGTTTGAATGCCAAACGTCATTTCGCGCTTTTTGAAAGAGAGTTCGAATGTCGAACTCCGGTTTTGAACAGGGCATGTCATTGTTAACGATTTTACGGGAAAAACGTATTAAATGATATGCGATCAACGAATCGGGTTGCGACTCGGACTTTGAAAAGTAAATACTATCACGATCCAAACGGGTCGGACTTTGTAAATGACAGTATTTGAATGACGATCGACGGATCAAACGATCCGGAATTGTAAATGACATAAAAGTAAACGGAACGGGGTCGGAACGCCGTTTTAACCCGAGATTACTTCTCCTACGGGAAGAGAAGAGGATCTAGGGGCTAAAACGTATCGAACCCCATTAGATGGAGGCGTCTACATTTCAACAACGTCGTCCGAAACGGTTGTAGCGATTGACGTATAAACCGAGATGAAACGAGAGTTTTAGAGAGAGAGGGAGCTACCTATGGCTAGGGTCGGCTCCTTTGGCTCGGTGGGCATATACAGGATACGAAAGTATGTTTGAAACAATGTTTTGGAGTGGCGGGGGTTGTATTTGATCGAAATACAGAGATTTCACACAAAACGAGGTAAAACCGGGGCTCAGGAAGGGAGGAACCAGTTTAGGCCGTGGGGTATTTGGTGAAAGGGAGTGTTTTTTGTTGTTACAAATGGCTTTGACAACCTCTGTATATATAGGTGTAATTTCTGTGATCGCCCGAACGGACCGAGGGTGAAATCCCGGGTTTTCAGTGAAACTTTGGAAATTGGAGGACTTGGCCGACAATTCCAAATTTCTCGCAAATGAGTCCCACGGACCGAGGCCGTATACCAGGGTATTTTTGTCTTTTTACTCGAATTTGATTGAAAGGTGATGGGGAGCCGTGGCATGTGAGCCACGTGTCCCCGTGACTCACAGCCATGGATTTTCGTGCCGTTATTTCCGGTTTTGTCCGTTTTTAAAATAACAATCAGGAAAATGTTCAAACGCCCGGAAAGTGCCAAAAGTGCCAGTGGAAAGCCGTACTTTTACTTGCAATGACATGTGTTAAGTATGCTTTGACGTCGGGATGCACGGGGCAGTCCCAGGACGTCTCGTTGGCTTGGCAACGGGGAGCTTAACGGGTTCCGGTTAACCTGGAGCGGGCCAGTTAACGGATTTTGGTTAACTTTCTAACGGATTTTGACGATCCAGATTTGGGTACTTACAGTTAGCCCCTCAGCGACGTCACTTCCGAAGGAGGTGGGGTCGTTGAAAAAAGATAAGGATCCAAATCAGGATGCCTTACTTCGAAAGAGACCTGGGCGCGGTCAGCTGGATGGACCCTTAGCGATAGGATTCCTACGTATCCCGAGCGGGAATCAAGCCGAACGTAGTTCGTAGGTGCAAGGAGCCGCGCGTGGGGACCTTGACCTGGGAGAGACTGTTGGGAGGCGTCTAAACCTGAAAGAGACCATCGCCAGGTACCTGGACCTGAATGGAGACTATTGTCAGGCGTCTGAACCTGGGATTTCTGAAACCTTCGAGGGCGTGTGGCGCCTCAGACCAGAATGGTGGAACATACGAGGGCGTGTGGTGCCTCAAATCGGAGTTGCTGAAACATACGAGGGCGTGTGGCGCCTCAGACCGGAGTTACGAGGATGTGATGGTCCTGAGATGAAGGCGTTCGTGCCTTGAGATTGATAAGGCATTCGTGCCTTGGGTGCTGGACTTACGATGATGGCCAGGTTTATCCGCCGGGGATAGGGTGGCAATGATGGGAATGGTTGTGTTAAACTGGCGTTATTAATAACACGGAAGGATTGACGTTCTAACGACGGGGTTAGGAACGGGATGTGGTCTCGGGAGAGACTGACACATTGCTGGGGAAAAGCATCCAGAGTTCTGACGGGGTCAGTTGGGAACTGGGGGGATTGATTGACGTTTCTTTTTTAGACGGGTGGTCTTAGGATCCTGCTGGGGAGGAATGTTCGGGCTCACGGTGATGGCCGAAGAGGGATTGTTGTGCGGGCTTACCTTGATGGCCGCTGTAGTGGGACGATCGGGCTTACGACTGGCGGCCGGGGAAGTGAACGTTGGTGAAAACTGATAGAAATTTTGACGTCGTGAGACGGAATTGTGACTTGAATGTCCGGAGACAGGATGGAGCGTTTGAATGTCAAACATCGATTTGGGGATGGAATGAGCGTTTGAATGTCAAACGTCAACCTGAGATGTCAATGAGCGTTTGAATGTCAAACGTCAACATGAGATGGAAGTGAGCGTTTGAATGTCAAACGTCAACTTGGGATTGAGAATTTAACGTCTGGAGACGAACGTTAGTGAGAACTAACTGGGAATTTAACGTCTGGAGACGAGCGTTAGTGAAAACTAACTGGGAATTTAACGTCTGGAGATGAGCGTTAGTGAAAACTAACTAGGAATTTAACGTCTGGAGACGAACGTTAGTGAAAACTAACTGGGAATTTAACGTCTGGAGACGAGCGTTAGTGAAAACTAACTGGAAATTTAACGTCTGGAGACGAGCGTTAGTGAAAACTAACTGGGAATTTAACGTCTGGAGACGAACGTTAGTGAAAACTAACTGGGAATTTAACGTCTGGAGACGGGCGTTAGTGAAAACTAACTGAGAATTTAACGTCTGGAGATGGGCGTTAGTGAAAACTAACTGGGAATTTAACGTCTGGAGACGGGCGTTAGAGAAAACTAACTGGGAATTTAACATCTGGAGACGAGCGTTAGTGAAAACTAACTGGGAATTTAACGTCTGGAGACGGGCGTTAGTGAAAACTAACTGGGAATTTAACGTCTGGAGACGAACGTTAGTGAAAACTAACTGGAATTTAACGTCTGGAGAAGAGCGTTAGTGAAAACTAACTGAGAATTTAACGTCTGGAGACGGGCGTTAGTGAAAACTAACTGGGAATTTAAAATCTGGAGACGGGTGTTAGTGAAAACTAACTGGGAATTTAAAGTCTGGAGACAAGCGTTAGTGAAAACTAACTAGGAATTTAACGTCTGGAGATGAGCGTTAGTGAAAACTAACTGGGAATGGATCCTCGGGGGATGGGGTGTTAGAAATGTCTAACTTGGGGGAAATTTTACTCTTTTGGGGGCCAAAAGGGGTAAAATTGGAACTGCGAAAAGTTGAGGGGCTAAATTGGCAAGAAATCTTTCACGCAGAAGAGTCCCGGCCGAACTCCGAAGTTGACCAAGTTCATTCCAGCGTCGAGGCAGAGGCAAACTTGGCCATTTTCTTTCATTTATTCCGGCGAGAGGGAGAAAAAGGAGGAGAGAAAAACCAATCCAAATTGTGAGGTTTGCTCAAATTTGTGAGGGAAAATCGACATGGAAGGTGATTTGGAACCAATGGCTCGTCATGGAAGGACTGATGACGAAAGAACGCGGTTGGTTCGGACCATTCGAACCATTACTCTTCCATTGAATCCGGCGGAGTTCTACCCGGCTAGGGAGAATCACAAATCCAAAGGAGGGATCGAGAGACAGGTAAACTTCCTTCAAATTCCATTAATTTTAAGAATGTGCATTCTTTAAATGTTAGAAATTTGACTAGAAATGAGTTAGGGATTTTGGTGCCCGGATTGGGGCTTTTGACTTTGCTATGCGCCTTTGTCAAAATTGACTAGAGTGTAGTTCAATTGACACTATGGGTAGATGACATAAAAATTTTGGTTGCAAAATTCCATGCCTAGATGTGTTTTCCGAATTTAAAGTATGTTTAAATTGGGACGGAGTAAATTTTTGAAATGTTCGAAAATATTCGAAAGTTCCGAATTCGACGGAGTTTTCGAAGGTCTTTGAAAGTTCTGAATTCGACGAAGTTTTCGAAATGCTTTGAAAGTTCCGGATTCGACGGAGTTTTCGAAATGTTTTTGAAAGTTTCGGATTCGACGGAGTTTTCGAGATGTTTTGAAAGTTTCGGATTCGACGGAGTTTTCGAAGTGTTTTGAAAGCTTTGGACCGTTAATACTCGACCCAGAATGGAAATATTTTAGGAAGAAATGGGAACTACATCTGCTTTGCATCCTTTAGATATGCGTTCGTGCACTCTGTTGATGTCGCTTTTGTGCTTTAACGTATTCTTGCCTTGTTCACCTACAGGGGCGAGGGACAGTTGACGTTCATAACCTGAAGAGTCGGGGAGCCTTTGAGGCAGTTCGAGCGTTGTGGGAGATACTCCCGGACGAGCCTCGAGATGGGGAGAGGAGTCCACGGCAGCTTGTGGTTGACTCCGGCTTGGCTGGATTCATCAGCGAGGTAGCCGCGGTGGCTGTGACGCAGAGGGCGAGGTCCATGTACATAGCTCTGAGCGAGTACTGGTGGGACACGACCCACACTTTTCATTTCAGGTGGGGGGAGGCGACTGTGACTCCCACTGATTTTGCGGCTATCACTGGGTTGCCGACCTGGGGCAACGCGCTGGTGTGGGTGGACGGTTATACTCCAGGGCAGTTGTCGGAGCTGCTGGGTTTCGATATCACCGATGCCAGGGTCTTAGGTATTCGGTACAGGCCGATGGAGAATCATCTGAGGGAAGGCATTGATGCATATGGGGAGGGGTCCCCTAGGATGACCGCTGAGCGTCTGGCTCGAGGGTTCATTTGGTTCGCGTTGTCAGCGACTCTGTTCCCGACTTCTGACACATCCTGTCACTTCCCTTTGCTCGGGTCGCTGACAGACTTGGATGCCGTGAGGGGGTATGCCTGGGGGGAGGCTGGACTGGCCGAGCTCTACCACGCCTTGGACAGGTTCTCGTGGGGAGAGGAGAGCACCTTGTGTTGCTTCTCATTTGCTTTGGATGTAAGTTCACGTCTTTTTCTCTTCCTTGTCTCATTTATGTACTCATATGTATCTTCTCTGTAGCTAACATAACTTTCCATTTGCTTGACAGGTCTGGTGCTATGAGGTGTTCAGCCCGCAGCGGTGGGAGATTAAGGAGGCATACCGGTCCTTGTTCCCTGCCATGCTGTCTTGGCAGAAGAAGGCGAAGAAGGCGGTGTCTTCGAGAGAGGGCACTCGACTGTCGTACGAGGAGGTGTCCCATGCCCTGAGCCGATAGTTCTCCGAGCGGATCTAGCTGACTTGGTGGAGCTGGATTCACGTCGGTGTGGTCCAGGTTGCTAGTGAGGTTACGCGGCGGCGGAAGCTGCTGGTGGGACTTCGCTGCGATGCGATGTATCTGGGGGAGAGGGTGACCTGCAGCATGGCCCGGGGTCACTTCCGATGGTGCCGGTAGATCCGCCTCTGCACATGCAACATCTTTTGTCGATGCCGATGGAGGAGTTAGAGCGGTATAGACAGGGCGTGTTCTATACCGAGTATGTCATAGCGGGCGCCGACTATGACACCTTCTTGAGGATGAGGCTGAGGAGCCCACAGGTGCAGCACAGGGAGGGCAAGGGCCCTGGATATCCCCGTGACTTCCCGCTCCCATGCGCTAGGTTGGTGTACGAGGGGCTGGACGGTTCGCATAGGCGGCTGGTCATCCCGATCCCGGAGGAGCCGATACCTCAGTACAGAGCGGACCCCAATGCTTCGGTGAGTGCCTTTGATTTTCTGCATTTGATAGTAGCATTCTGCAAATGTTACATCTGTACTTTCTGTTTGTCTTTTGACGACTTTCCTGGTTTGCAGGTGTCTGGCCGCACGTACAACCAGGCTATGAGACAGTTGGACGGGTGGGCCAACTACACTAGGAGGCTCGTGGAGTTCCTGAGGTGTAGTTCCCAGAGGAGCGTGGCTGTTCGTGAGCCGAGGCCGTCTAGGACGAGAGGTTCGTTTGCTCCCACTGCTGGTGGAGCAGAGTTTGCGCAGGGATTTGGCCAGTTCGCGGGCGGAACGGCGGGGTTCGGAGCTCATCCTCCTTCGCACGCGGGGCACGAGCGGGGAGAGACCTCGAGTTCGCAGGCACAGAGGAGGCCTCTCGCGTATTCCCGCCTGGAGGAATTCGGAGATTTCTTGTTCTCGACGGATCCGGCTGTTGCGGAGCAGTGCATCGAGTGCTCGGATAACGAGCAGGACTCTGAGTAGTCCTCTTTTATCGCTTTTAAACAAAATGTATGTATTGTCCGAAACAATTTAACTTGTATTTGAAAAAAGGCGCCCTTGAGGCGGAACCTGTATTTTGCATATCTACTTAGTGATTACCTTCTTTTTATTTTGGCAAATAAGCAAGTAGGTTGATCAAAAATAAATAAAATGAAACATGCATAAAAAATTGAACGGGTCAAAAATTATGCCTATATGCACTGATATTTAATTAATTGCACTGTTGCACGAGCCCTGGCTAAGTGGTGTCGGCATGGTTGATTGAAACCACGGAAGCACGCAGATTCACAAAAGCATGAACAGGGCTTGGTTTGGAATTGTTTCCAATTTAAGAAAATTGGCCGCAGTTGTTAACCAAGTCAATCTGCAGAAAGAGTCCCACGGACCGAGGATGAATTTTCGAGTCTTTAAATTGCAGTTTCAGCTTTCCAATTTGTTAAGAACTGCGCATTTACCTTTGATCCATTAGCTGAATTCTCTCAAATCCCTAAGGTTTCCTTCACTTTTTCCATGGCTCCCTTTCCTAAGCTATCGTCTCGGATGCAAGAGCGATACTTGGAAAATTTCCAGTCGTGGGTACGGAACCACACGAGGCAAAACAAGGGGTTTTTCGACGGTTGTTACGGGATGAAATCTGTTTGGGCTTTGAAGGAGCTCATGCCAGATTGGGATCTTCTGAGAGCCGCGGCTCATTTCTGGGATGTACGGAGGAATGTGTACAACTTCTCGTACAACGAAATCACTCCTACGTTCGAAGATTTCCGGGCCATTCTCCGGGAGGACCCGAGACGGAGCAGCTAGTTCTTCCCTATGCGGGTGGCATGGCCACCGATGAGAAGTTAGTGTTTCGCTTGGTATCTCTACCAAGAAGCATACGGGATGCTGATATTGAACACAGACTATGTCAACATTTCGGGGCTGCCCGATAGATTTGCTGGTGGTGAGGGGAGCGTCTTCGCGTGGGACGCGTTTGCTCTGTGCGCGATTGCTACTTTGTTCACGTTCACGTCCTTGGGTGTGTGCCATCACAAACAGACTGACCCGGTGAGGCGATTCGGAGCGGAGGAGACATCGTGCCTTTGGTCTTGGGCGAGACATTCCTGGGCATAGGTCGGATGGCGATCGACAGCCGATACATGTGGGGAGGGAGTCCCGCTATGCTTACCATGTGGTTGAGGGAGAGGTTGCAGATGATGTCCGAGGTTCCAAAGTCTTGTGACGCTTGGTCCTTTTCTCGACGTCCTTTGGTGATAGGGGGCGATCAGCCGAATCGGGAGCCTGGATGGCCAGACTCCGTACGCATCACTTGCGATGGTGGGTTCCTCACTGGAAGTTACAGACTTTTCAGACCGTTCAGGGGGGTCTTTTGGTTGTCAGAGTGCCGGGGCTATCCCAGACGTCCTTCTACATTCCATCTTTAGTGCTGCGACAGTACGGGCTGGAGCAGGTGCCACTGACGGGTTTAGTTCACGCTGCTACCTTAGAGGTGGGATCTCTGCTGATGGAAGATCCTTCGACGCTATTGCTACTCACACGATTGTGGCAATACGCGTCCTTTCCTGCCAGGGTTCTCTTTCACCGGAGAGGGGGCACTGTTCGTCACGCAAAGATTTGAACCGGTATGAAGAGTGTATGGGGGAGACATGTATGGCCATCTCGTGGAGACTGAGTGAGCGTTGGGTGCCGACACCTTGCGGCTCGACCTTGAGGAGGGCCGAAGCGGGAGCTAACCCTGGGGATCGTACTGGGAACGACATGGATGACTATGAGGCCAATGCTGATCGGGAGGCCAATCAAAGCACAGTTATGATGGCTAGAAGAGAGGCAGCTCAAGACAGAGCTAGGGAAAGGGCTGCGTTGACAACTATAGGTTTGACGGAGGCGTCGGGAAGGGTCCCTGAGCCAGGTAGAAGGACTACGGGAATATTCCCTGTGAAGGTGAAGAATACTCGCCGCAGAAAAGGGAAGGGGAAGAAGGGTGAAGGACCAAGTTAGGGAAACTAGGTTGACTCGTCCGTAGCATCCACCCAAAGGTGTCAGACACATTAACTGATTAATGTTTTATTGTAGTTTTGCTAGCGTGTAGCGAGTCAAGAGTTGATCGTGCTTGAACTCATCAAAGATTGTTTTAACCATAATGAATTTGTAGGTTAATTGAAAAGAGTTTTTCGAAACACAAGCAATTGATGCTTATTTGTTTTTTTTTTGTTTTTGAGACCGAACCAATGATAGCTGCCTACGTTCCCCTTTTACAATTGGACTAAGGGGCTCAGGTCACCGTAGTTCGACACTTTAGGTGAATTTTGAGAAAAATAAAGAAAAAAGAAGTGTGACCCTATTTTTTACCTGGATCATTGTTGGGAATGTATCCAGTTGGATATTACTCTTTTAGCACTTTAATTTTACTGAGGGGGTGGTGTATGGGGAAGGAGAGTTGACTCGTGCTCTTCCTCAAACGAAGTATCTGCGGAGCTTGCTTCCGTTCACGGGGTTAACGAAAGGGTTCCCGTCCAAATTTGCTAACTTCATGGCTCCTTCGGAGAAGATTCTTTGTACCACGAACGGTCCTATCCAAGTAGGCTCCCACTTTTCGAGGGGATTAGTCTGTGTAGGAGGCTTTTCCTTTAGCACCAAGTCACCTTCTCTGATGTCTCGGATCTTGACTTTCTTATCAAATGCTCGGGCCATTCTGCTCTGGTAGGCTCGGGTGTGTTCCATGGCTTTCAATCTGCGCTCGTTGAGTAGAGCAAGTTCGTCGTGACGGCTCTGTAGCCATTTGACTTCATTGATCCCGTTTTCTAAGAGGACTCGAAGGGATGGAATTTCCAATTCCACGGGTAACATTGCTTCCATTTCGTAGGTAAGTGCGAACGGAGTCTCCCCTGTGGCGATTCTGACTGATGTTCTGTATCCCCAGAGGGCTAGATGTAGCTTTTCGGGCCAGTACCGACCTCTGGTGTTCATCTTTCTCGATTATCATTGCGAGAGTCTTGCTTACGCCTCTACCGCACCATTGGTTTGTGGTCCGTAGGAGAAGACTTGTGACGAGTGACTCGACCCGTCGGCCAGCAATGGTCACAATCTCCTTCAAGTGGGTCCCATTGTCGGATATGATCTCGTTGGGCACTCCATATCGGCACATGATGTTCTCTTTGACGAACTCGGCCACCTTCTTGGAATTCAGTACCTTGTACGATCTGGCTTCTACCCATTTGGTGAAGTAGTCGACTGCGACTAGAATGAACTCGTGACCATTGCTCCCTGGTGGAGTGATCTTGCCAATGACGTCGATTCCCCATGTGGCAAAAGGCCATGGTGTAGTCATGCAATAGAGTTCATGAGGAGGGATGTGATTAAGGTTGGAGAACCGTTGACATTTGTCGCAGCTTCGAATGAACTGGATGCAGTCTGTTTCCATCGATACCCAATTGTATCCCATACGGAGGATGATCTGTGTCAATGCTCGGGCGTTCATGTGCGGACCGCAAGTTCATTAGCTCACTGGCCTTTTCTTTGTTTACACACAGAAGGAGTTGTCCTTGGTGGCGCTTCTTGTACAACATACCCCCCAGAATGACAAAATGGGATGCCAGGCATTTTAATGCCATCATGTTTTTGGCTTTGATCCCTTCTTTGTATTTTCCATCTTCATTTGTGAAGGAAGCTTCTCCGTTTTGGAGGTACTGGTATATTTGATTGTACCAGGGTTCGTCGATCGTTTCATTTTTTATTTCGATCTCACAACAATAAGCGGGTGTTTCCTGTCTGCCTATTCTGAGGGGTTTTACCGATTTCCCATCGGGGATTTCGACAAGAGAGGCGAGGGTTGCCAGGGCATCTGCGAAGCGGTTCCTGTCTCTTAACAAATAGTGGAAAGAGATGTCCTTGAACTGAGCAATGAGCTCCTCCATGTACGCGTGGTACTTCTGGAGGCCAGAATCTACCGTCTTCTATTTGTTGGACACTTGATTGATGATCAATGCTGAGTCTCCGTATACTTCCGCCCCGAGATGTTACGCTCGATGGCGGCTTCCCGGGCCAGGAGCTGCACAGCTTCGTATTCCGCCGCATTGTTGGTTGTTTCAAAATTCGGTTTGATGGCCATGGAGTATGCTCGTCCTCGGGATCGAAAGGAGCATTCCAATACTCATTTCCTTCTTGTTGGCTTCCCATCGAAGAAGAGTTGCCGGCGGTTTGCGCCATTTGTCGAGTGAGAAGATTTCATCGTTCGAAAACTGCGAGCATCGTGACCCTTGGGTTCACTACTTTGGGAAGTCGGCCGACCGACCGCCATTACTCTTCCCTTTGTTGATTTTCGACCATGTACTTGATGTCGAACTCGGACCGTGAAGAATGACCACTTGGCTAGTCGCATTGATAGGGATGTCTTGTCAAAGAGATATCGGACAGTGGTCCATTTTAGAGACTAGGAGCGAATGTGTGCATGTAGTGTTTCGGGCCCCGACTACGCATACTAAGGCAACAAGTTTTCTTTAATCTTCGAGTAGGCGAGTTCACTTCCTGAAGCTTTCGGCTTACGAAGTAGATTGCATGCTCAACCTTGGAATCTTTCTGTTCTTGTGCCGGCAAGTACTTGCCCGATTGACGTGTCTCTGTTACATTCTCGGGCACAAGGAGTAGTGGCTTGTCTTCGTGCGGCGGGCACGCACTGGGGATTCACCAAGTATGTCTTGATTTTTCGAAAGCCGTCCGGCACTTGGCGTCCTGACAGTTGATGTCGGCATTCTTCTTCCATCGCTTTGAACATTGGCTCGCGAGAGATGTCAAATGGTTGATGAAGCAACCGATGTACCTTTGAAGTCTTCCTATAAAGCTTTTAACTTCGTCGAGTCGCGAGGCGGCTCATGCCGACATGACGGTACCTTGATTTTCTTTGGGATCGCCTTCGATACCTCTTCTTCGTAACCATGTACGGTGCTTCTGCCTCGCTGACGCCGAAGGGTGCACTTCGCAGGGTTCAATCTCACGGAGTGCTTTTCTGAGTCTGCGTTGAAGAACTTTCTCGAATCTGCCGTCATGTGCCGCATGTATGATCCTTTGGAGTGGATGATCATGTCGTCGACATATACTTCGATTTCCTCGTGAATCATGTCACGGAAGAGGTCCGCTTTGCCCGGCCAGTAAGTAGCCCGGCGTTCTCGCATCGAGAACGCATGACCATGTAGCAAGATATCCCCACTGAGTGGTGAAAGGGCCTTGGCTTGATCCTCCTCGGAAATTTTGATCCGGTTGTATCCAAATTTCGAACCCATCCACGAAGGACTTTACCTCAAAATTTGCCGTGGTGTCGACTCAAAGATATCGATGTTAAAGGCAAGGAAATCATCTTTAGGGCCTGGCCTTGTTGAGATCCCGAAATCCACGCAAAGGCATCTCGACCTTTCCATTTGTCCCTTGGTGACCGTCACGATGTTGGGAGTAGCCGTGTCGTACTCAATCACTCTCATGAAACCAACTCTGGAGCATTTTCTCAATTTCTTCTTTCATTTGCAAGGACCACTCGGCTTGATCTTGCGCAACTTCGTTTGACAGGCTTGGATTCGGGATCCCAGGGGAATTCGGTGCTCCACGATCGAGGGATCGAGTCCTGCATGTCCTCGGTATGACCAAGCGAACACGTCAACATACTACCTGAGGAGGTTTATTAGGGCTTCCTTTTTATGCCGAAGAAACCGCCACTTGTGTCTCTTTAGGCTCTTGCACCGACCCTAGGTTCACTTTGGTCATAACCTCTTCATACTGGGCCCGATTGTCCTCTTGGTCAACTACATGCTTCGAGGAACTTCTTTAATGTATTGTTCATTTAATGTGTCTCGCTTCTTTATCAATTGGATTCGTATTAACGTCTTTAAGTTGTTTGTTAACTTATCGCTGTTAGTGGCAATGAGGGGATACTCAAAGATCGATTTTCATTAGATGCGAATGGAAATACATTGTTGGCTACATTATCATAGTCCTCCTGGCTGTAAGGCCATTGGACGACTTTAGGACCGGACCGACAAGGACTGACTCAAAGGGTCCGAGATCGGGTTTAGGAGATGGGGGTGTAGGCCCATCTTGTCTTCCATTTTTTTCTCGCTTGCCCTCGTCCGATAAAAGTTACCCGCTTCTTTTAATGGGCATTGCTAGATGCTTGATGAGGGTTCGGGATCGAGAGGCTTGGCTTCGTTGTCCCAATCATAGCGATCACGCCTGCTGTGAGCCCAGTGTCAATGGTTTGGCACCTCCATGACTTCTTCAAAAGACTCGTAGAGCGGTCCACCGAGAGCGTCTTCTATGAACTTCCCGGTTCCTTCGCTTTGGAGTTACGTTCGAATGCGGCCTCGCGGCCGACCCAAACAAATTGCTTCCCATGGAGAAAGGCTCGAGCCGCTCCTCCAAGCTGGGATTCCCTTGAATGTGTACTCGTGCCGGACCGGCGATTGATCCGGGTAGAGTTGTGATGTCGAGGAATGCTCCCTTATCGGATTAGCCTCGAGTCCTCCGAAATGCTTGAGGTCCCGTGCTAGCCGTTCCATCCTTTCGTAGTCTCGTCAGGCACTATCCCCGCCGCTTCTTTCTCATCTTCTCGCTTCCACCATCGGCCCCGCTTGCCTGCCCGCCGCTCTGGTCGCTTCGCTGCCCGGGTTCCCTTGTCGGTCCCCCGCCCCGCCGGCTCCCCTCGTGAAGTAATGAGCGAGGTCGAAACCGTAAGGCCTGAGGTTGGGTGTACCATCGAGGTTCCACTTTTCGCTTGGCGCTGGCGAGCCTTTGCCTTCCCCGATGTCACTTGGACATAACTAAGCCCCGGACCGTTGTGTGGTCCTTGACTTCGATGACTTGGTGTTGGCTCAGAACCTTTTGCCAAGCGCCCCGGGATGAAGTTCATGAGTTTCATCATCTTCATGGCGGAGGAATCTTGTCTTGGAACAAGTGAAGGTCCACGTTGCATATTTGGATCTTGGAGGTCTCTGCAGTGAATCCGGGGCTAATGCCATGTCGTCATTATGCTTGATTTCTAACATTGGAATGTCGCTGTGCCGGTCCCCTGGTGACGCTTGTCGGGCCGTAGTTACGTAGTTGCCTCAGCTCGCATAGAACTTGATGCGGGTGCATGCCACGCCATTGATTTGATGCATCCAGGACGCCCCAGATGGATGTGAAAGTGATTGGAATGTCCAACACTTGAATTGTGGAATCATCCGCTGCCGAACGAATGTTTGCAGTAGCAACCCCGAGAACCGTACTGTGAAGTGATGGCCTCGGGACGGGATCGAAGGCTTCAGATCTGCGGGCTTCGATGTCAAGCAGTCCATCTTGGCGGGCAAGACATTCATTCCGGAACCTCCGTCTACCAACATGCGGGAAGGTGACGCTCGTCCAGCTGAACGTGATGTGTAGTGGCTCATTGTGATCAGCCCTAAATTTTTGGAAGGTCCAAATCTGGTAATAATGTTGCCGTAAATGATGTTGCAATCATCTCGAATGACCTCGTCCTGGGGGTTGCAAGGCCACGGGACCATGGTACGGGCCGACTTTCCTCTAGCTTGAGCTTGTGAGGATACGAAGATGTGAGCAGTGTAGGACCAAAGGAAATGTTCGCTCTCGTTTGAGCCGAGCGAGGGTCCGGGTCCTCTTCGTGAACTTGCTTTTCCGCGTCGGCCGTTGCGGCTCCGCCCCGCTTTTTGGTGGCCTTAGGTGGTAATGCATGGATTTGACCCGATCGGGCTAGGACACCGACATCGTGCTTGGTTCCTTCCTAACAGCCGCTCTGAGTTGAGCCGTCGAGGAGGATTCCTCGTAGGCCAGTAGGCCGTATGTCTTCCTCAATTCATTGGTTGGAGATGTATTCCTGAGCTTCGGCAGCTTTCCGGATTCTCGTCCTGTGATACCGGCTTGGGTGCCTCTGCGGGGAGGTAGTTTATGGATCGCCGCATGCTCAACGTAATACGCAATGCGCACAAAGGGTTGCGGCTTGTGCGTCACCCTTGGGAGGCCGGAGAGTTCTTGGTTGAACAGCCTCCTTGATATCTTCACGGTATACCGTGCTCCTTTCCTTCTTCACGAGCATACTGGCATTACGAGTTGGGTTTGGCGATACTCATGGTTTGCTAATTTTCCTCCATTCTTGGCCCATATCAACTTTCTTGTAATAGAGCCTGCGTCGAGAGTTAGCGCCTGCGTCTCTTCCCACGTGAGAATAGCCAGTGCTTCTTTGAAATGAATGCGGCAGTCTAGGTAGACCTCCATCGGGAGAGCTTTCCTTCTTTATCCGAGTGTATGCTCGGAAGGTGCGTACACGGCTTCCCGAACATGCCCACGTAATCGGTTGCCGCCCCAGCTGATCGTTCTTGTAAACGAAATGCCATAGTCCGTGGAATCTCCCCGAGGCTGGATATGTATTTCCATCTTTCTCTTGTTTTTGAATAGACCTTCCTCTCTCAGTCGGCCTTTTAGCTTGAGTGCGGAAATGATCTGTCCCCATCCTCCCAGGACCCTTGGGATTCCGGTTTTATTGACAACATGTCTGGCTTGGAAGAGAATGGTTTCATCGTCTTCGTTGTCGCGGAGATAAGCGCTGATACTCGTCCTGCTGTGCCATTCCATCTCCTAGGTCATCGGGACCGTTGACCGTCCTCCTTCGCGAGGGGTTGAGAACAGACGATAGTCCGTAGTTGCCGTGGCAAAACCCCGAGGTCGAACCGGCTCCAGAGCGGCTCAGCTTCTCGTCCGAAGCCGCTTGTGACGCTTAAGGGCTGGACCCCGTAGGTCTTTTGAGCTTGGTTTTCGTCCTGCAGACTCGCTCTCTTGAGCGGCTAGTTCCATGAGGGCTTCCTCGCGAGAGCCAAACAGCCTCCGTAGGCGCGCACGTCGACTAGTGTCTAGAACTGATCACATCCAAATCCTCAAACGGTGGAAACACTTGGATTATGTTGACAAAGGAAGTCGGGCCGGGACATTCCATGCGGCCCTCCTTGATCTTGCTACCAAGAAGTTCGCCCATATCTCTTGATTGAACACACGGGGCGACAATTCGCGATGTTGACAGCCTCGTGATCCCGCCTCGGATTGCCAAGTCTATCAAAGCTAGCAGTTTGGCGCGGGATGTCCGAATCCGTTGCTGAGATCGAGCAGACCCGAACCCGGAGCATGTTGATGCTAAGGTGGTCATTTCCAACGTCTGGAGCCGACTCGTCTGAAGACTCTCAGATGCGGAATTTCGTGGCGGCTACCCGGAAGCGTTCCGAGGTTGATGATTTGTAGCGGTGAGGAGATTTGTCTCCTTTGTCGTTGCCCTTGCCTCGGCGCCGTGGCCGCGAGCTTGACCGACGGCACGCCTGGGCCTGCCACCTGGGCAAAGGTCTGGTAAGTGACGTGGGAGCTCGAGCCTGCTGTGACACAGGGCCTCGTCTGAGCAGCAATGCCGAGGGTAACTTTGGCGTGCCGATAAGAACCGGATCTCGTATCATCGGGATATCTCGGAATAGATGATATTCATCGTCGTCAATCACTTGATCAGAGGGGTTCTTTGTCGTGTCAACCAGTTATTTCCATTCACCGGATAACTGCCTGTACAGGATGTTAAGCTTGACAATTTCCATAGTATTGGAGCCATGGTCATAGGTGACATCATCGGAACTGGTGCCGTCCTCAAAACTGAGCATATGAATGTAGGGATCTGCCCACGGGTCTTCCGCCTCCTCGACTCCGGAGAGTCTTGATTCGTCGCCGTCTGACGGCTTAACCCATACGTAGGGATGCCTCGCGTCCTGCTACGCTGCTAGAGCTGCTAGAAAAACATCATGCCCTTCGCTGGAGAAGAGGGGTTCAGCGGGTAATTCCTCGTGGAGGACATCCCACACGAATGCCATACATTCATCACGAGTGTGACGATGCTTGTTAACCTTTATCACGAAGATCTCCTCACTTTGGCGGCTGTAGAGTAGGATTGAAAGATGCCGACAAATCTCCGATTGGAGACGGGGGTTTATGTGCCCGCATCATTGGCGACGCTCAATGTTTCTTTCCACCGCTCCAAATGTTGGAAACAACTGATGTTCCTGGATCGCCTGTGTCCGCCCGTTCGAGGACGTTGACATAGTTAGCATCTCCGGACTCGAGGGATTCTCGATGAGATTTGCCCCGATAGTCCTGGTCGACTTGAAGGAGGTAGCCCCGTGCTGGCCGCGGCACGCCGCATTTGTCTCGCTTCGGCTCCCAATGAGGAAGTCAGTCCCCTCGATGACTTCAAGATCTCCCCGACGGTTAATGAACTTGACACATTGATAGAGAGTGGAAGCTACGACTTTCATGTGATGTAGCCAAGGCGTCCCAACGAGAGGAATTTAATTTACGAAATGTCCATCACGTGGAATTTTACTGGGCACCATGTACTGGGGTTTCGAACTAGAGCTCCAGAGTCACCGTCCCCAGGATGGGACGAGACGTGCTATCGTAGGCTTTGATAGTCCGGGTTGATGGAATCAAGTGGCCTTCGTTGATGCGTAGGGCTCGCATCATGCTGAGTGGGAGGACATTAACGACTGATCCGTTGTCTACCAATACCCAGAGTGATAATGGTGTCGAGCCGAGAGTGATGTTGTTAATACCCGAAAAAAGGTATTCCAAATACTTGCCCGGTTTAATATAAAAACCCTAAAAGAATCTCATCATTCGTCCGTATCTCCGCCGGCCATTGCATGCGTGGAAGGTACGCCAGATCAAAGTGCCGATCGTCCTTCATCCTCCTCAGGCCGATCGACCCTTTGTGCCGATCGAACCTAAAGCAATTGGTCGATCGACCCTTCTTTCCCGTCCCGATCGGACTTTATATTTAGGGCCGATCGACCCTTCACCGCCCGCCAAAGTACCGAAGCACTATAAATAGGGGTGCCCTAAGCATGCCTTTTTCACACACAATTTATTCGGGAGAAACGAGATTACACTTGCCCGTATTTCTTCCCACGTTCTTCGAATCGCCCTAGATTCGATCCCAAAGTCTTGCTACAATTGGTAAGGCTCTTTTTAATATTTTTGTTCTCTATTATTATTATTGTCGTATTATAATATTTGCACGTTTATTTTAATTATGTCTTTATGCTAGATGTAGGACATTTTTAATAGATTTTTAATGCAATAGCCGATGATGATCTAAGGTTTCGCCCAAGAAAACCCAATGGATCTAGGAACTATTTCTTACTTTCCACCTTAGTTATAATTGTCCCATGATCAATAATTCCCCAAGGATGAACGTTGATTAGTGCACCTTCCGAGGGCCTAACTCAAAGGTTCAGGGTGTGATCATCAACTAATTCTTTCTCTCCCTCCTCCTTATGCATGATCTCGTTTCTTCTATCTATTCCCGTAAACACCGCACACAACCAACACCCCATATGCTAGAAAGACCGAATCATTTCTGCAATAGGAGGATAGGCCGTTTCTTCTCCCGTTGTAACTTGACCCCGAACCCAATTAATCCGTTTAGCCTTTTTCAAAGCTTTGGGCTATATCAAAGTGGCGTGGCGACTCTCAAAATTAAACTAATATTTTAATATGGTTTAAAGCGAGTGTCACTAAATGAATATCCCATTTCGGTCCGACATTATATGATTAATTATTTCAAACCTCCGAATGCGCGTTGCATCGGGACGGGGTATTCACAGATGTACAGAGCTTCATTGTGCCCCGAGGCATCTCTCGGTAGGTCTTCGTCACAGAAAGTGATCATACTGCCATACAGTCGGGAATCGTAGATCTGGTCTCTATCCGGAGAAGGAGAGTCATCAAGCCATCCGTTTCCTGTCTTCCTCTTGCGAGGTACAGCCTTTGCTGGTGCCTCAGGATTGTGTTGAGGCTGCTTATGGCAATTTTCGCCCTTGGTTAGCACGTTGATCGAGTGCGAGTGCCAAGCTGACTTTGATCTTCCTTTACAGGTCCGTGCTCTGAAGCTGGACAAATTGAACCTTGGCTGATCCCCCGGGGGTTAGGCTTCTGACTGGCAGTAAGATTACCAAGATCTGAGGTATTCCGGAGCCCTGGGCCCGAACTCGGTGTCGCAGGACTTTCGGCTTTCCCACCCCTGTCTGCTCTAAAGCAGCATGGCCTGGAGGAAGGGAGGACTGGCTGGAGTAGAGTACATAGTAATCGAACCTCCCGGATGGCTCTCCAAGTGTACCCACACTGGTGTCTCCAGCTTCATATCTTTCTCCCAATTTCTGTTGAGAGGACTTCTTCTTCTGTTTTCTCGAGGATTGCTCCCGACCATGTCTCGGGACTCGTACCTGTGCAAAGTGAGTGGCCACAAAACATCGTAGCCGATGTGGACATTTGATGAGGACCCGACTCGGAAGAGGCGGAGGAACCGCTCGCGGCAATCTTCTTGGGCACCCATTCAATGGAATTCACACGTTGTTGTTCGAAAAGGGTTTCCGACCGTATTGGGTCCACGGGGACGCTCTAACTTTCCTTTCTCTATCGTTTTGAATTTCGTACCGTAACCCCACACAGCTTGTCGGTGGTATAGCCGTGATATCGATGGAAGGCGCAAGACTTGCTCTTGTCAGCCGTTGACTACGGGATTCTTGGGTTTATAGTTTGCAACGGGTTTTAAGGAGACCTTCCTCGATTAACCCTTCCAAAGATCTCGCTCGCCGGCATGTCCAACTTGTCGAAGTTTATGTGCTGCCGCTTTAAGCGGAGTTGTTGCTTTGTGGGATTGGGTTTCGTTACCCGATTGCCGTCCGTGATAGATGTAGTTCCGATGTCAAGTATCTTCCTTTGCACGGGGCCGATGCGGGATTGAATACAACCGCTGATCGATATCTCGTATGGCCGTGCACAGCCAACTTCTCCTTGAGATCCTTCTCGAACTATGAGCCGGCATTGACCATGGCCCGGAGATCCGGGATGAAATGATGATCGATGAGAGTTCGATGGACAATTATTAAGCGTGACTTGAAGATCCGCATCCGTGCTCATCCTTGGTGAGCCGGCTCCACGATCTCGGAGAGTTTCCAACTCCACCTCTTTGTAGAATTCTCCGACGCTTTCATCCGTTTTCTACTCGTGGTGATTAAGTCCTCACGACTCGTTTCCCACTCTAGATTGGATCTCGTACTGCCCAGAAGATGTTACCGATCCGATCCTGTGTGGCGATCCGCAGCTTGAATTCTGTGGAACCAACGTAACGCAGAACTTTTGAGCATATGCTGGAAGTGATCGACCATTTGCTGGAGGGTTGCTCCTTTCGCTCTCATGCCGAGAACGTAGGTGTCGACATGCGTTTGAGGACATTCGATTCCGTCGAATCGGTCCCATCTCCGACATCCTGAACTTGGCAGGGAGAGGCGTGACCATTCCCGGATCTCGTGGATTTGAGCGTTTCCTCGCTGAGCCGCTCATGGCGGCTTTCGTGTCTTTCATCCGTTTGACCATCCAGGCTAAGGTCGGGTCCAGTGGTGGACTTTGAGGCTCTACGCGCGGGTGCTACCATGTGAGCGGTAAAGTGATTGGAGGTGGAAGGCTTGATATATGTGGATATATGGGGGCCTTTTCCGAACCGTATCGGGGTTTGTCCCTGTGTTTTGGGATTCGTGTATAGGCAACGGGATGAACCCGGAGGGTATCAAGGAGATTGGCATCCGTTCGAGATGGTCCACTGGGTGCGCCGGTGGTATTGAGTGACGGGAGTAGCACTCGGCTTGGCCATATATGATGGGGTTGCCCCGAGAGGTGGCAACGTGAAGCCTAAAGCCGCCTGCTTCTCTTGGTTCAAGGCACCCCGTAAGTCGGGGGGAGGAAATGGTTGAAGGCTGAGGAGCCGGCTTCGGGAATCGTCGGCCCTCGACCAGACAAAAGTACCGTCCTCGACCGGGGGATAGCCGCTATACCTCGCTCATTCGTAAGCCGTACCACGAAATTCTCGCCGATCTTCTTTCCGCCTCTTGTGAACCTCACAAGCCCGGATGGCTTCTTCCAAAGTCATATCTCGTTACCGCTGGCGGGGTACTTCCCCGTCACGATTTCTGAACTAGACATGTCGGATATTATGGCCGAGGGAACCGAGGGAACCGAAGAACCTGCTCCGACGCCGCCGTAATCGTGATTCCGCGAGGCGCCGACCCGAATATCCGAATCCACTTTCTCGCTCGCCGTAGGAACGAAAGCAAGTGGTTTAGGCTTCGAAAAGGGTATTTGGCTCAAGGTTTCGGGCTTGTACAATGTGCGCTACCGATTAATGTTTACTTAAAACGCGTTTTCTCGTAGTCCTAATCGGTTGGAAAAGAGCGTGTCTTCTTTTTTTCGCAACTAACCCTAAGGCTCTAATTAGCGGATCTCGTCACTACGTTTATAAGCCCATCGTTTCCATTTGTAGATCATCTTCTCGGGACGGACAATCCCGAGCGAGGTCCTATAAGGCAAGCGAGTTCCACCGACAAAGGAAAAAGTGAACTTAAGGCTAGCTGATCACGTAAACTTCCAACGTATGTGACGCACGGGCCACAAGCCGAAGTCAACATCCTTAAGTTAAGGCTGTGGATCGTGCCAAAATTTCGGCATGACCTCTCCCGACTCGCCAGGCGAGGGGCCCAGCTTTTGGTGTTGGCCAAGTCGGGTCGGCACGGTGCATATGGTGAGGGTTTGGTGGACACGGTGTCACGTTGAACCTTCTGCATATTTTTCGGCAGCAGCTCCGCGTCAAAGTGAAGGCCGAAAAGCTCAAGACTTCGGGTCGGAACGACCTTCTGGCCTTAATCTCTCGAGCTTGACTTCGTGGCGCGAACCCGGGCGTAAAAAACATACACATAGGCTTTATGACACGTACTAAGCCAAAAACCAAACGGGGTCTTTGACGAAGTGTGACACAAAGAGTGCATGGCTTACACGGGCTAGGATGGGTCAGCTTTGGGATGACCCCCGCGCCCTCGAAAGGTGTCTCATGCGCACCACCGAGGTGCAACCGAACGGTCATCCCGGGTTACGGGTCGTAGTGTGCGGTGTACCGAGGCAAAGAAGTGCACGTGAAGTGCGGTGTACCGAGGCAAAGAAGGAAGTAGTGTGCGGTCACTAAAATTCCTTTTCTGAGCAAAACAAAGATTTTTCAGAATGTATCTTAAAGAATTTTGATGCGCAGTTCAAAAGATAGCATGAAAATCAAGCATGAATGGGAATGCACAAACACGGTATGATTTTGGAAAGACGACAATGTAATGCCTTTGAAAAACCGTTCGAGGTTTAAAGTAACACACGCACAAGAAAACGAGGAAGTGGTAAACGAAAGTTTGACCCACTAAGGCTTTTGAAAGCAACGGTAGTTTTGAAAAAAATATCCAATTTCCCACCGGAGTCGCCAACTGAAATTACCCGGGATTTTCGCGCGGAGGCGGAAATGTGGTTGTCTTTCGCGGAGGGTTGGTGTCTGAGACCTCGCTTTTCGGGAAGGAGAGGAGTCGCCACGTGGTTTTTGTATTTTGAGCCCAAACGTTGAGAAACGGCTATTGTTTGAAAATGGTGTCGTTTTTATTGGTAGCAAAATTTAGGAAAAGGCTTTTGAAAAACGGGGAGTCATTTTTATTGGCAAAGAAATGAGTAAAAAGATTTTTAGTACCGTAGATTGTTAGGTTCTGAGGTCACGTTACGTTTCGGGAAGAGTATATTGAGATCACCCGAAATGCCTCGTATGACGAGTCTTTCTATCTTTCTCGAAATTGTGTGCGTGTGTGTGTGTGTGTGTGTTTGCATTTCTGAAATGGGGGCTTGAATGACAAGCTTAATCTTGGTTTGAATGTCAAATGTTGATTAGGTGATTCCTTGAAAAGGCGAGCGTTTGAATGACAAACGCTGCTTTTTTTAAGTTTTTAGGAAAAGTGACACGAATGCTGATTTTAACTGTTTATCTTAAGTGTCAAATGTTGACTTTTAAGAAAGGAGCGTTTGAATGTCAAACGTCGGATTTTGAGTTTGAAGATGAGTGTTTGGATGCCAAACGTCATTTCGCGCTTTTTGAAAGAGAGTTCGAATGTCGAACTCCGCTTTTGAACCGAGCATGTCATTGTTAACGATTTTACTAGAAAACGTAATAAATGATTTTGAATGTCAAAAGTCGGCTTTTAAGTTTGAAGATGAGCGTTTGGATGCCAAACGTCATTTCGCGCTTTATGAAAGAGAGTTCGAATGTCGAACTCCGGCTGGAACCGGCATGTCACTCAAGTTAACGATTTTACTGAAAACGTATTAAATGATATGCGATCAACGAATCGGGTCAGCGACTGGATTCTCTGAAAAGTAAATACTATCACGATCCAAATGGTTCGGAATTTGTAAAATGATAGTATTTAAATGACGATCGACGGATCAAACGATCCGGAATTGTAAAATGACATAAAAGTAAACTGAACGGGTCGAACGCCGCTTTAACCCGAGATTACTTCTCCTACGGGAAGAGAAGAGGATCTAGGGCTAAAACGATCGGAACCCATTAGACGGAGGCATCTACATTTCCAACAACGTCGTCCAAAATAGTTGTAGCGAAGGGATCGACGCGTAAACCGAGACGAAACGAGAGTTTAAAGAGAGAGGGAGCTACCTATGGCTGTGGTCGGCTCCTTTAGCTCTGGGCGTATACGGGATACAAAAGTGTGTTTGGAATGGTGTTTTGATATGGCGAGGTTGTATTTGATCGAAATACGGAGTTTTCACGCAAAACGAGGTAAAACCGGGCTCAGAAGGGAGGAACCAGCTTAGGCCGTGGGGCATTTGGTGAAAGGGAGTGTTTTTTGTTGTTACAAATGGCTTTGATGCATCGTATTTATAGGTGTAATTTCAGATCATCCTGACGGATCGAGGGTGAAATTCAGTGGGTTTTCAGTGAAACTTTGGAAATTGGAGGGACTTACCGGCAATTCCAAATTTCCCCTCGCAAATGAGTCCCACGGACCGAGATCGCATACCAGGGGTATTTTTGTCTTTTCACTCGAATTTGATTGAAAGGTGATTGGAAGCCGTGGCATGTGAGCCACGTGTCCTGAATCACATGCCATGGATTTTCGTGCCGTTATTTCGGGCCTTTGTCCGTTTAAAATAACGGGAAACCGAAATGTCCAAAACCAAATGCTCCCGAAAAGCGCCTTCGAAAGTGTATGCTTTTCAGTGGGAAAGCCGTACTTTTACGTGCAACGACGTGGTGTTAAGTACGCTTTGACATCGGGATGCACTGTGGCAGCCCCGAATGTCTCGTCGCAACTTGCTTCGCCGCAATCGGGGAGCTTAATGGGTTCCGATTAACTCCGGAGCGGGCCGCTTAACGGATTCCGGTTTAACTACTTCTAACGGATTTTGACGATCCGGATGGATTCTTACACCACCAAGCCTCAAAGCAATGTGTGGATGCCTGCAAGCGGATGCCGCAGGCCTCCGAAGGCTAACATATGAGCTCCTACCTACCGATGCACAAAGATCCATTACGATCCGCACGCCTATATGGGTACAAAAGGCCATTACGCCCGTACTCGATCGGGCCGACACGACACACCGTCCCCGCCCGTGATACCACCAAGAAAAAGTGGATATAGATGCAAGTGGGGACAAAGGCCAAAGGACCGGACCCACTAAATGCGCGAAGGCCTTTAGGGCCGTTACTCTCGCATGCCCGTATGTGACAAAGGCCAACATATGAGCCTCGCTTACATGATCGCCACAAGACCTTCACAAAAACTCAAGAAGTTTTGAATAAAGTGGTCAAACCGCGTGGAACCACCAATAGGATACAGATGCCGGTAGGTTAAAGGGCCAATATGCTAAATATGCTCCTACCTATCGCTATGCGTGAGAGTATCGCCTCACGGCCACACTCTACATGCTCCTATGAAAGTAGCTTCGCCTCGCCGTTTTTAACTTTACACCACGACTGCGCAAGGTTGAAAAATAAGTG